>OZ019952.1:3661572-3970658 GCA_963970385.1 Theonella swinhoei | reverse complement strand
GAGAGAGAGAGAGAGAGAGAGAGAGAGAGAGAGAGAGAGAGAGAAAATATGTGGGTGCAAACTTCAATCAAGCTATAGAACTGACTGTTGAATAATGTACAGTGAGATATTTATAGAATATATATGAGAGAAACATGGCTAAACTTACCAAGAAATGTGTGTACCACAATTTGCATGTATACTTACCAACTGGATCAGTGAAATTTTTGGTAGATGAGTGAAATATTTAAAATATGAGGGATACATAAAGTCAGGAGTTGTGAAGCAGGAGAGTTAGACAGACGGACAGAGAGACAGAGATAGGGGGGGCGTGATGGAATCTCACTGGCATGATTTTGTGGTGATGCTTATCCTCATAAATATTGAGTGCATTCACATGTACAGATAGAGTTAACACTGATTGCCATTGTAGGTGTTCACACACACACACACACACACACACACACACACACACACACACACACACACACACACACACACACACACACACCACACACACACACACACACACACACACACACACACACACACACACACACACACACACACACACACACACACACTCATCTTAATTACACACATACTCTCTGTCTCTGTTGACTCTACATGAAAAAACAAGACATGAAATTTCAATGACATCCATGAACATACTAACGTGTTTCTCTTGATCAGCCATTGCAAAGTGAAGAATATACCACAGTATGAATCTGGTTAAATGAGTAAAATCCAATCAGAAATATTATATATTCATTAGTACATAATAATGTACATGAACATGTAAATACATGTGCATAACTTACTAGAGTAATTATTAGAAGTACAAAAAATGGAAATGATGTAGAGCATGCAACAATAACATGTGTAACCTAATAGACCTGCATATGTAAAAGGGGTTATAATATACTATTGTTGCATGCCATCATCTCCTGAATTGTTTCTGTGAATTTTGGCACTACAGTCCCTACATCCTTCAACATTATAATTCTTAGGTAAACAGCAATTCTGATCAATACAGTGCAGTATAGAGGTATGAAGTTTGTGTGTTGTAGCGGATAAGGGCATATCTTCCAGTACTACAGAAACAATGGAGTCTGTGTGTAACTGTGGGTGGTTATCAGAGCATGCTTACAGTGGCGTAAGAAGATGATTTACTATAGGGGGGCGCCAACCTAAATTTTGAATGCCCGCATGCACGCGTGTACTATGTGCACATAGTACATGATTGTGCGCGAATACGTACCTGCCATCTGAATGCTCCTGGCCGACCCAACGTCTCGTGTTTACACCTAGCTATGCATGCAATCGAACAAAAGATGAAGGGGTCGCTAGCTGTCTAGCAGAAAATAAAGGGGGGCGCCAGCTCCCGGAGCCCCCGTGGTTCCTACGCCACTGGCTTAAATGATTGTAAAAACAGTTGCAGCCTCATATTACTACAGAAGATGATAACTAGCTTCCCTTTCTCAAATGTATGGTCCTGGGTATGAACCTAGACACTATGATCATGCTTGATAGTATGCCCCTGGGATTTCACACAGTCTCATTTCTTGTAACCACAGGGTTTTCTTAGAACACCTGTACCTCCTGTACACTAGGTATAAGGTTCTGTGTTTTATGAAATGCAGTGCAGCACAAAAAGACCGATTGATAATGATCCAGTTAATCACACTGCATGATATTGATATAGCATAGCAGTTTCAAGGAGAGCAGTGTACATCAACACAAGGTCCTGTAGGTGGTGTGTATTCAATTGCCCTTAATTGAAATATTTCTTTACACAAACATACCCCCCACACATAAGTGGAAAACTTTCATTTCTGTCAAGAAGCAAGGATTTGGGAGGAAACGGTTTATGCAAATGTCTGCACAGAGTTCATCTGAAAATGGGAAGACACTGATAGCTGAATGTTATAATCAATGATGCACCTTCTTTATACATTATTGTCATTGGCAGACTGGTGTAGCTATAGGCATATCACCTAAAACCACACTACTACACTGTCTGGGTGGTTACAACCCTGAGTATGAACAGAATTCCTGATAACAATTTACATCCACTAAGTTCAGCTTAACATGAGAGTTGATTATTTCATTAGCCAAAACTATTAACCAGTATACATATGGTGGAAGTAAGCATCCTTGATTTAGGTATCAGTGGGCACCCATTTTCAGGTGAACTCTATAGGCAAACCACACTATACTACTACTCTAAGGGTGGTTAGAACCATGAGTATCAACAGAATTCCTGATAACCACTCTCTTTCAGGCAGCCCTACTCACTGTTATGTTAATTGTCCCTCAACATTTACATCCCCTAAGTTTGGCTTCACTTGAGAGTTGATTATTTCATTTACTAGCCCAAGCAGGGCACACATGGTATATCAAAAAATGAAAAATGATGCTTTTGGATGGGAGGGGGGACTGCCATTGTGGTGGCCCAACCTACATGTACCTACTAAGGCTAGGGGGGTCTGGGGGCATGCTCCCCCAGGACATTTTTGTTATTTGTATGCTCTGATATCAATTCTAGTGCATTCTGAATTTAATGGAGCCAATAAATGGGTGTGTTTTTTTCCCATAAACATGGCGGGGGGGCTACAGCCGCCGGCAGTGGTGCAAGAAGTATAAAACACCTACCAACAATTAAGTTACACGTACAACTTCTACACTAAACAAGGTTCTAATACCACACTGTTACCTTCACTTACTTACCAAGTAATTTCTACAGCAGCTCAGAAGAATCTAGTAAAGAGACAATGTATATTATATGCAGTGCATTTCGCTCATAGAAATAGCCTTCTATAGGCATGGTATAATTGTCGTATGTAAAAGTACTCCATGCAAGTAGATCCGTTACCTGGAGGGAAATACATCTTGGAAGACAAGAAACATGCGCGCGACCCAATGCGTGCGCGCGCACTGCAGCCAAACTGGGGATCACGAGATACCGAGACACACCTACATCACGAAAAACCGACGGAAGTGACAATTCTAAAAATGACTGTCTTGAGTGGATTGCTCTGTGTTGTGGATGAGTTGCATTGTGTTGTGTTGTGTAGTCTCTAGGTCTGTGTACATGTAGATCATGTACATGATACATGTACATGTATGTAGCAGTGACTGTATGCATCAATCTCTATGAGACACACCCCCACCCACTCTCCCACAACCTAGCAACTCTTGTTGTCCACTCTCTACATGGACATACATGTAGAGTGGTCTAATGAGGACTGCCTAAAGAAGGGACACATCACAATCACGTACATGGAGAAATATGTGTATAGCACACTAGCCAAGAGCAATAGAAAGAAAAGAAGGAAACCCAGAACTCTAACCTCCAACAAATCAATGTACATGTACATGAAATAATCAGACCAAGAGACTCCCAAAGCAACAGAATGCAACTCACCCAAGACAGTCATTTTTCAAATGAGCTGACTTGAACCCACGACATTCTGTGTTCTAGGGAGATGCTCTACCAACTGAGCTACCGAGGCAGCTCAGCTGGCTGGGTCGTATCACACAAGCAAGGCACAAGTGTCTCAACCTGAAGATCGGGTGGACTGTACATGTACATGGAACTGTACAGTGTTTCTTTCGGGAGGGGAGGGGAGTTAGGCAATCCACCAACCATAATACAGTGTATGACAGGGGCCAACTGTGGAACTACATATTGAGATCCTCAAGAAGGGAGAAGAGTGTCTATCTCCCTCCCCCCCAAACACGTAATGTTAGTAGACTTATAGATTCTTAGCTTACTGCATTTGAAATATCATCAGGTGTTGGTGAATGGAAACTGCCTCCAGCTACTGTGTATATAATGCTGTATATCAGCTGCTGGTTACACTAATTACATGTAGTTTTCAAGGCTAAGCATCAGTGGTATCTACAGTACATGTCTGTATTATCTGTGTATACAGTGGAACCTCTCTAATCCAGACACCCTTGGGACAGAAGAAAGTATCCTGATTAGTGAGGTGTCCTGATTTCAGGGGTTAAATTGTACACAAACACGGCATTTGGGACAGCAAAAAGTGTCCTGTTTATCGAGGTGTCCTCATTTCATTGTGTCCTCATTAGGTTCCACTGTCTGAAGGAGCTAGGCAAGAAACTGCGAGGCATCATCATCCATCATCGGTTGTGTCATGCTACATGTAAATGTGTGGGATTATTCCAACCAGTGAAGCTGGTGGCTCAGTTAGTAGAGCAACATACATTTGTATAACACAGTACTGTGTTTACATGTATACCCCACTCAATGACAGCATTGAGGAGGTGTTTACTGCATTGTGTTTGAAATCTCTAGAGTTGATAATTTACTACATGTACAATGTATATGTACACTCCATGCTGCAGGTGATTCGTCTTGCACTGGAGAGACTGCAGATATTCGAGGACAAGACCCTCTATGAACTCTACGAGGGTCGCTCGGGGGAGAACGAGGCAGTCTGGAAGTTGCTCAATGAAGAGGAATACCCCATCATACGACAAGAAAATTGGTCAGCAAAAGACACGAGACATTTAACTTGACTACATTCTCCATAGGCTATTAGCTACGAGTATTTTATTCATTAGATTGATTGACTTATATATTTACTGTGAGAAATGTACAATATAAATAACTTCTTTAAATTTATAGCCTACTTCCTATATATAATTTCTGCTGGGATTATTTTTACACAGTTGTGTGACACCCGCTAATTTTGCGGGTGGCTCATGCAGATCCCCTGCCCCTGCCCCTTATTCAAAATGTAGAGGTGGGGCACATATATACATGTACCTTCTCTTCCTTCATATGCAGGAACCAAAATATCCATATAGTTATAATGAAAGTTAAATTATAGTTACATGTGTCCAGATCCACTGCAAGAGACATTTAATTAACTCATGTTATACAAACATCTACAAATTTGTAGATTTCTGTGCATGCTCAAAGAGTGTATTGTACAAGTAAATAAAGATTACAAGGTCACTATAGTTTCAATCTCATTGCTTCTTGGATCTCGTTTGCAAGTGCATTGAGTTCACATTCTCAAAACCCTAATCAACATTTCCCACGTAAAGAGCTTCCCCCCTCTTGTAATCCACTTCTCCAGGATTTTTGCTTTAATCTCATCTGTTTTCTGCTGGCACTCAGCTGAAATGCTACTCACTAGGCTGCCAGTACCATCCTTGAGAAGTAAGGTGCCAAACTCCTTGTACTTTGTACTAATCTGCTGAGGGACATTGTGTTTCAAGAGCTCTGGCAGAGACACACCTGAGGAATATCAAATAAACACTGCTATATATCATATGGCTATATTAAGTTTGAATTGAATCATTGACTGCAGCTAAGTAGTAAGAAGCAATACAGGGGATAAGTATTTCATGTATAGCACACCATTACAGTCACATAGCCCTACACAAAAAATATGCTGAAATTTCTCCATCTTCTCCTAATTCTTCAAGAGGCCTAGCACAAAATTGGTACAAGTTTACCTTCATTTAGGTATCACGCAGTTTTTCATTCCTGTCTGCAGTACCTTAAGGCGTGCCTACAGCTTTTGCACACATCAGCACCAGTGCCCCCACACCACTGGTGCTTTCATTGATGAATATTTGTATGGAAACCACGTGTAATTATAAGAAAATTCATATATCAACATACGGTAGTACTGTGTATATAGGGATTGCTATGGTCTATTCCCATTGAAAACCATATATAAGGTTTTTCATCACTTTCACTTTCAGTTTGCTACCTACTGGACTTCTGTTAACATGAATGTGTAACTATACCCAGAAACTAACTGTGATTATAAAATGCTATAATTTGATGCATAAGAAAGGTGTTAAATTAACAAAAGTCTATTTTGTAAATTCTTCATCTTCTTCTTCTTCCGCTTGAAGAAGCGTAACTCACTAACGGTAATACATCTAAACATGAAACTTGGTGAAGTTATGTAGTTCCACTGGGGGTAGTGCATCGTCATGTTAAAAATTTTGTAAACAATGTACTTCTTATTAAATAAACAAAAATAGCCTCAGGCCATGTATTATTAATGGGGGCCACACAGTCCTATATCTGCCTAATGAAAGGTCTGCTAAATATGAAATTTTTTATGATAGTATAGTTCAATACCCCAATGATCAACGTTGTGATAAAATCTCTGTAAACCATGTAAATCTTGTAAAAAATAGCCTCAGGCTAGCATTACCATATCTCACTAACAAAAGCTTCACAAAATGTGGAAATTGGTGTAATGATAAAGTGTAACACACCAATGATCAACGTTGTGATAAGATCTCTGTAAACAATGTAAATCTTGTAATACAACAACAAATAGCCTCGGGCAAGCATTTCTGTATCTCACTAACAATAGCTCCCTTAAATGTGAAAATTGGTGTGATGGTAAAGCTTAATACCCCAAAGATCAACAGTGTGATAAAATCTCTGTAAACTATGTAAATCTTGTAAAACATAGCCTCAGGCTAGCATTACTGTATCTCACTAACAGAAGCTCTACTAAATGTGAAAATTGGTGTGATGGTAAAGCTTAATCAGAGGCAGAGACACCATGTCAAAAGTGGGGGGACTCGGTATTCATGAAGTTCACTATATACATTCATTCTGAAACTTTACATTCTCCATTTGACCTATTGACAACCAAATTTTGGGGGGCTCAGCCCCACCTTATCAAAAAGTGGGGGGGGGGGGCTCAAGCCCCCCCTGCCCCCCAGGTTCTCTGCCTCTGTTAATACTCCAATGATCAATATTGAGATAAAATCTTGTAATCTTTTAAATAGTAGCCCCAGGCACTGCTTTGCAATATATCATTAACAAAAGCTCCACTAAAAGTAAAATTTGGTACAATATAATACACAAACAATTGATGTTGCAATAAAAATGTTGGATAGCCTCAGGCTACAAGCTCTATTAGCTAATATGTTAGCTACCAAGCAAGCTACAAAAATAGCAAAATGCATGTACCAAGGTCCAGAAAAAAAAATGATGGGAGACAAGTAAATAAAAAATTTAGGAAATTTGGAAGGAAATATAGGGATTGCATAAAAAGGAACGGAGACAAGATTGGGACACAGACATCTTATGATATATCGACATACCCATAATGTTACGTTGATATATCATAACATGTCTGTGTCCCAATCTTGTCTCCGTTCCTTTTTATGCAATCCCTATATTTCCTTCCAAATTTCCTAAATTTTTTATTTACTTGTATATATACTGGGATTTTCCATGCTGTGATGACTGGAAGTGTGTCTATGCCCTGGAAAAAATGCTTTTTTAAAAACATAGATTCAATCTGAGAATAAGCTTACTAACTGGTGCAAGCCGAGGGTGATACAATATTGAAAAAGTTATGCTCTTTTCCTGCACCCTTCAATTTCATCATGTATCGAAGTTTCTTGACCTTACAGCTGTCTTCCCCTTCCCAAGTGATGTCTATTGGCATGACTGAACACCCATTCCAAAAGGGAATCTATCAACATCTCTCTTATGTATCTGGAATGTATTAGGAAAAAATGTTACTTGTATTCAACAATGACTACATGTGATGCTTACCACAGGTGAATTCAATGGAGTCAGTACCCATTCACCACTAGTTACCCCATCAGAGTCAATATCTATTTCTATCTTTTCGCCCTCAAACTCAACTGATGATTCTGGGCCTACATCAAATGGTGGTTTCAGTGTTCCTTCAATTGCCTATTTAAAAATGAAGCACATTATTCCTATTCCTATAGACACAATGGATAGCCATACCTGGAAGTTGGCATCCAAATTTGGAAGAATGTAAAATTTGGATTTAAAAGATAGATGCTCAATATCTGTGTAGTAGAGCCTGGCTCGATAATCCAGAGAATGGAATGTGAAGTAAAAGTGTTGGTATCCATCACCAGTGGGCCAACAATAGAATCCTAGTAGATGTCCGGTATCAGCTCAGCAAGGTCAAGTGGTGCAAAAAAATCATTGTAAGCAAACGTTTATGTAACTTTATACCAAAATGTATGCTAGATGTTACTCTTTGAACACTTTATCATATTACCTCTAGCCATGTGGCTTGATGTGGGGACCCAGAAAGGAATGGGAAAAACTGTCTGCAAGCTGGAATCTTCCAAGTAGTTCACTAAAGCCACTGTGGCAGAGATGTGACAGACATTTTGTATGCAGTGCTGTTACCAGTGAACAAGGGGTGAGACCTGGTGTCAAGGGACCAACTATCAGTTTTCCTACCAGAGACTGAAGATTCCAACTGGACATTTGCTAGCATAAACTTCTAGTAGCTGCTTGAGCATAGATATAGATACTTTATTAGTTTTATTAAAAGTGTTGTACATGATGAATCTGTAATTAAAAAAGCTGTACATAGCACCACATGTACCCACAATCACAGGTGAAGCCACACATACCCTGAAATAGAGGCATATCCTTCCTTCCTCACCTGAGTGACCAGAGGAGAGGTGGGAAGGCCTGATGTCAAGAGACCAACAATAAAGTTTCCAGTGGCAGGGACTGAACATTCCAATGCACCAGCTAAAAACAGAAACTCTTAATTGCTAACTATATAGTATACTTTCAGTAGCTACTTATATCACATTAAATTGTGCTTCGTTTATTACCAGTCAACTTGTATATATCACTAATAATACATCAACAATATTGACCTTACAAGGTAGCTGATTACCATGATCCCAATGACTTGGCTCTTACTGGTATATAACAGCACTGCATACCAAGGTTCTGTCACATCTTTCCGACAGTGGCTTTAGTATACAGTGTACTACTTGCAAGGAAGGTTCCAGCTTGAGGAAAGTTTGTTCCATTTTTTTCTGGTTTCCGTGTGAAGCCACATGGTTAGAGGAAAAAATGAAAGTGCTTGAGGTAACTTTCATAGCATACATTTTGGTAATAAATAGATGTGTTCTGGTTATTTACATGGCTGCATTTGCAATTGCTTTAAAATTCTGTAAGAAGGGATGTCAAATATTTACTGTGCAATAATGCTAAATTTGCTACTACTGCACACACACACACACACACACACACACACACACACACACACACACACACACACACACACACACACACACACACACACACACACACACACACACAGCGTCTTCTCCAGTCTTAAGCTGATGAGTTTCAAAAAAGCACTCAAAAGGTACGTGGTGGTATTCTGATGTCTCCGCACACTGCCAAAGTAGGAGAAATTAGATGCTCCACACACAAGTAAAACACGAACCGTATCTTGTCATATACTGACTAATGTTACGGACAGATTACTATAGTATCCGATTACCACATTTGAGGCACATGAGCATGCAGGGTTCACTCTCGAAAGGCCTGGGATCCGGAACGAGGGTAATTAGCATTTATATACAGTGTGTGTGTATATGTATGCACACTCCATTCATACATCTTGCTATCAATTAGTTGAGTTGGCTTAGTCACTCTCCAAGCTTATGGGATGGCGTACATTCCAATCATATGTATGGTACGTATATGACAAAGAGCTCACGCAGTTATGGACATGTTCCGAAGGACGGGTATCACCTTGTTCTACCTCATTAATTATGTGGTATTAAAGTGGGTGGCAATAGCTCGCAGTTGCAGAAGGTGATGGCGGCGCTAACTGAGAAAGTGACTAAGGAAATATATCAGTATCACTCAACGCTTTATGAAAACCTCTTCTTGCTGCGAGTATCCATTAGTTTGAACGAAACTGCAGTAACTGTGGAAGATCGAGGTGGGCGAAGGCTCCTGAAATGGAAATCGCCCAGTTTTGCTCCTGATGTCATCGTGGCCGTGGAGTCCTCTGTAGCGTAAGTTAAACGACTCCCGCACGTTTGCTCTAAACCTTCCGCAATACTTATATAAGTGTTTTATGTTGATAGACTACTAAAAGAGTGTCTCCATGAACACGGAGGAGGAGAGGTTGGACAAATCTGGTTTGACGAGGGCGTTCTTGTGTTCCATGTGAACTTTCACACAAAGCTGGTTCTCAGAAAATTGCTAGCAGGACAGTGTGAAGTGGAGAAGAAAATAATGTCTAGACTACTACAAAGTAGGTTTTAAATATTTTATGGAATATGCACTGCCAAAACATGTAGGTTACTTGAAGCTACATGCAATATCAATATTGTTATACGTATTTCTGCCTGCCTCGTACACTGCACTTGAGATTGTTAGTTAAACTTTTTGTGGTTTACAGTAGTGAGAGGCATAATGGGGAACATACCTGATCCATCAGCCAGATGCATAGTTAAAGTAAAATCAATGACCACAGTATTTTGATATGATCGTATATATTACCCTACACATTGCTTATTAATACAACAATTCTCTTGTGGTGTGGAGGAAGTGATTATCACAACTTTTACATCCATTCCTGCCCATAGTCCCACATTCAGTCTCAAGATAACAAACCATCGGCGCGTTTATAATAAACCGGAGATGATGCGCATGCGTACAACGTTCATTCGGGTCAATAGGCCTACGCAAGCCCAGCAACAGAGAGGACTAAAGAAGACTAGACCAGCTCACTGTACTACATTAGCTCGTATTTCT
Source organism: Theonella swinhoei (assembly GCA_963970385.1). NCBI lineage: Eukaryota > Metazoa > Porifera > Demospongiae > Tetractinellida > Theonellidae > Theonella > Theonella swinhoei. The sequence continues at coordinate 3,960,091 of OZ019952.1, read as the reverse complement.
GAAAGCTTTTAGCATATCCGTTAGGCTTTTGAAGGATCGCGCTGAATTGGGATCGCAAAGATACATGGCCCGAAAAAGCTCTGTGTCACAATCGTACGCGCGTGCGCAGTGCTATTAAAGGTTTAACAAACTCGAGATCTTGAGTGTACGTTATGCGTCATTGTATTTGAATGGTACGAAGTATTAGTGAAAATTACCTGTACGCTGTTTCCTTTCTCTTCTTCCTCTTCTCACTACTGCCGTTTCCTTTGTTTGTGAAAGATTTACTATTACTTTTTGAGTATTTACGTACACAATGCACCCCTGCATGTACGTACATGTGCAGGAAACCATGCGCAGCGTATACATGTTCGTCTCAGAAAGAGATACGAGTAATTGCTGTATAGACAACACTTAACTATCTACAAAAACCAAACACCTATATAATTATATTGATAGACATGTACACACACAAGATCAATAGCTAACACGCTCCTTATTTAGCAGTAAATCATATGAAATTCAGCACGAACGCGAATTCACGTCACTTGTGCCTTGGCAAGCTCCAACTGGCGCTGCTTCTTAGGGTATGCTTCTTACACTTCAAATTCCTCATGAACACAAGCCATGACCTTACACAGCCTTATTTCCACACTCATGGAATCTTTCCACAAGGGAATGGTTGTAGTAATAGGGCATGGGTGGGATGATCTTTAGTAATAACTCTCATTATAGCTGGTATGGTTATGGCCTACTGGTAGAGTAGGTTATTCATCCTACATGCTGTTAATTTACTGAAGATGTAAGACAGCTTATCACAATGCCAATTATGTATACTTAGAGATTATACTAATCATCCACAAGTCTGTTTCTCCCCCTACTCCTCCTTATTTCTAACTCCTATATAGGGGCACCAGGTGGTGATAGATGTAAGGTAGACACAGAGCTCTACCTTTTCTGTCCTGACTACACCACAAAGGACCATAAAGTCATTGAAGTAAATTCAACAAACCAAGACACTTGCATGGAGATGTGGGTTGAGAGTCAACTGCTTGAGGTTGGGCACTTACTTCGAAGCTGCAGTGTAGAAGAACCAATACCAGGTATATAGTCTCACAGATGACAGATGGAACATTGTTAATGTATATGTACATGTGCAGATGTACCACTACAATTGTTATGACATTTGTGTGGTCGCCACACAAGTGTCAGATCATTTGATAACAATTTTAGTGGCTGTGGTATCCTCTGGGTATTCCATTGGGTGTACCAGATTCTGACCTTAGAAAAATTAAATGTGATTATCAGCGAACAGACTACAGGATGATACATAATGTAAGTATAAAGTTGATGAGAAATGATGAGCAGCCGTCCTAGTTATATAAAGGTGGTCAGATCACTGGTGGCTATCATAGAGTCGGTAGACTCTATATGTAGGGATGGCACCGACACGCCCATTAGCCTTAACAAATGAAACGGCTCAGATCTCTCGAACGGGGCAGTTATAGGCCTTTTCAGACACATAACATTGCCTACGAGTGTTTTTATACACAATAAAACTCTCATTGTAGGTAAAATACACTGCTCCAGTGACTTACAGAAAATTGCTAAACCGCCGATTTCTCCATCTTCTTCTTCTTCTTCTTTATCAAACGGCCTACCTCAAAATTGGCAAACGCGCTCACCTCAGTTTTGGCATAAAATGGCTTATTTGTCTCCCGTGCATGATCCTTGGCCATCAGAATCTTCCTAGGATCCTTCTCGAACGAGAACAGCAAGAATCTACTAGCACTTCCGTGTAGTTGAACGCCATTTCCTCGTTATTACACACGTGCATACCTCATAACCACGAGCAGCAAAATGGGTGGGGCTCGCATAAACGCAAAGAGCATTGTATTTGCAAGCGAGTATGCAACAAAAACCAGTGAAACAAGGGAGTAAAAACATTTTCATTAAAATGTTGAAGGATGTAGGGATGAGAGTGCCAAAAAGTAGAGAAACAAGTGCAGTATATATGCACAAGACAGGGGATGAGGGCAATATATATGCAGCAAGACAGGGGATGAGGGCATGCAACAATAATAACATGCGTAACCCCTCCCTACTTATTATGGGGTTACGCATGTTATTATTGTTGCATGCCCTCATCCCCTGTCTTGCTGCATATATACTGCCCTCATCCCCTGTCTTGCTGCATATATACTGCACTTGTTTCTCTACTTTTTGGCACTCTCATCCCTACATCCTTCAACATTTAATGTTTTTACTCCCTTTATATCATGTGGCAGGGACTATTCTTTTATGTCATATATAGCTTATACATTGTACATCTGTATGTTATTGTAGGTGTACCCTTTCCATCTGAATTGGAACCAGAGACTGCTCAGAGTAAGTCAGAAACTGCCTCTCCTGTCATTAAAACAGAGGTAAGTGTTGACTTACCGCTTGCTAGCTGTATTAGTGATATGACTGGTACTACCCCAGACACCGACTCCTGCACTGCCACCTCTCCTCACCAGGAAACTCTGCACTAGTTCTACCTCTCAATCGACACAACAGGTACAGTTGATATTGAGTGACAATCTCGGATCGTGCGTACTTGTTGTCTCCGTTCCAGTCAAGTTCACAAACCACCAGACCTATAGCTGCACCCAATTCTATACCCCCCTCCAAACTAGTCTCGCCAGCCAGACCCTCACTCCCTCTCCTCTCCATTCATTTTTCTGACCCCGTTCATTAGCCACATTCTACATATTGTATAAGTAGACTACCAGTAAGGTCCATGTCTAGACTGGAAAGGGGAATTAAGGTTTGGCCGACACTATAGACACTATCATTGTGTACGGACATGTATACATGACCATTCACATGACTAGTGCTGACTCTGTCAGCAAACCTGCCGTATTTCTAGGCCAGAGTCCTAGATATCACAGATGTGATAGCTATAATGTTAACCACTCACATAAGACTGGATTTTGTCATTGCATCTCTGCAGTAACTATGGTGGCCTGTCAACTCCAGTGTTTGTTATTTCATTGTATGTACTCTGTGTACTCTGCAGGACAAGACCACTGCTCTGATGTATGCAGCTTTAAGAGGTCACAAGGATGTGGTACAAGATTTACTGAGTCAACAAGATGTGGATATCAACATGAGAGATGAGGTTGTTGATCTCAATATGGAAATGGACACTATAGCCATCACATATGTCACTGCATTTATGTATATCAAGTTGACATTCTTACTGAGGCACTTCAACAGAAAATCTTAGAACTGTTCTAAGATTTTCTGTTGAAGTGCCTCAGTAAGAATGTTCCTCTACTACTCTACATACACAGTTGGGCCAGACAGCAGTCTACTGGGCATCTGGCAAAGGTCACAGTGAGGTGGTAAAACTTTTAATCCAGGCAGGGGCAGATTTGGAATTAGAGAGTGAGGTATACTAGGGAATATGGTGTATTGAGGGGTTAGTGTGGCCCAGTTGAGGGAGTAAAGTGTTTGCACACAGAGACTGTTACTGTAATGGCCTCACATGTGGAGGAGATGAGATTAGTATCATGTTTTCCGCCATAGGAGAATGGTGACACTCCACTGACAATATCATCAGACAGAGGCCACAGTGAGGTAGTCAGAGTGTTAATAGAGAGTGGAGCTAGCATCAACCACCGGAACAAGGTAAGATATAGGAGCAAAAATTTGGGAGGTGGAGCTAACACACAGCAGTGCACCAAATACTGGAATATCCATAATATTAGCACATGACATGAAGTAATGATGTGGTTACTAATGTAGGAGAGATATTGACATGTGTAGTTGTGTGCCATATCCCATACATGGAGAGAATGGGACTACTGGTCCAAGGCCCATTATCAACTAATGACCAGGATGGTGGTCTGCTAACTCCCTTTTGTTGTATGTACTCTGTGTACTCTGCAGGACAAGGCCACAGCTCTGATGTGTGCAGCTGAGGGAGGTCACAAAGATGTGATACAAGTATTACTGAGTCGACAAGATGTGAACATCAACATGAGAGATAAGGTTTGTTGATCTCAATGGACTTACTACCACATGCGTCACTATATAAATTATACAATGTTTGACACTAGAGATGTAGGCATCGCCAAGAAGGGTTAGACCCTTATAATAACCTTTTTTTCTACCTATTCTCTTATTCTTAGTATTTCAGGCCCATACCCAGGGCTGGTTCTGAGTTCAATCAAACCCGCTAGGAGCGACCTCACCACACTGGTCTAGCATGCATGATTGACTGCATGTAATCATGAGCAAAGCGAGTGCTGACCTGTACATCGCGTAATTCATAGTTAGCTATACATAGCGTGTCTGAGATGTGACAACATGCAAACGTGAAGCTGGCTTGATCCTGGAGAAGCATTCACTAGATTCCATGTGGTGCATGGTCTTGCTACTATGTTAGCCATAATGAGCAACATTTATGTAAGCCAACGCTATGGGGGATGGGCATAGGTTTTGTCATAAGCTAATTAATGCTCGTGCAAGTGCACGAACCTCGAATCCCCCAATTTCATAGGCTGTGTGTGTGGTACGGCCTGTACTTTCACCTATTATTGAAAGATTATTCCACAAAAACCATGTTATATCTATATTAAAATTCTTGCGAGTGGGAATTACACAATGCAGCATGGCAGAAAGTTGAATATAGTCTAAGGAATGATTTCTGTTGTGAGCTGAAGCAGCTTGTAAGTACTAAGAAAACTCTGTCACAGCGGATGATGGATTGACAAGCAAAAGCAGCCTGAAAGCATTTGAAATTCAGTAATACATATGTGAACAATTCCCTGATAATTCCTATTTTGATGCCGAATAATTCTTTTTTTGTCTGCTCAAAATTATGCTGGAATAATTTATTGAAGGGGTGTGCCTCATCTTGTTCTCTGCAGCTAATTTACTGTCACCCTCACTGCATCTTAGATTCTAAACATGTAACATTCTAAACATGTAACACTCCATGGTATATGTGTATACATCATATTCAAGTGCATGTGCCTAATCCACATAACACAAGACTTGTATTGAAGTAGTCTCAATAAGAATGTTTATTCCTCTACTACATGCAGTGGAGTCAGACAGCAGTCTACTATGCATCAGCATATGGCCATAGTGAGGTGGTGAAACTGTTAGTCCAGGCAGGGGCAGATCTGGAACTACAGAGAGAGGTATACTAGGGAATATGATGTATTGAGGGGTGAGTGTGGGTGGGCGGTGAAGTGTACACACCTACTGTAATGTGCAGAAGGTATATATGATCATGTTTTCTCCCTCTGTCATGTGTAGGAGGATGGTGACACTCCACTGACAATATCATCATACAGAGGTCAGTGTGAGGTAGTCAGAGTGTTAATAGAGGGTGGAGCTAGCATCAACCACCAGAACAAGGTAAGAAAGAGTTTGGGAGGTGGAGCTCTATAACACACAGCAGTGCACCAAGTACTTGAATGTACATACATGAGGACATGACATGAAGAAATAATGTGATGACTAACATAGTAGAGATGTTGTGTGATTGTGTACATATATGGAGTGAATGGGACTAGCTACTACATGTGTATATACACGTCTCTCTGTATGGTCCAAGGTCCATAATAATCAGGATGGTGGTCTGTCAACTCCAGTGTTTGTTCTTCCATTCTATGTACTGTGCGTACTCTGCAGGACAAGGCCACAGCTCTGATGTGTGCAGCTGAAGAAGGTCACGCAGATATGGTACAAGTATTACTAGAGTCGACAAGATGTGAACATCAACACGAGGGATAAGGTTTGTTGATCTCAATGGAAATGGGCACTTACTACCACACAATTAAATTACACCATTTTACTGCTTATATTTATCCCCTTAGGATGGGAAGACTGCAGCTGATTGGGTCAAGAATCAAGCACATAGAACCTAGATAAATTTATAGTTATTTGGCAAGCCCAAGTATAGTCCTACACCTGTCTTCATATATACAAGTGTAAAATCATATCAAATGTTGTTTTTCCTTCAATCTTACATTCATTTCCGTACCTGGTCATCAACTCACCTAGACTCAATATTCCCTTTCTAAATCAAATGCTACTAGCCATCTATATCTCAACAGGCTTCTGCGACTCTGGAACTTTCTCCCTCCAATCAATCCCAATCATACAATCAAGAACCAACTTCTTCACACTTTACATCTCACTTTCTAAGTACTAATCCCTGCACAGTTCATTTCATTATTGTTGCCCTTGTGCTAAGTGTGTTCCCCTATCTGTAGTTACTAATTACTCTTCCATCTAGGACGTCATCATCTGTTGGTGTTCCATCAGTATACATGCTAGTACTAAGTTCATGTATGCCTGTCACAATCCTTTATTTTGTGTTCATGTACTCTGAAGTAATAAAAATAAAAATGAAAATAATAATAATAATAATAATAATAATAATAATAATAATAATAATAATAATTATAATAATAATAATAATATCGATTTGCAACCTATGCTGCAACACCGGCAAGAGGAACGTGTGAGGACATTACCTGCGGACGCTCAGTTGGAAAAGCAGATCCTACTGTCCGAATATTCTGCGTGATGTTCCAAACGTACCAGAGAAAGGTACAACTGATACCCGCAACCTACGGCCAACTGTTGTGTAGTGGGCTTTCAAACGCTTCTCGTATTCTGGACTTTCGGAAATTTCACATGGCAAAAGAATGACGGACGTCCGGGTGGGCGGGAAGCCCGCAAAATTTAATAACCCTTGACCTTTGAATTAACCTCTAGTTGAATGGCCACACGTCAGATGTGGAGACTTGTTTAGTAGCTCTTAGTGATAACATATGGCTCCGTGTCGCCGCATATCTAACAAAAAAGCACTTTTAATGTTGATGGTGTTCTTCTCTGTTGCCTTCTTGTTGTACGTCTCCCGCAGCAGTGACTTTCCCTTCGCAGATTTGAGACGCCACGCGTCTGTGGCAGTACGGGCCGTCACAGCTTCCTGCAGTATGCAGAAAAATCGTGATTACCTGAAAAAACTGGTAAGGTGAAGTTTAATGTACTGCGGTAGGGCAATTTCTGGTATGTATGCAGTGGAGTAGGAAGATAAGAAATATTGGGGGGGAGGGGCAAAACCCGACCAATCAGATGCTTAATCTCAAATATGCTGGGTAATTAACATTAGGTGGGCCTCCTGAAATATGGGGTCACCCTTGACCGATGCAGGATTTCTAATATGGGACAAGGACTCAAACAAAAGCTGTCCCCATGCTGTTGGGGTGGCCAGGCCCCACCTGTTTAATTACTGGGAGTCAGTGCCCCAACCTTCCCCCCCAGCCCCCTGTTCCTACTCTGGTATGGACAGCCACCACCTTTGTCCACCGTCGGCAATGCTCATTGGCCTATACCAATTATTATGGTAATCCTTCAGACTGTCTAGCCTCAGTGGTTCACACCTAGCTGTAGTGGTTCGCACCTACAGCACGGTGCGAATATTTCAAGCAACAGTTAGCATTAAAGTTCATGTCAATTGGCCTGCCTGGGCATGGCATGCAGAGAGAACAGAAGAATGGGGACACAAAATATATTAAAGTGGATATGCCTAAAATAGGCGTCTATGACTGAAACAGTTGGGGTCCATGGTACACAGCAGAGAATTCCACGACGAGTATGGTTTATGATAACATGATCAATGAGAGTTGGTTGGTCCAAATTCTGTGTATCACAAAGTGGGCATCTGTGTGGAGAATGGTTGGGGTATGTGAACACACAGACATGGTTCTTTAGACCCTTGATAACTGAGGGGCCATGATCAATTGCAGAGCTTTTTTCATCCAACACACTTGGCAATCAGATTTAGGAACGTATATGTAGTACATAATGGCCTATTCCACCTAGTAAAGCTGAATTCCCATGTAGATACCTTTTCAGTGGCATTCATGGTATTTTTGCGAAACTTTCTAGGAAACAACTTGTATAAACAGTCCCAGGAATCATTAAAGGTCACTTGCTGTTCAAACCTTAGAGAAACTGTCAGATATGCCCTCCCAAGGTGTTAAGTTCTTCCGTGTATTTATAATAATAGATACGCACATGACACATTGCGCACGCGTGTACTAGTACTGTAGAGTAAGAGCATCTGCAAGATTGACCAACCACTGCTGCTACAAAAGGCTTCATGTATCTATGCTGAGGTTTCATATATTTGGATAGCTTGGCCCTCATCATTGCCATGTATGCCTAGCTGCTCTGCAACGGCCTAGACTTACATACCCTAGGCATTTACCTCTCTATTTTTACTGTGTTTTCACTTACACTACTTCATATCATCACACAGTGCAAGAGGTACCATGAACATCAGGTTACAGGCACCATGTGCAAACCAATCTGTGACTCACATGAGATATCCTATTCAAGATGTTTCCCAGTTGGTGTAGATAAACATATGGTGGTTGTAGGTATTTGGGGAAAGAAAAAGATTGTGCTCAAGGCAACTAAAATGTCTTGGCGTGTAAGTGCAACTGTTGGTAATTCCACTCTGACAGTTGTGGACTTCCAGAAGAAGGTACAGCTATACATGCATCCAGGTGTTGTGTGTGTGTGTTCATCTGCATGAGTTACCTTCTTCTTTGTATGCTCTTTGTCTATGCTTTCTGGTAGTGTTCTATATGTGCATGTATTTTCATGTACATATATACATGTAGACGTAAATTATGGGAGTTGTGGGATGAAGCATACTTTCGTTCAAAATAGTACGCTCTCTTGGTATATAATACATATGGTACGGGCCTTATAATTCTATTCTCACTTCGAGGAATTATAAGTAGAGATGTTACTGTTACACTGTATAAATACAAATGTAAAATCATTAGTAGTACATTTTTACGACATAACACATTTGGTCTCCTTTCATCATATATGTTTATTGTGCAGATAACAGGGTCCATACAAGGGATAGTAGGACACTCTACAATGATTAAACCAATTCTGGAGAAGATTGTGAATGAGTGTGACGTGGGAAGTGATGGTATACTATCTGGTGTGGAACAGAAATACTGTGCTGGAATTGTACAACCAGGGTTCATCTTAAGCATTCTGCTCAAGAATAACACATTGGTTCCACAGGTCTATGGATCATGTGGTGAAATAGTAGTTTCTGAGTATGTCTCGTCAAAGTTGCTACATACGGGTATTTTTGACCGAAAGCCATGGACACAAAGGGTTGAAGTAGCATTAGCATTGCTGGACATGATTCAAAAGTTGGAACATACACCATATGGGACCCTGTACCTGTGTGATATGCAGTGGAAGAATCTTGGCACTGTCAGAGATGATAATGGGAAGCTCATTGTCAAGTCAATTGATAATGATAAATCAATTTTTAACGTAACAAGGGTGGTAAACCAGAATAAACCATGTGCAGTGGATCATGATTGTCGTATTGCCCGATGTTCCTTTGTGTGCAGTAAGACCTCTCATACTTGTACTCGACAGCTAACAACAAATAATTTACAGGTAGGGCTGTACATATTATATTTGTTATAAGGATTGCATAAAAAAAGGAATAGAGACAATAAAACATGCCGTAATGTTGAATCCAAAAAAAATTGTCGTTTTAACTCTTCTGCATGTGTTTTCTCAGTTGTATAGACTCTGTAGTACAGCCACTAAAAGAAACTTGAAGTGGCTTGATTTTTTGTAATCTTTCTCCTAACATATACATGTACATAGTCACTATTAGTGGCTCTAGCACACCATCCAGCTACTTTCAATGCAGGATGTCATTTTCAGAACAGAAATCTCCCACTTAGATTCTCTTTCATTAAAACATTAAACTCAGGGTAGTGGCTTCAGTACACCATCCATACTCTACTTGTAATGTAGGGGGTTGGCTTTCAGAGGCAGGATTAGTTAACATCATCCCAGTCAAGCTTAACAGAGAATACAAGGTAGTGGTTTTAGTACACCATTCATACTCTACTTGCAATGTAGGAGGTTGTTATTAGTTGACTTTCTCTGAACAAAGCACTCTGTAGCACACTGTCTATATTGACTCATGTTGCAACTGAGAAAGTGTAAAAACATTAAAAATGCTGAAGGATGTAGGAATGGCAGTACCAAAACCAGAGAAACTAGGGTGGTATATATGCCACAAGACAAAAGATTATGGCATACAACAATAATACCATATAAAAAGATGTAGGGAGGGGTTATGCATGGTGTTATTGTTGTATGCGTAGTCTTTTGTCTTGTGGCGTATATACCGCCCTAGTTTCTCTGGTTTTTGGCACAGCCATTCCTACGTCCTTCAGCATATCATTTTAATGAAAATGTTTTACACTTGTTCCACTGGTTTTTCACTGCATTACAAAGTGTAATCTTAAAAAAATGATGCAATGGCATGCTACAACCCCACCCTCTTTCCACTACACCCTGTATGTACAATATAACAGTTTTACTTGGGCACTTACTGGAAGCTGAAAGGTGAGTATGTTTACTAATAATGTCTGTTGTGATCCACGACCCTTCTTCACTAAGTTCTTGCGCTTCTGGTGAACTTCTGTCGCACCGACGCAGGTGTAATTGTCTAATAGTGCATGCGTAAATAAACGCATTGAGGAAAAGGCGGTCAACTATGGGGAAGTGCTAGTAGATTCTTTCTGTTGTCATTCAAGAGGAATCCTAGAAATATTGTGATGGCCAAGGATCATGCACGTGAGAGAAAGAAGCCGTTTTGTGCCAAAAATAAGGTGAACATGTTTGCCAATTTTGAGGTAGGCCGTTTGATAAAGAGAAGAAGAAGAAGAAGAAGAAGAAGATGGCAAAATCGGCAGTTTAGCAATTTTCTGTATGTCATTGTAGCAGTGTATTTTACCTACTTCGAGAGTTTTACTGTGTATAAAACACTTGTAGGCCATGTTATGTGTCTGAAAGGGCTTATAACTGTCCCGTTTGAAAGTTCTGAGCAGATTCATTTGTTAAGGCTATTTGATGTGTCAGTGCCATCCCTACTTAAAGAGTCTACCAACTCTATGAAAATGACCTTCAATTTTTTTGTAAAGGCATGCATGTGGCATATATACTTAATGAGCCCGTAATCCTGAAAAAGTTTGTGGAATGCAAGAAACTTTTCTAAGATATGGAAGTCACAGTGCCTTACTAAATTGAGACTCTTCTTATTATGTAGTTACACAATGAGTGTAACTGTGTACTTCTAGCAGTACATATCTTCTATATACTGCACAGAAGTGAGAGGGCAATTATTATCAACTGTTGCTGTCTCTGTCTCTGCAGTTAGTGTGTGATACCCTGTTTTGGAACAGGGTCAAGATACTGCCAGCCCTTTTGACCAGTCCCCCAAAATGGATCTCTAGTACCATTGACTCTCTAATTAAACGCTGCTTAGGTACAGGAAAAACTTATCACCGCTCACCACAGGAGCTCATAGACCAATTTTACAAAGTATTGTGGCAGAGTCTTTCCAAACAATAGAAATATTCAATTCCTTTTTCCCATCTCAATATCTAGTTCATGGTTATACATACTCATAATAATATTTTACATCACATCCACGATCTGCAATATGCATTTCATCAGAGAATTAGATTACTAGCAGAGGGGATAGAGCTTGTGAATGTTCATGGCGACATGCATATGCCATTTACCTTACACAGATCTGAATATCTGATGTGCATTCTCTATGGGTTACACGCTTGTCATCTTCCCCTGTCTTGCTGCATATACACTTGCAATTGTTGCATATTGCCTACACCACAGCATTACTAATGATGTTTACTCTTAAAACAGTCTGCATAAGAAGAAAATAGTTGCATATCAACATTTCCTGACCGTTACTCCAATTCAGGATTTTGGATTTCATATTATTTTTGTTTACCTGTTACTAAACATCCTGCAAATCACACATTAATATTAGTGTACATGCATTTCAATAAATGTTTGCACATACATGTACATGTACAAATAGGTTTTAGCACACTCATTAAGGCTCAGGTACAGTTGATGGCCTGCTCCATGGTGGTCATCCAGTTGGTTCCGTCACTAGCAAATTGCCAATTCATGACCCCACCTACGTTGCTGCAATCAGACCATACGCCCTGACGAGCTGTCTTAAATATTCCAGCAAGGGTTTCTTGTGGAATGTATCCTGTGTTTGAAGCATCACCCTGTGTTACAGGTTTCCCTACTACTATTTTGTTCATTGGGATTCCCAGTGCAGCTATTTCGGCCACAGCAGTATTCTTTGACCACCCATCGGATTGTATGAAAAGAGTTTCATAGGTTAAGTAGTCACTAGAGCCTTGATTGTAGAATTGGACATTGAAAAAGTCAATGTGATCCCCTACAGTACCATTTCCAATGTTTGTGTTGAAAAATGCAAAATAATTCTGCGGGTATTTTCCACTCATGAAGTACGGAGCTTGTGGGGCATGGCTAATAATAAACTTGCTGTTTGGTGCTTCTACACTGAATGTCTGGAGCATTGATTCAGTCAATTTGACCAGCCAGGGTACAGCTGTACCAGCCTCCATAGCTGCATTGTCTTCATAATCTAAATCAACACCGTCGAGCTGGTTGTTGATAACAAATATGGCTAGGTTCTTGCCTACTGCCACAGGGTCAATATTGGATGTAGTTGGATTGGAAGTTCCACCAAAAGCTGAAACAAGCACTGATGTATTTTGTGCATGGTAGAGTTTTCTCAGATATGCCTGGATTTCTCTTGTTGTATTTCCATATGGACTTGTTTTCCCAAAGTAAGTTACAGCATCACTCCATACTAAAGCAGCATCTGCTGGGGCAGAGCTTCCATCTGGTGCAGGTATCCAAAATGACAAGTTAATGATGTTACAACCCTTTGAGTTGTTTACTCCAATAGACTTAGCAATGTCCTGGGGAGGCCACCACTGTGTTAATCGATCAACATAGCTTACATAGTAGGGGCGAGGATTAGGAGCTAAATAAAAGAGAAAAATTAATATGGCACGTCAAAATTATACCACATAGTTAACAAACAACAACGATGGCTGCCCTTATATATATATATATATGTGACATTGTCTGAGGTGACAGAGGGAGTGCCAGCTTTGCAATTACATAATGCTTGAAGAGTTTCAACTAACAATAGTGTATACTAGCTATATACGGTACAAGAATTTGCATGTGACAAGTTGCATGTATGTGTAGCTACCATGGCCTAACATATTAGGGGAAAGATTGCATGCTAGTGAGATTTGGGCACTGCATCAAAAGATTGCATGCTAGCGAGATTTGGGCACTGCATCAAAACTGGCTTACTTGCAAGACTTAGATCTACATGACTGGAATATTTCTGGGGCTCTGCCTCCTTCACAAATTATTGGAAGATGGCATGGGGCTTTAGCCCGTATATGTAGCAAGTAATATAAGAAATTTTTCACACCGCTGTTCTTCACATTGCTTAGATATTCTTGTCTAAGGCAGGAGTTCCAAACGGGAATATGTTTCCAACATGTACACGGGTGACAAGAAGGACAGCTGAGCAACAGTAGGTGTATACTCTTGCCTTACTAATAGTAATACTGTAAAACCTGTGTTTGAGGAGCTGAAATAACTGTGTTCGGTACAGTGGCGTAGCCAGGGAATGCTTTATGGTAGGGCACGTCACAGCGGGCGCGTACGCAGTCCAAGGGGGGTCTGGGGGCATGCTCCCCCAGGAAAATTTGAATTTCAGGCCTTCTAAGGCTGTTTTTGGTGCATTCTAAGCAATAAACTTACTTTTTTATAATACACAGTCAGAAAAGTTACAAAAATATCCGATGATACTCTTAGGTTCCTATTCCAGGCCTTCCCCGCGAGCGTTTACATACGTGATTGTGCGTCGGAGAACATTAAAGTCTCCCACGCACAATCAGCGCGCGCTCGTGGGGAAGGCCTGGAACCGACGCTAGATCTTCATCTGACCCCCTCACACGCTTAGTAGTGCTAGTAACCATCAGCATCATGACAGTCTGAGCTAACTTTCGACTACAGGCAGTAGACATGGTACATGGCATATATATATATAATTATATATATAGCTACCACGCGCGGCGCGGTGCAGCATCGCATTGCGAAATTAGACGCATCTCTGTACAGGTTTACGCCAGATGTTTGGTAGGGCACAGGCCCTACCTGGCCCTACCGTAGCTACGCCACTGTTCGGAACCTCTTCCTCATTAGGATCCCCCACTTCTACATACATTATAGACAGGGGTGTAAGATGCTTTTGGATAGGGGAGCTGACCTTTTGGTGGCCAAACCACAAGGTCAGCATACCTACTCAGGCTAGGAGGTCTGGGGACATGCTCTCCCAGGACATTTTTGTTATTTGTATACATTCTTAGAAATTATACTTATAATTAACCAATGTTATTAGCGCGAAATAGATAGCTATCAGTAATTGGGATGTGTGGTCTTTCCCATAAACGTGGAGCTACAGCCCCCATCCCCAGCCGCCCAGCTTCTTACGCCAATGGCAGTGGTAGATCAAGATCTTTGTCTGAGAACAACAATCGTGAACACATGTAGAATCTACCCTTTTGAAAAGTGTTAGTCCCGGTGTCACAGTATATTTTATCCCCCGTATATTTTATCCGGGGGATAGTATATACTATCCGGCGGATAGTATATCCTTAGTATATTTTATCCCACGTCAGGATATTTTATCCCTGAATGGTGATCAAGGTATGTCACAGAATATTTCTGTTGCTACCCAGTCCAGCAGTCCAGCAGTCAGTCAGTGCTCACTGAACAGTAGCTATGAGATGTGAAGTCACAGAGGAGAGGTATAAAGAGCTAATCAACTACATTCGTGGTTGCTAGCTACATGAACCCGTCCATCCGTCTATGGCGTGGACTTAGGTTTCCAAATGCATGCACATGAGTATTGTGTTACCCTATCCGCTTTTTCATTGACTGATACGTACTACATCGTTTCTTACTCAAAATACTTGCCTACAGCCATGTAGATCTACCGAGGGTCGATCTAGCGGCTACACCGTCAAACTCTGGCTGAAGTCAGTATATAGACTCTACCTTAGCATAGCGCAATGCCATGCATCTTTGTCCTTCCAGAAATCTATAGCAGTGGGGTAGAGTGCTATACATCCCACTGGACACGATGGTTGAAGTCGCATATAGCGTCTAGCCTTATGGGATAAAATATCCTGACCACGGATAAAAAATCAGGGGGATAAAATATACCGCGACACCGGCTTTATACAGACACCTACGGCCTTAGGCCGCTGGACGAGGTCTAGGCAGTAAGATTATAAATTTGTACAGTCGTGTATTATTATGTATATAGCTCACCCTGAAATCCAATCGCAGCCCTAAAACCTGCAAAGAGGACAATGCACAAGTAAACAGCCCTGGCCATTTTCCAATAACACGTCGTCCGGCTTGTTTTGCTCATCTGACCAGATCTGTGCAGTGGTGTGCGTGGGAGTAGTAGCTCCTCCCACAAATTTGCTGGTTCCCATGTCCCAGTATGGACTCTGGTTAGCTACCCTGAGTATGGCGTCCTTGAGTCAGAGGCGCAGTGCAGAAGCTCCCCTGGAATTCTCTGGCGGACTCACACAATTACAAGTACAACAGTAGCTGCTAATACTAGCGCTGAGCAACATGTATCGCAGCCAATTAACATCTGAATTTTGCAATGTAGTGGTGTGTGGGTATCCTTCAGAAATTGAAGAGAGAAGCACAAAAATCAAAATCACCACTTCCTCTAGAGGTAAATATCACAATTATAATCATAAAGGAGGGTTGATGGCAGTGTCTTTACACATCCTAGCATCCAAGTGTAACTCCATTCAGGGGCGCCGGAGCCGGTACCGCAGGTCCCGCGACTGCGGGACCAATGTTGACGCAGCTCATTATATTTTTCATAACATTATTCGCTCGCGAAAACCACAAACTGAATAGTGACGACTGAGATACGCGAACTCAAGTCTACAATATCTGTTCTAGAGACGAAGCTGCAAAATCTAAGCGACACATTGAAGGACACAGTGTCTGGATTAACAGTCGTTACTCCTTCTCGCAATTCTGCAGCTCAAGGTGTCTCCTATGCACGTATTGCTGTAGGTGAGGTGGGCCCAAACGGACCCCAACATGCCAAAAACACAAACCTTCATGATGTTCGTGCTGGCAGAAGAGGGAGGTGGAGAGGAAAGGGAAATGGAATGAAAGATGATGGCAGCACACACCACAAGGGTATATAATTATAGAGGGGGTATGGGGAAATCACGAGGTGGTTCTGGTGTCAAGATGAGCATAAACAATGCCCGAGATGTTCAAGAAAATCGAGAGGTAATATCTGGTGTTAGAAGAGTGTGGGGAACATTAAAATCGGCGACACACTCTACTGTAAAAAACACAATTGCTAAACTTTCTCCTGTGAAAAATGTCAACCAAGTAAGAGTGAAACGCAAGCACAAGTCATCCCAATCTGGTAAAGATGTCTGGTGGTTTGTTCTGCAGGCAGATGAAACATCTATTTTGCAACCTCTTGAAGCTGGATGGGAGGCAATTAGCCTTCAGACAGGTTGGCACCTGGAACCTTGCACTAGACCTGTTTCTGCAGACAACACCTTGTCAGCATGTACAGCTACAATCACCAATCATGTAGAAAACAACACACCCAATAACCAAGACAATGGGCATCAATGTAGTAGCCAAACATCTCCCACACATTCATCTGGTGAACAAACCACTACTCAATACGACAACAGACCTGAAGACCACTCTACTCTCACACAGTCCACCCCCCAGGTACCACACTCACCACCTTTTTTAGGACTAATATGTCAGGAAACTCCTCGCACCTCCCAATAAATGTGAGGCGCACTGCTGCGGGTAAAAGCCCCCAGCAACCCAAACTGTCAAAACCTATTTCTCCCTGTCATATTCTCTACTATAATGCGCGAAGTTTATTACCTAAGCTTGACGAACTACGAGCAATAGCTGACGCTGAGAACCCTGATGTAATATGTATAACTGAATCCTGGATATCTAATGAAGTAAAAAATGACGAACTTGCAATTGCAAACTATCAAATCCTTAGGCTAGACAGGAATCGTCATGGAGGAGGTGTTCTGTTATATGTACATTGTTTTTTTTCAGTGAACGTTTTACCCAACATAAATCCTGGTCTTGAACTACTTACTGTTTCAATAGAGTCTCATAACCCCTATCGTAAGTTTTGTATAGCATTATTTTATAGGCCCCCATCTTCTAGCAAAGATATTTTTAATTCACTTTGTAATGTACTGCATAGTCTCGACCCTATTGTTTTTAATAACTTTATCCTCATAGGTGATTTTAATGTCAATTGTTTCTTAACTGACTCTTATTTGTACAAGCACTTGATGTACTGCCTGTCACCTTTTTCATTTCACCAAATAGTACAGTCAGGAACCCATCAGAGCTCTTCTGGCAACAGTTCACTTATAGACCTTGTTTTTGTATCCGGCACTTCACAGATGTGTTCTTGTTCCATTATCTCACCACTAGCAAACTCTGACCACAGTGGAATAGAACTAAAATTCTTACCAGTTATGACTACTAGAAAACCATCTCACCAACGTGTAATATGGAGATATGATCAAGGTGACTACCAAAAAGCAGCACAACTTATTAACTATACAGACTGGGAGTCACTACTAAATGCTGATGTAAGTCTAAGTGTGTTAAACTGGCAAAAGCGCTTCCTACAAATCATGGATGATTGCATTCCAAAGGCTACTATACCAAAAAGAAAGAACCTACCATGGCTAAACAAGAACATCTTGCAATGTATCAGGAAACGTAACTCACTCTACAAAAATTGGAAACGAACAGGAAACACAATTACCTTCAAGAAATATAAGATGCACAGAAATAAGGTTCTCCATACGTTGAGACTTGGAAAGGAAAAATACTTTCTGAACTTAAAATCATCTAATCAAAAAAGTTCTGGAAAACTGTAAAATCTATATCAAAAAAGCCATCTTCTCTCCCAACGTTAAAACACAATGGCATTGAAGCTACCACTAGCCAAGAAAAGGCTGATATGTTGAATAACTTCTTCCAAGAGTGCTTCAATAACTCAACATTGCCACTGTCATTCCTAGATCTAGATTTACTTCCCCCATGCCTTGAGTCTCCAGATGAGTTGTTCTGCTCTGTGGAGGAGGTAGAGAAACTACTTGAGTCACTTGACACTGCCAAATCAACAGGTCCAGATGGTATATCAGCAGCAATGTTGAAGTACACTGCACACCACATTGCTCCATCCCTCACTAAGATCTTCAACCTTTCCATCAAGTCCGGATATTTCCCTATTTTTTGGAAAATGTCCAATGTAGTTGCTATACCAAAATCTGATGACCGCACAACTCTCTCTAACTATAGACCTATATCTCTACTTCCCCTCTTAAGCAAACTTTTGGAAAGACATATTTACAACCTACTGTACGAGCACTACTCAGAGTTCCATCCTATCTCCGAAAATCAATGGGGATTTCAACCAAAAAAGTCTACAACCACTGCACTATTAGCTCTGACTCATGAATGGCATCAGTTACTGGAGGCAAAAGTCGAAGTATGTGCAATATTTTTCGATTTTCGGAAAGCCTTTGACTCTGTACCACACTGACTACTCCTGGACAAACTAAAGCAAGATAACATACATCCAAATTTGCTCAGATGGTTATGCAGCTACCTTACTGGTCGTATACAAAGGGTTTTGATAGACGGTAAAACATCTTCTGAAATTAATGTCACCTCTGGTGTCCCTCAAGGATCTGTACTTGGACCCCTCCTATTCCTTATATATATTAACAGTGTTACTAACATTAATCTTTCTAATGGCTCCACGCTTGTTCTGTATGCTGATGACATGCTCCTGTTCAAACCGGAGATGTTGACTCCTTAAAAGACTGGTCTGCATCACACTTCCTGACATTCAATCCATCAAAATGCAAGTACATGTTGTTATCCAAAAAAAACAAACCAACAAAAAATCCTCCAGTGCTTACAATTGACAACATACCAATAGAGAGAACGAACTCACACAAGTACCTAGGAATCGTGTTAACATCTAACCTTACCTGGTCAGAGCATATTCACTGTATATGTTCCAAAGCGAAGAAACTTCTTGGTCTCCTCTACAGACAATTCTACAAGAACTGCGATCCAACTACTCTTCTCAGTCTGTATGTGTGTCTTATTAGACCACACTTGGAGTACGCAATCCAGGTTTGGAACCCTCACTTACTAAAAGACATTAATAAAATTGAAAACGTACAGAAATTTGCACTGCGCCTGTGTGTTAAGCAGTGGTCCCAAGACTATGAATCCTTGCTCTCTATCTGCGATTTACCCACCCTAGCTACCCGTCGTAAGTACCTTGGTTTATGTACCATGTACAAAATTATAAATGGCCACGTCTTCTTTCCACCACAAGTTTTTGCACCCAGAGTAACACCATTAAGACCTGCACAACAGATGCTATTCTGCCAGCCCTTTGCTCGAACGAACTCATTCCAACACTCCTTCGTGCCTCATGCATGCTCACTATGGAACAACATGTCACTTTCTCTTCGCTCAGCAGACTCTATATCTACTTTCAAACCTCACGTAATTAAGTGGTTGTACCTAACTTATCATTAGCTTAATATCATGCACTTTTATGTAATCTAAGTAACTAGGGCTACACCAAGTATTAGCTCACTGCTATGTGTATTCCTGTGCATACTGCATAAACTGTTATTAAAAAAAAAAAACCGTCATCGACGCGCATGTGCACTCGTGGCATTCCATAGGGGCGTGTGTTTTGCGCACGCGAAAATTTTCCAGCCACGCCCCTACCTTAACGCGCGCATACCACAACGCTGCTGATTATATACTCTACGTTCTAGACAAATCTCTTGTTAATAGTGCGCGCGTAGTCAATGTACATATGTATTTGCCTTAGCGCAAAACTGTCGACCGTATTCGAACCTCGTACCCAAGTAAACCAACGCGATCGCGATCGATCAACAACGTCGACTAGCGCTCAATACCTGACCACGCCTGGGGGCCATGGCCCTCTGACCCTCCGTGGCGACGCCTATGCACTCTGTGGAGACCTAGTGCCGAGCTGAGCTTGCATATGCGCAGAAAAATATGAATAATTAATCACCCTAGCTTTTCGCGGGACCAATGCTTTAGAGCTTCCGGCGCCCCTGCCATTACTCTCTGGATTGCTGTCTCCCTGTCTACCTACTGTCCAAGCTGTTGTTTTGGTTCTTGTTGATGCCACTGTTCGGAGTATGATTGCGGGTGACTCCCTTATTAAGAATCTTGTTAGCTGCTGTGCATCAATGCCACATTGGGCAGTAGGAGTGAATGCTGTTGGGCAGATAATGACAAAGAGTGTTTTGAAATCAATAGAGCAAAATGGATCATATACTTGCCCATACTCACTCAGGTAAAGATTGCAATCATAAATGCTGAATATAAGCGGAGCTACGTCAATACTCCACACATGATTTGAACCCAGTGCCTTCTGATGTTTAGCCAGACACTCCTACAGCACCCAGGCTTAGAAAAAAATGTGTTTTTAAACTACACGTATAAAAACACAAAATACCAAATACTGAAATAGAAATCTGTACAAATAACAGCACTATTTTAGGCTTAGAAAAATAATTACATTACATATAATCTATATGCAGTGAGTTTATGTAGCCCACCTTATTAAACTTTCAAGCAGCAGAAAATGGCTCTCTGTTGTATTTTATATTATTTAAGAGCTACTGTTAGGATAGACATGGTGACTACAGTTATGTACATGACAACCACAAACTCACAAACCATAAACCACAAGGACACAAGACTAAGGTTTTCTGCAGTTGGTTATATGGCGACGCAGCATCACTGGCAAGCACACTCCTTCTTGTATGTGTTTATGTATGCTACATTTGTACTTCATTAACACCATGTATATGTTCAGTTTATTAACCCTCGGCGCGCATGCGCAGGAGGGTTACAGTAGTTGGGTCTGTGTGTGTGTCTGTGTGTCTGTGTGTCTGTTAAGTCACATCTCACTTCTGGAGCGTCTGTTCGTCCTGAAAATGCTGTCACGTACCCAGCAGGCTGCACAGAAGTGAGAGGGCAATTATTATCAACTGGTGGTCAAGATACTGCCAGCCCTTCTGACCAGTCCCCCAAAATGGATCTCTAGTACCATTGACTCTCTAATTAAACGCTGCTTAGGTACAGGAAAAACTTATCACCGCTCACCACAGGAGCTCATAGACCAATTTTACAAAGTATTGCGGCAGAGTGTTTCCAAACAATAGAAATATTCAATTCCTTTTTCCCATCTCAATATCTAGTTCATGGTTACATACTCATAATAATATTTTACATCACATCCACGATCTGCAATATGCATTTCATCAGAGAATTAGATTACTAGCAGAGGGGATAGAGCTTGTGAATGTTCATGGCGACATGCATATGCCATTTACCTTACACAGATCCAATATCTGATGTGCATTCTCTATGGGTTACACGCTTGTCATCTTCCCCTGTCTTGCTGCATATACACTTGCAATTGTTGCATATTGCCTACACCACAGCATTACTAATGATGTTTACTCTTAAAACAGTCTGCATAAGAAGAAAATAGTTGCATATCAACATTTCCTGACCGTTACTCCAATTCAGGATTTTGGATTTCATATTATTTTTGTTTACCTGTTACTAAACATCCTGCAAATCACACATTAATATTAGTGTACATGCATTTCAATAAATGTTTGCACATACACAATGTACATGTACAAATAGGTTTTAGCACACTCATTAAGGCTCAGGTACAGTTGATGGCCTGCTCCATGGTGGTCATCCAGTTGGTTCTGTCACTAGCAAATTGCCAGTTCATGACCCCACCTACGTTGCTGCAATCAGACCATACACCCTGACGAGCTGTCTTAAATATTCCAGCAAGGGTTTCTTGTGGAATGTATCCTGTGTTTGAAGCATCGCCCTGTGTTACAGGTTTCCCTACTACTATTTTGTTCATTGGGATTCCCAGTGCAGCTATTTCGGCCACAGCAGTATTCTTTGCCCACCCATCGGATTGTATGAAAAGAGTTTCATAGGTTAAGTAATCACTAGAGCCTTGATTGTAGAATTGGACATTGAAAAAGTCAATGTAATCCCCTACAGTACCATTACCAATGTTTGTGTTGAAAAATGCAAAATAATTCTGCGGGTATTTTCCGCTCATGAAGTACGGAGCTTGTGGGGCATGGCTAATAATAAACTTGCTGTTTGGTGCTTCTACACTGAATGTCTGGAGCATTGATTCAGTCAATTTGACCAGCCAGGGTACAGCTGTACCAGCCTCCATAGCTGCATTGTCTTCATAATCTAAATCAACACCGTCGAGCTGGTTGTTGATAACAAATATGGCTAGGTTCTTGCCTACTGCCACAGGGTCAATATTGGATGTAGTTGGATTGGAAGTTCCACCAAAAGCTGAAACAAGCACTGATGTATTTTGTGCATGGTAGAGTTTTCTCAGATATGCCTGGATTTCTCTCGTTGTATTTCCATATGGACTTGTTTTCCCAAAGTAATTTATAGCATCACTCCATACTAAAGCAGCATCTGCTGGGGCAGAGCTTCCATCTGGTGCAGGTATCCAAAATGACAAGTTAATGATGTTACAACCCTTTGAGTTGTTTACTCCAATAGACTTAGCAATGTCCTGGGGAGGCCACCACTGTGTTAATCGATCAACATAGCTTACATAGTAGGGGCGAGGATTAGGAGCTAAATAAAGAGAAAAATTAATATGGCACGTCAAAATTATACCATATAGTTAACAAACAACAATGATGGCTGCCCTTGTTGTGTAAGGCCATGCTATATAGCTAAATATATATATGTGACATTGTCTGAGGTGACAGAGGGAGTGCCAGCTTTGCAATTACATAATGCTTGAAGAGTTTCAACTAACAATAGTGTACTAGCTATATACGGTACAAGAATTTGCATGTGACAAGTTGCATGTATGTGTAGCTACCATGGCCTAACATATTAGGGGAAAGATTGCATGCTAGTGAGATTTGGGCACTGCATCAAAAGATTGCATGCTAGCGAGATTTGGGCACTGCATCAAAACTGGCTTACTTGTAAGACTTAGATCTACATGACTGGAATATTTCTGGGGCTCTGCCTCCTTCACAAATTATTGGAAGATGGCATGGGGCTTTAGCCCATATATGTAGCAAGTAATATAAGAAATTTTTCACACCACTGTTCTTCACATTGCTTAGATATTCTTGTCTAAGGCAGGAGTTCCAAACGGGAATGTGTTTCCGAACATGTACACAGGTAACAAGAAGGACAGCTGAGCAATACTTCGGTGTATACTCTGACTGTACTAATTCGGTAAAACTTGTGTTTGAGGAGCTGAAATAACTGTGTTCCCTGAGGAGCTGAAATAACCTCTTCCTCATTTGGAACCCTCGCTTCTACATACATCATAGACAGTGGTGTAAGAAGATGTTTTGGATAGGGGAGCTGACCTTGTGGTGGCCAAACCACAAGGTCAGCATACCTACTCAGGCTAGAGGGTCTGGGGACATGCTCTCCCAGGACATTTTTGTTATTTGTATACATTCTTAGAAATTATACTTATAATTAACCCATGTTATTAGCGCGAAATAGATAGCTATCAGTAATTGGGATGTGTGGTCTTCCCATAAACGTGGAGCTACAGCCCCCATCCCCAGCCGCCCAGCTTCTTACGCCAATGGCAGTGGTAGATCAAGATCTTTGTCTGAGAACAACAATCGTGAACACATGTAGAATCTACCCTTTTGAAAAGTGTTAGTCCCGGCTTTATACAGACACCTATGGCCTTAGGCCGCTGGACGAGGTCTAGGCAGTAAGATTATAAATTTGTACAGTCGTGTATTATTATGTATATAGCTCACCCTGAAATCCAATCGCAGCCCTAAAACCTGCAAAGAGGACAATGCACAAGTAAACAGCCCTGGCCATTTTCCAATAACACGTCGTCCGGCTTGCTTTGCTCATCTGACCAGATCTGTGCAGTGGTGTGCGTGGGAGTAGTAGCTCCTCCCACAAATTTGCTGGTTCCCATGTCCCAGTATGGACTCTGGTTAGCTACCCTGAGTATGGCGTCCTTGAGTCAGAGGCGCAGTGCAGAAGCTCCCCTGGAATTCTCTGGCGGACTCACACAATTACAAGTACAACAGTAGCTGCTTATACTAGCGCTGAGCAACATGTATCGCAGCCAATTTACATCTGAATTTTTGCCTTTGTATATGCAATGTAGTGGTGTGTGGGTATCCTTCAGAAATTGAAGAGAGAAGCACAAAAATCACAATCACCACTCCCTCTAGAGGTAAATATCACAATTATAATCATAAAGGAGGGTTGATGGCAGTGTCTTTACACATCCTAGCATCCAAGTGTAACTCCATTACTCTCTGGATTGCTGTCTCCCTGTCTACCTACTGTCCAAGCTGTTGTTTTGGTTCTTGTTGATGCCACTGTTCGGAGTATGATTGCGGGTGACTCCCTTATTAAGAATCTTGTTAGCTGCTGTGCATCAATGCCACATTGGGCAGTAGGAGTGAATGCTGTTGGGAAGATAATGACAAAGAGTGTTTTGAAATCAATAGAGCAAAATGGATCATATACTTGCCCATACTCACTCAGGTAAAGATTGCAATCATAAATGCTGAATATAAGCGGAGCTACGTCAATACTCCACACATGATTTGAACCCAGTGCCTTCTGATGTTTAGCCAGACACTCCTACAGCACCCAGGCTTAGAAAAAATGTGTTTTTAAACTACATGTATAAAAACACAAAATACCAAATACTGAAATAGAAATCTGTACAAATAACAGCACTATTTTAGGCTTAGAAAAATAATTACATTACATATAATCTATATGCAGTGAGTTTATGTAGCCCACCTTATTAAACTTTCAAGCAGCAGAAAATGGCTCTCTGTTGTATTTTATATTATTTAAGAGCTACTGTTAGGATAGACATGGTGACTACAGTTATGTACATGACAACCACAAACTCACAAACCATAAACCACAAGGACACAAGACTAAGGTTTTCTGCAGTTGGTTATATGGCGACTCAGCATCACTGGCAGGCACACTCCTTCTTGTATGTGTTTATGTATGCTACATTTGTACCTTCATTAACACTATGTATATGTTCAGTTTATTAACCCTCGGCGCGCATGCGCAGGAGGGTTACACTAGTCGGGTCTGTGTGTGTGTCTGTGTGTCTGTTAAGTCACATCTCACTTCTGGAGCGTCTGTTCGTCCTGAAAATGTCACGTACCCAGCGGGCAACGGAGGTCCAAAAATTTGTGGGGTTTTCTTTGAAACCGCTTCGTTCAAGAGTTATGGCGTGAAACGCAAGCGAAAGAGCCAATATGCTAATTAGATCTAGCCTACTCTGGCTTACCTGCGATCAGGTATTCCTGTTCGATGTACAGCGAAGCACCAGCGGTTACTCCATGAGGGAGTTCAAGCATGCGTACTGCTCCAGTCAAAGCTATAGCGCTTCCAGCAGTGTACAGAGCCAACCTTAGTTTCAATCGCACGTGCCTTTCCAGCATCCGCGCACGCGTGTTATAGATTTGCGCACGCGCGGACACTGAGGGTTCTGCACTTTAGTGCATTCATTTTATTTGTGCTCCCTTCCAGGTCTTCACCACATCCATTCATATCCATAATGAATTCCAGACCTGATAGTGGATTGTATATCTCGTATGTAGTCATTGAAATGGTGAGGAATTCTATGAAGAACAACAGGTACATGGGTTATGAATTCATATATTCATGCATGTGTGAAACAGTGTGTTCTATCAACTTGAATTCAGGAGGTAGAGATAGAAAAGTGGAAGAGGACATCCCATAATTATGTCAGCAGCTACTAGACATAAAAATTGCAGGACACCAAAGCATAGCTAGTGTCAATACACAGGTGTATTGACACTAGCTGGACCTTCCCTTGGTGGTTCAACTAATAAACGAGAATAGGGAGAATTGAACCGCTGGGTATCATTCCCAGAATCAGTATAAGATTATGATGTGCCCATTAAATCTATTTGCTCTTACCTGAGCCCCAGAAGTAACTACGTGCACATGTGCAGCGAGGCTACATTTAGTTGTTTTGTCTGTTTGTCTGTGCCCAAACTCACTTGTATTAAGTTTATTCTTTCTACAAACAATATAACTTACCTAACGCACAATAAAGGTGTGAAATTTTGTAGGATTTTCTCTGAAACTTTTCCGTTGCAGAGCTCAAGTCCTTCTAGCATTGTACAGCATGTACGGCTACTACGTGAGTCGGTCATTTTTCCCCCCTCCACTGATAAGCGCATGCACATTATGGGTGTGCCAAAGGTTTGCACTTAGTGCTTTTCTTTAAATTTTATTTCATGATTCAGTGTGAAATTTCAAGCACATGCATTGTCTGGAGGCCAACCTGAACTGTGGCTATAAAAGCTAATTCTGTGGCAGTAGAGTCAAGAGTCAATTAACTGACATCACTAACCCGACGTTGTGCATTCTCAGAGATTTTTAATGCAATACCTGCCGTAATACATAATTATGCAGATACACACAAGGTAGTAGAGCTACTGCACAGAGCCGAAATATTGTGTTACAACGAACCATCATTTAACCACGAATAACCCCGTCAGCAGACAGGGCCTGTTCTCTGTTCTCAGACCTCAAACAACAACCTTGTATTACACCACTACTGGACAAAGTTTCATGCATACAGTGATATATACGTATGCACTGTGCCTAAAGGATACAGTTATACCCAAAATGGTGACTTGATTCGCTATTGTTTCTGAGGTGCCTATCCTTCCTTAGCTCTTGACTCACGATTGTTGTTTGTAGCTGGCTGGTGTTATACTGTTCGTGTGGTTTGTTTTGGTGTTCTGAATGTCAATGGACCGCTGCCGGGAGTTGCCAGTTTCTATCTGGACCTGACCAATGTGATTCTGACTTTGACAAAGCACTAGCAACTGACAGGACTTTGATGTCAATTTCTGGAGCTCAGCTAGGGTTGTCTTGTGGTGTGTCTCCATTTCCCGGACTCAGTCCCTCATTGTTGGTGTGTCATCCTTCTAGGGAGCAGAATCTTGCCCACTACTGACTCACTGATCTTCTCTTGTTGCATTGTTGTTCTGTTCGTTCTTTTGTGCTGTTTGTTCTTTTGTTATGCCTGTGTTTTTGTGTGTGTATGTGTGTGGCTTTGTGTGGTAGCCATCGGTATATAGTGCAACTCTTCCCTTCACGGGGTATGAATCAATCAATTATCAAATATCCAGCATACAAATGTACAGTTTTCAATGTTGCATCAGATGTCTACATAATTTACAAATACAGCATAATTGTGTAGTTTACAAATACGGTGTACAGTGATAGAATTAAGAACATGTTGCACATGTATGGTCTTTACTTTACTTCTTCATCTCACTCCACTTCCTCCAACGCAAACACATCATGCACACTTCTTAGACCCAGCAGACCCAGTTGGATGCTTTCTTCTTCTTGCAGCCATCCATTGGCACTTGGCCACTTCTTGTTTCTTTTTTGCTGCTGAATTCTCCCGTTCTTGTCTTCTCTTCTACCTCTTAACTCATTTCTCTTTATTCAACACTGGTCAGAATTCTTGCCCCCCTCACCTACCTTGTTTTCTTCTGGTAAGGAACAGGAATAGATAAGAATTCTAGATTTCACCTCAGGTGATGGTGGACATAGTCATCTTATGCTTCTACCAGCTATAACAACAGATTGCATAGTACCTTGTTGTCTCATTTTGATGCTGACTTTATTGCCATCTCTGAACACTGGTTACATGATTACAACCGTTTCGAGATTCATCATCTTTCTGCTGACTATAGGTTTGTTGCCACTTCTTCCCCTTGTGAGGAGGATGCTGTTTATTGTGCTCCATGCATATTACGAGGTCATGGGGGAGTGACCCTGGGCTCGAAACTTAAGTGGGATCAGCCTGTTTCACCTCTTTGCTCTATTTTTACCAGTCATATGGTTGGTGTGGAAGTTAAGTTCCCTCAGAGATGTCTTTTCAATATTTCGGTTTATCTGCCCAGTCGCACAGGGTGCACTGATGATTTCTAGGAGTCCCTAGACCATTTGGAGGCTGCAATCTCACTGCTCCCCCCTGGTGCGGAGTTCATTGTTATGGGTGACTTCAATGCTGACCTAGGTCCCCTTGGTGGTCCCAAGTGCTGCATGGAGATTAATGAGCAGGGTAAAATTCTTCATCGTTATGTCACCAAATGGAACCTTGTTTCCATACATCTCCTTCTAAACCCCTCTTCCTTATGAAAGTGATGCTCATGCGACTCAATCTACTACAGACCATATCTTATGTCCACTTCATATGGTGCTCAAGGTTGCATCGGCTTTTACAATCTTAGAGGAACCATTA
The DNA here is from genome assembly GCA_963970385.1 of Theonella swinhoei. Taxonomy (NCBI): domain Eukaryota; kingdom Metazoa; phylum Porifera; class Demospongiae; order Tetractinellida; family Theonellidae; genus Theonella; species Theonella swinhoei. Next base: position 3,931,566 of record OZ019952.1, on the reverse strand, counting down.
AATTCATCTGATCACAATCCGGTTTTTGCCATCTTGAGATCTTGCAATCTTCTGCTGGTCCCTCCATCTGGCGTAAATTCCCACCCTCATTTTCATTCTTCTCATCCCCGTGACTGGTCTAAGACTTGTGTTGTGTGAGGATTCGTCGGCTCTATACCGCTCCCCTACAGCAACACTTGGAACACTTTCTGGATGACATGCCTTCCGAGTCTGTTCTGTCTACTCGTCCTGACCTCATTGACAGTCTACTGTGTTCACTTACGTCATTGCTTCTCTCCTTGTCTTTACGTATTCCTTCGAAGGATTTCCACCCTCATCGTGTTCCAGGTTGGAACCCTTCACTTAAGGCTGCAAGTTTGGAATGTAAACATCGCTATCATATTTGGATGAATGATGGCAGACCACAGAACATTTCTCATCCAACTCGCAGAGCATATAAGGAAGCGAAGAAATATTTTCATTCTGGCCTACGCCTTCATAGAAAATCATCTGCTGAGAACTTCCTTGCCTCCCTAGACTCCAGTATTACTGACCTTCAGTGCTTCTTCCGCATAATTCGGAAGCACACCTGCTCTTCTCCCGCTCAGCGATTGGTCCATCAGGGGAGATTGTATGAAAATGATGACATTCTTGATATCTAGGCATCATATTTCAAGTCCCTTAGTGCCTCTGCTGACTCACCGTTCTCAGAGGATCACCTACACATTCTGGAGTCATACTCCCATATCCAGTCATTGGCCAATGGTATTGAGTCCAAGGAATGCACATCTACCTGCAGAACAATGCTCAGTAGTACGGAGTATGGAAGATGAGTGCATGGAATGCAGAATAATTCTGGGAGTCCTGTTCGGAGACAATGGAACCACCAAGCCACCATTTACGACTTAGACGATTGTGCTTCCTAGACCTTGGGGATTCACCAAATACTAGAACTGACGATTTAGAGACATTAAATTGGTACCTCCAGGCTGAAGCATAGTCAGACACAATGTTAAGCATGGATTGTAGACTTGCTGCTGAATCACAAATGAGGGGCAGGTCGTCAGCGTACATTGGAGCACCACAGTAAATGAATGCACATCTACCTGCAGAATGAATTGTAGCACATGCATAACTAGAAACTACTCAAAAATATCTCTAGAATCGCCCATGATTATTGTTCATGCACAGCTACAATCATACATGTACAATAAAGCTGGTGCTAATGCTAAATCACCCGTAGGAGTCCATATTTTTGCAGCCCCCCCATAAATATCCTGGGAACGGCCCTGTACCAACAAGTGTTCTAACCAATTTAGACTTACTGCAAGTATGCAATTAAGGACTTTCAATGTCACTGTTACCATAGCACTACCCACAAAAGGCGGCCTAGGTATCTACCTCATTAACACCTCACCATCAAAGCAAATTATTCATGACTAAGTCTAAATATACATTGGCCTGCCTCTAACCACAAAATAACTCAATTACATCATTAAATCTGCAAGAGGGTTAGAGGGCCACTCTCTCTAGGAAGAGCTCACCATCAATCTAGCCACCTAAGACAGGAAGAGGTCACTCATTCTAGCCACCTATAATGAAGAGCATTAAAATGCTAAACCCTCGGCACATATATAACACATATATGAAGGCTCTGTCATAAAAAAACCCACTAAATATCACTTCGCTAGTTCCATAGGATGTCACAGTACCATATCTTTGTAATAACACATCTATGGCAAAATCCAGTCTTCTTCATGTTGAACCGAAGTACCTATATTTCAATGTCTAACCTTACACACAGACACACAGACTAAGTACAGTGATTGTTGCTGAGCATGCACACTAAAGGTTAATTTGGGGCTAGACATAATTATTATTGCTTATTCCTGCCGTGCATATATAGGGTAATGTTTTGACATTGCTACCCTACAACACAGGTGCAATGTCAGCGTGGTGGTATTCCAATCCACCTCTTTGAATATTTACATATTTCTTTCTGTTTCCAGTTTTGAGGATGTATTACGACTATTGAATCCACTTTTTAAGTATATCCTTGTCCATCCAACACCATCTTCGGATGTCATTGTCACTGCCTCACATCTCTACACCTCCCTACTCACCATGGCACAATCAGATGATTACCCATCATTACCCATTCTTCGGATCTTAACAGCACTTCTCCCTCTCACACCTACACACAGCCAGCAGCATATCCTCACACTTTCAAATCGAATAGAGGTATTTTTTTAGCTTTGCACATGTCCACACACAGCACATAGGGAAAATAGTGAATGCATTTCAGTATGCTGTGGATATGTATAGATTTGTCATGTTTTGGGCATATTATTATGTGTGTAAGTAATGTCTCATATCACACAGTACGGTAATACTATGTATATAGGGATTGCTATGGCCTTAATTTTCACTTTTAATTTGAGGTTGATTTCACTTTTAATGATATCAAGGTGAGGAATGTGTGAAAAATAACCAGTATACAAACATTGGTTGTGTTGTGATGTAAGATGTGTGTAATAGCTTATAAATAGGGTTCATCTTCTTCTTCTGTCTTCTTCTAATTCAGTTCAAATGGCCTACTGCAAAACTGGGGTTAGTAAGCACTCTAATTCTTTTATACTGGAGCATACATAATCCTTGATTAACAAAATTTTTTTCCTTCTTCAAATGCCACCAACCTTACCAAGTGTTAGTGTTAGACCATTTTCTTGCTTGCTCACGTAAAGTTTTAAGTTTTGTGCAGTGTTCGCCGTGCTGTTTTGTCTTTCTTTGGCTATGTTGTTACTTAGTGGCCTACTTTATATCCTGAATGACTACCTGTTGCAGGCAACTGGACCCACTGCCGTACTCAGTAGGTAACACTCGTCAGGACAGGATGGTAGGAGTCACTGACAATTGCTAGCTATTCTGCTTATAGGTATTCAAGGGAGGTAGAATTCAGTATGACAATCATATGGTTATACACGTGTTGCTACACACAGTAAAAACCAGTGAAACAAGGAATAAAAACATTTTCGGTGAAATGTTGATGGATGTAGGGATGGAAGTGCCAAAAAGCATTGAAACAAAGTGCAGCATGCAGGCAAAGGCAGGGAATGGGATGATAGCAACATGGGTAACCCCACATCCCTACACATGTAAATAAAGGTTACGCATATTGTTATTGTTGCATGCTATCATTCCATTCCCTGCCTTTGCCTGCATGCTGCACCTTGTTTCTGTGCTTTTTGGCACTTCTATATATCCCTACATCCATCAACATTGTACTACAAATGTTTTACTCCTTTAACTCTAATTATCATTTGTCATGTCACAGAGACTGGCAAGTGTGTATAGTAAATGTGGTGATGGAGAAGTGATGACTGAAGTTGTTGATATGTGTCTAGCTGTATGCTGCAAGATGATGCAAGCTGGATTATCACTGAACTCTCTTCTAAACTGTGTGCTGTATCTTGTCTCCTCTCCTATGAAGGTTTTTGCAATCACTATCATGATAATTGTTGATTGTGCATGTTTCAGGTATTTTGTTACTGGTTGGAGAATAAAAACTGTAATTAAATTGAGGTCGCCTTTCTAATCATGACATTTGTATCTTTCTCTGCTCTGTATGTTGATGGTCATGTGTATGCAATTTTTAAGGTTGAACTCCATGGACGCCATGTCTTCTGCCTCTCTTGGCTGATGTCACGGTCACTCCTTGTCCCAACTACCATTGGTCTGATATTTAGCATAGGTATGCATGCATACATATCTGTTTTACTATGTAACTTACAAGTGTCATTGTTGTCTTTTTACTTTTAGTGATGGAAATAGTTGAACGCAACCTACAACTGTTACAACCATTTATTCTTTTGATGGTACTACCTGTAATTCAGGTATTATCGTTGCCGAATGTGTCACAACAGTATAGCCAATCTGCCATAGAGAAGGAAGCCAACCATCTAATGGAAATTATTCAGAAAACTGCTGGGTCTAGTTGGAATTGTGCAGACTCTCAGGTACATTGCATATACATGTATCTCAGGAAGTACAACATATCATGTTCCAAAATAAATAGGAAACAGTTGACTTTCGACCTTCACTTTAAAAGTGTAGGATACATTGTTCCTACACTTTGTTGTAATTTTGAAGAAAACTGCAGGATATTTTCCTACACATCCAAATGCAGCCATAAAAGTGAAGGTGATTTTTAAGGAATTGATAGGAACTTTAGCCAAAGTGCCTGGCATATTTCACTTATTTTAACTCAAAAATGTTGCTTTAATTGTATATCTGGTGGTCACATATTTGGTTGCCTATCATAGAGTCGGTAGACTCTATATGTAGGGATGGCGCAGACACGCCCATTAGCCCCATACAAAAGTAACGGCTGAGAACTCTCGAACGCGGAAGTTATAGGCCTTTTCAGACAAACAACGTGCTCTGCGAGTGCCTCTATACACTATAATACTCTCAAACTCCGTAAAATATACAGCTACGGTGATTCTCGGAAAATTGTAAAAACGCCGATTGTTCATCATCTTCTTCTTCTTCTTCTTTCTTCTTCAGTTCAAACGACCTACCGCGAAACTGGGATTAGTAATCGCTCTATTTCTTTCACGAAAATCATTTATACTGGAGCGTACATGATCCTTGATGCACAAAATCTTCATACCTTCTCCCAAAGCCCGTCAAACTTCAGTTTGGCAAGCTTAGAAGCGTTAGTTTAGACGCCATTTGCTGGTTTGCTCACGTGCCGAAGACGTGACGTTTAGAAGTTTGGTCGTGGTTGTGATTTGTCGCGCTGTTTGGCTACCAGCGTTGCTCCTTTGTGTCCGTTTCTTTGAACGACTAACTGTTGCCATAACTGGACCCGCAGTTTTACTCAGTGTGCAATATTCGTACAAGACAGGATGTAGGAGTCACTGCCAATTGCTGGCTATCGTCATAGGTATGCAAGGGAGGTAGAACGAAAGCCAGTCGGTTTATACACGTTGCTACATACAGTAAAAACCAGTGAAACAAGTGTAAAAACATTTTTACTAAAATGTTGAAGGATGTAGGGATGGAAGTGCCAAAAAGTATAGAAACAAGGTCAAAGTTCAGCATGCATGCAGACAAAGGCAGGGGATGATAGCATGCAACAATCATAACATGCGTAACCCCATATCCCTACATCTGTAAATATGGGGTTACGCATGTTATGATTGTTGCATGCTATCATCCCCTGCCTTTGTCTGCATGCATGCTGAACTTTGACCTTGTTTCTATACTTTTTGGCACTTCCATCCCTACGTCCTTCAACATTTTAGTAAAAATGTTTTTACACTTGTTTAAAATGGAACATGTTACATGTACATATGTACATTTTTATTGTCCACAGTGCTTGATGGTTCCAGTCCATTATCAACCCTACCATTTGATCAGTTCATTAGCTAATAAATTTATCACCATCACATCATCATCCATTACAATGGATGCATGGTTACAAGATGTATCTCAGTGGTTGGAAATGCAATGTTCCTCCCCTTTATCAATGGAATTGTTGGCTCTTCTACTATCAGGTCTCTTCGTTAGAGCTATAAATATAGCTGAGAGTAGTGAAGACACAGTTTCACTAGTAACCAAATTGTTTTGTGGGCTAGCAAAGGCATATCCCACAATTGTAAGTGCAATGTTTGAGCACATGGATATATGTTTATTCACTATGTTTTGCACAGTCTCCATCTCTCCTACCATTGTTTCTGTACCTCCTTCCACTGATTCCATTGCAATCATCCAAGCTGGCACTGCTTTACTCTCTTCCTTCTCTTGCAACACACCAGCTCGCAGTAGGTCCCACTGCAAATATGATTCGGATATTAGGAGGAAATACTTCACTTATTTCGATTTCACTGCGCCTCCTGGGGAAGTTGTGGGTAGATTATGACTCTGTCTACCCACATGTTCTTACTCTTCTTGAACACGGCCTGCATAAGAACATTTCAAGACTTTCTCCTGAGTTTCAAGTAGCCAAGGGAGTAGTCATTCGGGATATTTGCTGTATAAGGTACATAAAGCAAAATGTTTTATGAACCGGAACTTCACACTTATTTAAATAGACAATATCTATTTCATGTATTTCCATGCAGAGGTGAGCAACATGGAGAGAAGATGCTAAGCCTTATCTCTGCTATTATTGAACAGTCTGAACAACCTCTTGCTGTTGCTCTTGCTACTGATGCTATGGCTGCCCTATGCAGAAAAGAAGTGAGACAGATGCTAGTGCATACACATGCATTTATTGAATTACTCCAATACAGATTGTAGATCCTATCACAGTGTGGTCTGTACTTGGAGATAGTTTAAGTGGAGATCCCAGGTACGTAAGCATCCCCACTGATATTGTTTGAACACATAGTTCTTAATGTAGGGTCGAAGTGGCTGTAGCGTCATGCTCAATTCTGAGTCTTGCTGCTAGTGTGGATTCAGAGCAGAGATCAGCTGCTAAAAGCTTCAAAAACACTGCTTTAGTGCAGCTTTGGAGAATGGTGTTCTCTTTGGTAGGTTGAATCAAACTACCATATGGCTATATTGTGTCCTCTGAACTTAATAAAGATTCCTTCCTTCCGATTTATTTCATTTACCCACGAGAATGTGTGATCTGACTACATATTATGTGTATTTACATGCAGTTCATACATTCTCACAATTTTTGACAGCAATCACAGGTTTGTACAGCTGCTTTGCGTGCTCTTACTAACTTTTCTTTGAGTGACTTTCTGGTGGAGCATTTACCACCAAAGGTATGTATGCTGTGGAGTTTTCCAAGTGGAGACCAGTGACTTCATTTTCAACAGAGTGTGTTTGTTCTGCATACAGCTGTGTTATGTATTTTTGTGCATTAAAAATCAAGTTGGAAATTTATTTTAATTCCCCCTAACCTATACTGTAATATAGTTGTGTTTGACTTACCATATTTTTATACATATTTATAGGGTCTACTCTCTCTCAATATTCCTCCACCAGCCATCGACCCTTGTACAAATTCACCAACTGAAACTCCTTTTTCAGTTGGTTATTGTGTGCAACTTGTTAGCATCCTCCCTCAAGAATCTCTTCCATCTCTCTCTGAATTTTTAGTGGCACATCTTCCACCTGAAATTGAATCTGTACCACGGGGTGTTATTTCATCAGCCTTACAGCAGAGTCAAAGTGTGACTTCACTTGAAAAAGCTGTCAGAGGGATGGAAAACATGTTGAAAGGAATGTGTTTAGCCAATCATGATAATGACACTACCTATGGATTGATTTCAGGTGAAAAGTCATTACTACTTGTAAGATTAGGATCTATATATGAGATTCATGCGCAATGCATAGCACACTATACCACGTGATATATCCACAGATCATGTGTTCATGTATAGGTGCTCTATAGTATGCCTTAAATATTAGGTCTGTTTATATGTTCCTTAAATCCCAGATACACTTCCTGTTTGTTGGAAAGAATAAGTTACACTGTGCATGAGTACCAGTACTCATGCACAGTGTAACATATTCCACAGATTATATATATACGTATAATCTGTGGAAAGTAGCTACCATTGAGGAAGCTCCTAGTTTTTGCTTATTCAAACACACATGCAGTGCCAAACGTTTCAGTCACACTTCATGACCATCTTCAGTCGCAATGCAAACACAAATAGTGCCGCAAATATATTACACAACAAAATAATTTGTTATGCTACATTTCTTATGAAGAAAATAACTGGAGAAGTTATCAAAATTAAACAAGAGTAAAACATTTGATGAAGAATGAAAGAATGGAATGTACATAGAATATTATATATATATAACAATAATACCATGCAATAACCCCTAAGAAACGAAAAGCTAAGAAAATTTTGCAGTGGAATTTCTCTGTGCAGTAGTGTATATTTAGCTGCTTTGAGTACAAAAAAGAGGTGCCTTCATAAAGCTGTGTGTAAGAATTTTGTATGTAAAGCGGTGTTGTTGATATTCACACAGAGAAAGCCTCTCCTATATTTTTCTTTCAGGAACTTCTCTGATGTTGCATGGTGTGTCATCACCCATTGCTCCATCCGGTACTGTCCAAGAGCGAGGAGGGCCAATTGCAGCAAAGGAAATGAAGGAATACAGCAGACTACTAGAAGAAGCTCTGCAGAAGGGACATGTTTGTCTTGAAATAGGAAATCATGAGAACATTGAGAGCGCTTTGAGTTGTCTTATCCTACCAAGATACTGGGCCATATTTATGAAAGCTGTGTGTGATAGTTTCACCAAGGTTGTTTCTTTAACTTGGCTGTCCAATGGACGTGTACAGTGTATTGTTGTATACATTGCAGAGTTGGCTATTTAAAAGATGCTCCATGTCAGTTTGGAAAGATCCTACTGCTTTGGAACAGAAATCATTTGAAGCTAGAGATTGGTAGGAGTTCAAAATTCCCTCTATTTTGTCGTTTAGCATTCCTTTGTTTAGGTCTAAACAAGAAATGGTGCAGAGGCTTTCTGATTTCACAAAGTAAATTTTTAAAACTTGTATGATGTAATCAGAGTTGGTTTTAAGAATGGCACTTACATGTCCGTTAACCTAACATAAAGTGATTCAGAACTTTCAAACATTGCGTTTTGTGTACAAGTGTTTCTAAATGTGATAAGGCCCTCAGCATATACCGCTACATCATTCCATTTGGCTATTTCCTTTTTATACAGTACATAAAGTCGGCCATTTTGTTACATCAGTGAGCATGTGCAAAGGGCTATACGTATGCATGCATTTGGAGAGATGGGATAAACGATGATTTTATCAAGTGAGTGATGTCACAGAACAGTGTATGTCACAGAACAGTGTCAGAAAGAGCTCAGGTATCAAAAGAACTCATCCTTGCTCACTCTTGAGTGCACAATACACCCATATTAGCTCTAGATGGTTGCTTTACCAATTAACTCATTTGTTCATGTTAGCTCATCTCTCTGTGTTGAGTCACACCAGGAAGTTAAATCAATACAAATCTGTTGAACAAACAAGGTCTTAAAAGTAGTTTCTCCCTCGGGGTATACAATAAGGAGTGAAGTGTTGTTACATATGTTTAGCTACATGTGCTTATTGTGTGTTATATTCAACAGAAACAGTCCTGCCAGTTCACCAGTTGTATTACTGGCTCTTGTGGGTGTAGTTTGTGCTACTACATTAGCAGTGAATGGTGATGATAGAGAGGTCTCCAGTGAACCAACCGGTCCTTGGTCACATCTTCATCTACTTCAGTTAACCATTGAAGGAGTTCATACTATACTAATGGAAAAGAATTTGGAAAATGCAACAGACCATCCTATTACTACATTGCTTGATGTACGTAAGAATTTAGCTCCATGCCATTCTCACTGGTGACTTCTTTAATCTTTCATGTTTTCAGAGAAATAGCTAAGACTAATGCATACATATACCTTACCTTATCCAGGTTCTAAGGGGACATGTGCACGAGTCTCTATTCCTGTTAACTTGTCCACTTTTGGTCGAAACAGCTCTCAGTTTCAACACAGTTCCTCCCATCAGTCTCTCTCTATCCCTGGAGGCTCTGGCTATCTCTATGTGGACATATTTTAATAAGTATGCAATGTCATGTCAACACATTCAATACCGCCTAATTAGAAAGTGCATAGTGTTTGTCCCAGTGACCATGCCTGAATACTGTCATGCATTCCTTAGAAATTATTATATATGAATTTGGGGACAACATTATAACTCTCACTTATACGCCACTATTAACCCAACATTTTACTACCAAGCAGCCATCCAATGCTTACTATGCTGCCTTAGTTTGTGTGTTAAGAAGTGGCTTGTATTTGTGTGAAACATTTTTTTGGATAGTAGCCTGTATCGTAATTCTTGCTTCTAGGTGCCCTCTATGGTACACTGGAGTAGTCCTTAATGATGTACTGGTGATGTTGCTTCCGAGACTCCATAAGGTATGTAATACTACTACGTATTATCAGTGCCTAAAGTGGAGATGAAGACACTATTCATTGCAGTTGAACACAATCATGAAGGAAATATTTTTATTTGCTGATACTGCAATTCAATCACAAAGGTAATGTGTTTTATGCAGTCAATAGGTTTACAGTACTGTTTTACATGATGGTTGAGAAAAGTGCGTTATGTATACACTGCCGCCCATATCATATATTAACAACGTGCCATACCACAAAGAACTAACCTATGTATGTATAAATCCATGCATCTAAACTCATATTATTGACATTTGTAAATTTTTAGCATGGAGCTCCTCTCTTTGGTTTCATCTCTTCTGCCAAGTTTTTGTATTGCAAAACAGTACCACACTACCCTTGAAGTACTCAAGTGCATTAGAACAGCCCTTCACTTAGTTAGACCTGAAGAATTGGATATGTGTCATATGCAGGTCAGTCCATTGTTTCTTATGTACGGCAAACTGTTCACTGAGTATATTTTTCTTGCAGATATGTTCCCTTCATGTTTCAAATACCTGTTGTCTCCTGTACTCTGCTGGTATTCTTTCAGATGAAGAATCAATGCAATATGTCACTCAAATTGCAAACCTTGCAACTGTGGTACCTGAAGTAAGCAACAGTTTTATAAATGGCTTTCATTATTACCTATGTTTCATCTATGTGTAGATACCTGCCTACCACTTGAGTCTGGCAACAATGTTGTATGGGTTGTTGGCTGATTTTCATCCAACAGTGCTGCAGTTGGCAGATGCAGTAGCTGTACGCTGGATTCAACAGATGTTGAATTCATCCTCTCCAGATGAAGTATGTAAAACCTTTGACACATTTCATGTATTTTTTGTCCCTAATTTTTCGTATATAATATGGACTAAGAATATAGTTGGTGATGCTCTTGGCCTCTTGCAGTATGCATTAATGGAAATCCCCATTGCTCCAAAGCGTGGAGGGGCTTTGGTCAGTATGCTAAACTGCCAGGCCTCATGCATTTCACAACTAAATAAAGTGTCATTTCCTGTGCATCATACATATATACACCTTCTGTAACCAGCTATGGCTGCCATGCAATATGGTTATATCCTGTGTTAGCATGTTTAATTCACATATCAATCATGCTTGTGTGACAGTGAATATATAGGTGTTCTAGAATAGCCTGTGGTTACAGAATAAATGCTGTTTGCAGTCATTTTTGAATTGATACTGATGATTAATATTAAGTATACAAGGTTGTTATGACAGTACCTTGAAATGTCCATTATGCAGGAGGTTGCCCTTGCTTGGGGTCTTGCTGGACTTACTGGTGTCAATCCAATTTCAAATATGGTATAAATACATTAAAATTACTGCTTTGTTTTGTATGTGTTCTTCTATTCAAAAACAGTATAATGAAAGGGCCTTTCCTCTAAAGTTTGTAGAAACTCTTTTTCCTATGGTTCGAGATGTGTTGGAAAAGGTAAGTATATATTGCCAGTCTACAATGTATATTGAAATGTATTATTAAACCTCGGTGCGCATGCGTAGCGAGGGTTACTGTACTTGGTCGCTTCGGCACGGCAGTACACAGAATATTATAAGAAGGGATTTTGCTGTAAAACTCTTCATTCAAAACTTATGGCGTCATTTGCTTACTCATGATACATGAGGGTATTGCAGCGACATTCCGCGCACTGTTTTGATGGCAGAGCCTTCTAATGGTTCTAAAGAGGCTAACAATAGGCTAAAACTCTACCTGGAATACAACTAGTTAGTGAGCTTCTCTCCTTTTGTCTCCGTATTTGGCCTAAAGTCTTCTGTATACTTCCCATTACACGTAATTAGACAATAGCACGTGCGCTTTCAAGGATTTGCACACACTCATTTTATTTACATGCTGAGGGGTTTAGCACTTCAGTGCTGTTCATTGCACATGTATCATCTCTAGCTCTTTGACCAAGCCAGCACACACTCAGTGATTAATTTCATATGGCTCCTGGGACACATCTACTACAATGTCCATTTTAAGTTCAATTTCATGGAGAAAGGTATATATATACGTACATATATGTGTACATGGCCTCTAATTGCAAAACTTGTATTGTGTCTGTAGTACGTATCATGCAAACAAGTCGGATAGATTCACTACAGCAATATTCATATGTGCAATGTTACTTTTAACCATGTTTATATGGTTTGTCTTACTCCATTATTCAGTTCCAATGAACTATGATTATCTACCAGAGAAATCCATATTGCGTACTCTATTCTCCATGCTCTCTGCTGATCTGAATAGTAACATCAGTCAAATCAAGTGTCTTCTCTCTGTACTTTCATCTGTGAAGGCTATATTTCCACCATGTGACTTCAGTGCAGTGATTTTACCATTAATGAAAACTCGTGAGCTTTTAATGATGATACTTATGTAGGTAGTGTGGTTATAACATTGAAGACTTTTGTAGGTGAATTGCAAATGAACTGCATCCAACTAGTGGTTAACCAGGGCTCTAAGATGATGGGGTTAAGATTGTTGGCTATGCACATCTTTAACCTAATGCTGAGAGGATCTCTGTTGGTATGTAAGTATATGGCAGCATTTTATGTTGTAGAGTTAACCTATATGTTTTTATGGCCTCTTCTCAAAATTAATAGTGTACACTTACGGTTGTAATGTACATAATACTATACACTCTAAACACAGATTGATGTTCAAATGGTTTTGCTGGAAAACCTAACACATTTGTTGACCTTAATTCCTACATGGAAGTACCTTCACCCACTGTGTTCTTCAGCTATGCAGTTCTATCCTGAATCACAGGTATTGCAACATCAATTTGTTACAATCTCTTTCAGTAGAATATTTAATGTGTCTTTAAATATAGGAACTCCTATCCTGCCTTATGAAGGGGTTAAAAGAAGTGATTTCTATGAACAAGGACACCTTGTCTCATAAAGGCTACATTACCATTACTGGAAATCTTATAAAGGAAATGTGGGAGAATGTGTGTCAAGAGAGTACACTTCCTGATATGCTCAATGGTAAAAAGAAGGTGATTCTGAGTCTCTTTGCTGAGTGTCTGTGGATGATTAGATACACTCCTGTCACTCCTAAGGTAAATGCAGTGTATTTTTTGCAAGCGGAGGGAGCCCACGTAGTTGTGACAATGGGCTGATTTGGTAGTGTTTGACCTCACATAAATGTACATATAATATACACATATAGCATAGAAAAATTGATCGCGTTGGATAGGCTCACAAATTAACCTTCATTTGTACAAAAGGACATGGGGATCATAGTACAACAATTATAGAAATGGATGCGTATACAGAAGACCAAAGGATATTACACGTAGCCATAGAGCTATAACCCCTAGATGTGCGGAATCTGTGAATGTAATTGGGTCCTTATAATGGAGTCGGTAGACTATGGTGCTGACACACCCATCAGCCTTAACGAGTCAGAACACAGGAATGCTGAGTTTATAATCCTTTTTAAACGCATAACATGGTCTACGAGTGTTTCTATACACGATAATATTTTGACCAACATGTATAAAACCCATTCACACTCTTGGCCTTTAAATTAGCTCCACAGACTATGCAGCTTTTCCTGTACCCTCCTAACTGCGTAACGTCTGTACAACCCTGTGTACATAGAGATACACATATGTAAGTTACAGGGAGGGTGTGGGTACTGTGTATATGTTCAACCTCACCTTCTTACAATTCTGAATAGCTTACAACCACTGTGTGGTGTGAGTCATTTCTTGAATTATATTTCAGAAGACTCGGTCTCCATATTTGTTTGTAGCATGTTCATACTCTAGACACTAACCCCATTGACCAGACAATGTGTTAGGTCATAAAATCACTGGTAGAGAGCACTGCTTTACCAAATGAAGGGTCTCTTGTTCCTGCAGCACCAAACCTCTTTCATTTTAGCTCCAAACCTTTTATACATGTCTAATCTTCCTCAAAGTGTCTATCCTTCCACTACTACTCTTTCTCTCCCCTCATATCCTCCACATATTCATGCTTAAAGACACAGATGGGTCATCAACCACTCTACCTCATGTTTTCCTCTCTATACCTCTACAAGGCTTAGTCCTGTGCTCAGCGTGTATAGAAACAGTTGTAGAGCTATGCTCTGTTTCTATAACCATAGTATTCAGGATTTCTGAGCCATTCTATTTGTTTAAGTTAATGGGTGTGTGGCACCATCCCTACATGGAGAGTCTACTGATTCTGATAATATAAAACCCGCCCTATTAAAGCAACACTGACAACCAAACACATGACATGAAACCATTTTGGTTTACATTCAGTAGAGGCCCTCTAAAATATGGACACCTCAATAAAAGGACAACTTTTGTTGCCCCAACCACCATATTTATTTGTGTAAAGTTTAAACCACTGAAATCAGGACACCTCACTATTCGGGACCCATAGATGTCCAGATTAGAGTGGTTCCAATGTATTTGCAAGTATGCTTTTTTGCATTAATTATTCCACCTTTCAGCCGAATTCTTTACCACTGAACAAAATTGCTTTTGATTGTTTAACTCAATGTTGCTGGGTGGAGAGCAAAAAAGAATCGGTGTCCAGCCTCTCCAGTATACTGACATGGGCATTGCAAAATAAAGGTAAAACAGTGTTCCTAACTGTGATGATCTGTAATATTGTGCTCCCATTAGCAGAATCTGAAGCGTCAAAGCTGGTGTTAGGAAAGTTAATTCAAGTTATTCGTCATCTCTGTTTTGACAGCTCATCCAAGAATAGTTCTCTACTACAGAGTGAACTGCTGCACATTATTTTAGGCTTGGGTAGAGAAAATAAAGTGAGAACTGTTTCCACAACGCTAACAGTTCACTTTTATACCACTTTGTTTGCTCAGGTTTCTGTTTCGCAAATGAAAACGATTCTTCTTCTCTGTGTTGTGGTTGTTTCACCAACTTCACCTCCCTATACTCCAAAATGTGGCATAGAATTAGAACCATGGCTTGTCTCCTTTACATTGCCAACTGGAGCAGTTTTGAAAGAGAAGGTTAATCCCTGCCAAATACTGAATGCATCCTAGTTAGTGATTGATGGTGCATGTTATTTGAGCCCTGGCAGTTTCTGTGTGTATCAGTAATTACTACAACCTTTGGCAATCATGCTCTCCTGGAAACAGAATGGATGTAGTAATTAGTAGTGCAGACTGTGTGAAATCAACATTTGTGCCAGTTGATGGGGCAGTTTAAGTGAAATTCAGCTTAACCTTTTTAATGCAGATCAGTGTCGTTATCTCTGCATGCTTTTATTATATATCTGTATGTAATTAGGAGCAGCCATTATTTATGCTATTTATTGGGGAGACTGCTTATGTATATATTTCTTGCAGGTTTTGCAGTGTTTGCTGGAGTGGTTCTCCTATGATGATGATGAAATACACCAGAGCTGTCTGAGTAGGTCTTAATTAAATACATAGTTTGAGCTAAAGTTATATCAGAGCCTCTTAGTATAGCTAGTGCTACAGGTCTATCCTTCTCTAAATGCTGGAGAGATGGAACAAAATTAAGTGTTACTTTGTTCAGCACTTCATATTTCATCTTACAATGCAGCTTTGTTGGAGTATTTCACTGCTACTAATCAATATAGTACACCTTTAGTATGGACATCTGCTGCTCATCTCTTGTGAAAAAGACTGCAGTGGGTCGTGTAGATTTTGACTTTATAATACATGTGTTGTATACAGTGAAATTTTAGCTATGTAAAAGAATTTCTAGTAAGCTACTAACTACACTGTTGTCTCACACTCAACACCACTAGTGGCTACTATCCTTCTGATTTACCCTTTCGGCCTCTATCAGAGTGCTGGTACACTGCAAAAAAGAGGTGTTTTTTTTGACCAGTGTGTTTGGTTACCTCAGTTGCATTACATGACTATAACCTGTCCTGGTATGTAGAGCATAATTTTTATCTGAGTGCATACATGAGTGCAAGCTACTCCTCTATTACATTTTACTACAGAAGTATAGTACAGGGGATTATGTACCTGACTTCCTCTGTGAGATAATTATCTCAAGGGACATTGTAGTAACTTGAGATACAGGAAATTATTCCTTACAGATATCCCACATATCTCTTGGGAGGTTGTTATGTTACAACTGAGGTATCTATAAGGCTAATTTAAAAATAACATCCCATTTTGCTCTACATACCAAGACAGGTTATAGTCATGTAATGCAACTGAGGTAACCACACACACTGGTCAAAACAACCACCTCTTTTTTGCAGTGTAGATTCTACGTAGGGATGGCACCAACATGCATATATGACATTATGACAGTATGTACACCAAGCAACTGTATTGCAACTAATCGTGATCAATGTCATGTCAAATGTGAAGTATATACCGCTCACGAATCCTGCACGCACTATTGAAACGCCAATGCGTATATGCGCGGTTATAATGCAGTATCTCTGCAACGGAGCAGTTTCAGAGAAATCCACACAAATATTTTGACCTTCATTGCCCAGTATTTGATATCGTTTTCAGGACGAACAGACGCTTCAGAGGTGAGATATCGATCAACGGACACACATACAGACCCAACCCTCCCTGCGCATGCGCGCGCGCCGAGGATATATAGATATATATATAGTCCACAGAAAATGCATATATTTATCATTCTCGAACTGATGGAAGTTATCTCTTGAACACTTCTTTGCATTCTCTTAGGTATAGTTATAACGTCACATTACACGCACTACATTCCACAGAATAGGGCTACACACAAACAACTACCTACATGGAACAAACCACGCCTATAAAAATGGGGGACTAAGAAAGGGGGGTGTAAGTAAAAAAAAGGTAAAAAGGACAGAAGTATTAATAGAAAAAAGGAAGGGGGAGAAGGCAAACATTATCCCCCACTGTGAAAACCCACAGCAAGTTTTCAAAAAAAATAAGTGAACAGTTTACATGCTTTCCCTAAACACAACACACATAACAATACATGTCAGGGGCACAAGAACTGTCGGCATATTCGGGGCATAACATGTTTGGGCTGAGCTGGGGGTGCTGAGCTCTGCAGTTTTAGACCAGTTTCAGACAAGACGCACAGGCTACTTTGCTGTGTTTTCATGCTCACAGCTGCAAATTATATATACACATTTTGAGAAGGGGGTGGCTTTGAGAGTGTGCTGCCCCCCTTTGTCTCCCAGCTTCAACAGAATCAACACCCATATTCACACCCTTTATGTAAGTAGTTGGCCTGGTAATTGATCATGATATAGCAAGTTTAATCAGTGAATTGACCAAAAAGCAGGAAAGACCATTGGTATTGCAGCCAATATTAATCAGCCATGAAGATATTCATTCAGCACAACATGAAGATAAAGATTTGATTTAAAGTTGGAGACCGAGTTTGGCTCTATGTAGCTACCTGCAGTGAAACCAGGGAAGACAAAGAAATTGTCTTCACTTTGGCAAGGCCCTTACACAGTTCTTGTTTACTGAAGAAGAAGATGTTGGAGAAATTGGGTTTTGGCAATTTCACGTTTGTCATTTAAAGTAAATTCATAGTTTCTCATCCTTCTGGTTTCTTAATTTCAATGCAGCGAGTGGGTACCTGATTTTACTTAGCCATGAGGAACTCTTAAGGATGGTAGTACAAGAGGATCAAGCATATGCCATATATCATGTCACATGAAGCAGTAACAGAGCTCAGACGCATGAAATTTGAAAGGATCCTGGAACTGCATAGACAAGATTGGGACGCAGACATGTTACCATAATATTATTATATATGCCATGTTTGTTTCCCAATCTTGTCTCTGTTCAAATCAATAAATTATCTACTTGGCTTCTGTCATTTTTTCTGAAATATTATTGGCCCCTGGGTTACATACACTTTGTAGTTGTTAGGGCCAGTTTGCTTGTTAATTAGCGAGCTAGTGTGGCCAGTATTGTAGGCTCAGATGGGTTCTGTCACCACATTAGGTCACATATGTTCGCAGGGAGGCTGTCACATCTTGATTTCATTATAGCGAATAGTTTGGGAAAAGCCATGTCAGACAGATCGTGGTTGAAAGTTTACTACTTGCAACTGAAGCTTAGGGGTCTTTCGTAGGGTGCAGTCATAACACAAGCATCTTTGAATTCTCCCTATACAGTGGCAGGGTTTACAAGCTATGGAAACAATTGTCTGCTTTATCCTAGGCATTCCTCTGGTGAGCAACGGTTTCTTGCCGTCATTAATGAATCTACAGCCCTACCCGTAATACTACTACGTATTATCAGTGCCTAAACAAAAGTGGAGATGAAGACACTATTCATTGCAGTTGAACACAATCATGCTGCACATAGGCTCCAACTTTTCCAAAAGTGCTTCAGGGACCATAGCCCCACCCACATGGCCCCACCCACGTCACACACCCCAATTAACTAAACCATGCCCTAAACACCGCCCATTTAGATGAATTTTAATATTATAACAACTGTTTATTCTGTGCTACAGTAGTTTTCTTGCATGCAGAAGCAGACGCGTGCAGATATTATAGCGCGATTTGCTATCACTAATAAGGAAATGTACGCAAAAACACCCACTTAGCGCACTTAGCAGCTGCGCGTTGATTAGCAGCTGTTACGTAAGTGTCTGGATTCCGCGGTATTCTTATAGAACTCGCTAAGCAAGTTCTGTCACGCCCTTATATCCGCTCACTGTAGCGATTAGCTGTTACATAAGTGTCTGGATTCCGCTGTTAGGGCGCATACGTAAGTAGCGCGCTGTACGCCAACTTCCGGGACAAACTGTATGTCTCTCCGGGACCCGGGACAAATTCAAAAAATCCGGGACTGTCCCGGAGATTCCGGGACAGTTGGAGCCTATGAATGCATGTTTTGACGTGCGTGCGTGCATCATGGCTGCCTGTTTTTTATCACCTCCACCTTCCTCCGTATTCCTCCGCGCGCTGAAAGTATACGACTTCAGTGTCTTGTTTACATCATGACGTAACTCGCAATATGGCGATCGTCAGGGGGTGGACAAAGCTGTGGGCTATTCTATATTTAGCTTCCGTGATCGCTGTAGCAAGAGCACAATCAAGCGGATGTAGGCTCATTTATAATTTTACTTTCTTGTTGATACTCTTCTCACACTACAGTTCCGGTTGGGGCCATCGTTGGAATTGTGTTCGGTATATTTGGGGCTCTGCTCGGCATATGTGTCCCCATTGGTATATGGATATTTATATTCTGCTGCATTGCTACACAGTCCAGAAGGCGCCACCAACAGCCAATATTTATCACACGTAAGACAACACTCATGACACATAGGCGGAGGAAGTTGAAATAGCGTATGGGGGCGGAACCCAGCTTGGAACCGGATGTATCGCGTATTCATCGCGCAGCGCTATACCTACTGTAACATGAAGCGATCACTGCGCTGCAGCTCTTGGCGTTCTAGAGCTTTGCTCTTGATTATTATTGGGTAATTCTATGGGGGCAATGCCCCCATGTATTTAAAGGTTTGGGGGCGAGCGCCCCCACTGCCCCCATGCTTCCGCTGCCTATGTGACACATAACCATACTAGACTCTTATGTATGATGCACAGCAGGGTAAAGTATAAAAAGATAAATGTTGAAGGATGGAACCCAGAAACAAAGAAGCATCCATGCAGCAAAGCAGAGGGTAACAGAATACAACATGTATAACTCCTCTGAATAAACAATGTAGGGAAGGGGCTTTATGCATGTCATTGTTGGATTCCAGCCTAGGATTTGCTGCCTAGATGCTTCCTTGTTTCTAAACTTATTGGAACTTTTGTCCATATATCCTTCATGAAAAATATGCTTTTTATCTCGCAATTGAGAGGAGTTGTTTCAGATAAAAGTCAAGGTGAGTGCTTGTGTGTTAGATAGTTTCGAAGATATTACTATAGATTGGCAATTTACATGTGTAGCAGCGTATTTTTCATATTTTAGTCACAGAAATACTCTTATGGGCATTCTCTAAAAAGGCTTATACTAACTGTCATGTTGAGGAATTTTGAGATGTTAAGACTAATGAGTGTGTTGGCACCATCCCTACATAGAGATTCTACCACCGTTTAATAACGGCTGCTCGATTTCCGTTAAGTTTCTAGAGCTCCCCCTGAGAAGTGAGCTGCTCCCAGCACAAACTCTGCTAGTGATAGTATTGAACTAATCATGGGAGTCGACATATACTAAGAATTAAGCTGAATTCATGTCGCGTTTCATTGGTAGAGCTCGTCAAGTGCGAGATGTCTTCTTGCAGCAGGTAGGCACGGTTAACCGTAGAGCACTTTTGTGCCCCCCCCCCCCCCTGACCGCCACGAAACCTATACCAGTCTCTAGCATAGGAATAGGGCTACAATAAATGTAGTACTGCTCTGGGATCCATCCATACGCGGAGATATGCGCTTTGGTATGCGATGTCATGATAAAACGCATACATGCATGTGTATTCTATACATGTGTAGTATATACAACACACAAATAAACAATGTCTTCTCTATGTGTACCATCCAGTCTTGCAAACCATAGTCATCAGAGAAGAGACTAAGGTTATTCACATGACATCGAGGCTGGTGTATGATCTATGATTGTAGGCAGTGGAGCTCAGAGGGCAGCTCACGGGTCATCCTCATCAAGGTGAGCATCACTGAGAGAGGACAACCAGGACCACACTTGTTGCCTTTCTTGACACAACTGCATCACTTGAACATGAGTAACCTCGAAATAATAGGCTCAGTTGGCATCTGACAGTCTCACCATTTTCTACTGACTCCCAATCAAGTTTCCCATATACAATTTTCCAACCAAGGTTTAGCAATCTCATGTGATTACTGGTAGCCTGATTCCACATGTTAGAAACCCAGCATGTTCGCTGCCAGTGGTGCCACAGGGCATCAAATGATGGGGGTAATTCATCTTCAAACTTAATCCTACTCCACACACTCTCTCTAATCACCTCAATGAATATCTGTACAGGATCTATACCATCCTGTGAGAGTGGCATGTACAGTGCACGAGGTGTATCTGCAGTGAACTTTGCCAGGTGTTTTTTTGAAGTACACTGTACCAATAAGTCTAACAAAAGAGAGGAATCCTTCATCCTCTCTAACATGACTGAGTAGTGTTCTGGGAATCTGTAATAAACCATGCATCCTGAAGTTCTGCTTCATTATTGTAACCTTTCCTAGTCCAACAACAATAATCACATCCACTGGATATGAACAATGTCTGTAGGACACGAGGTCTTTGTCCGGATGCTGCGTTCACATGCCTTACAGACACATGAAGCTGGTATTTTGGTGTACTTTTAATAGGAGGAACTGCTGTAACTCACTTTTCTACTTCCCAAAATAAGTAGTACATGTATGTTGGGATCTAAGATTCTCCCTGCACATCGAACAACAGCTCTGCTCTCCAGGAAACCCGCTCTCACATTAACGTTCACTACAGAAAGCATCACCGCAAACCACGTGGCAGTGCGCATGTCTCAGCGTACTGATCTGGATCCCAGAGCAGTGCTACATATATTATAGCCCTATTCCTATGCTAGAGACTGGTATAGGTTTTGTGGCGCTCGGGGGGGGGGGGGGGGGCCCAAAAAGTGCTCTACAGTAACCGCACCTACCTCACGCGAGTTGCGAGAAGACGTCTTGTACTTGACGAGCTCTACCAGTGAAACGCGACATGACTTCAGCTTAATTCTTAGTATACGTAGACTCCATGCATAGTTCTATACTGTCACTAGCACAGTGTGTGGTGGGAGTGGCTCATTTCTCAGGGGATAGCTCTAGAAACTTACTGGAAATCGTAGGGAGAGCCTGGGGACAAGGCTACTCAAGATGCATGTGTATGAAGCCATATTGTTAACTAGATTCATGATGGCACTTAACTGTATGTATGCCTCCTACACTATAGTTGCTTTCAAGATTTAGAAAGCACGTGCTCATTGGTCAGATTGAGCTATGACGTAGGCAATTAAAAGTGACCTGTGCTAGACCCTTTTTTCCTGTCAAAACAGGGGGCTAGCTTGCTAGACTATATATATATCTTGACTATATATATTCCATATGTCACTGCCAATAGCTTAATACCACCTCAGTATGGAGCGTATTGTAGGTCTATACTATATGTGTGTTTCTGTACACAAACGCACACGCACGCAAACACGCACGCAAACACACACACACACACACACACACACACACACACACACACACACACACACACACACACAGCTACTACAGCTGCTAGCACTCAGATGAGCAATGTACCACCTGGAACAGCAGTGCCATATCCTACCTCAGCTGCACCATATCCAGTACAGCCTAAATATTTTTATTTCGCAAAAAATAGTGAAACTAATGTTGGGTTTGTCACTAATTAGGACACTTTTCAGACCATAGATAAAGGGTCATTGTTGGTCAAAGGTCACATCTGTAGTAAGAATGGGACACTTCTCTAATCATAACACTGATAAGAAGCTATCACAGGTACTTAAAACTTGTAACATTGTTGTGTTGTCCATTTTGCTAGACAAACCCACCTCCGATCCCTGGGCAGGTTGTCTACCCTATGTCACAAGGTATATTGCAATTGTATTAGGCAATGGTATATTTGCGTCGAGTCATATGCTTGCAACAGCATAGCTGCTGAGGTGTTACTCAGCTATGTCTGTTCCCTGAAAATTCATTTCTCCACTCCTCTTCACTGCAGCAGCTTACCCACCTGGCCATGAACCCAGTGACCCAGGCCTGACCAAACTACCACCTCCGTCTTACACTGCCGCTACTGCATACCCAACTGCACCCCCACCCAGTGATCTTTCAACATTAACTCCCACGTAGTTCCTTCACTTTGTTCAGGATTATGTCTCATGACTGAATGTATTTATTTATATGTGAAAGTAATCTGTTAGTGCAGCACGAAGATTTACTACACCTTTGCAGAGTGTGTATATATATAAATATATATATTCTATTATGTGTTAGTCTGCATGGAGTTAACTCCTAATTTGGATGAAGCTATATATATATAATTATATGACAGGAAAGGGGGGAAGCTGCCCTCTGCCTACCCCATGCCAGTAACCTTGCCTGGACAGATCTGACAGAGTTTGATTAGCTTTCTCTTTGAACCCTGTCATGGCTGTCAAATACCTGAATAAGCAGCCTATTATATGGTCATATACCCTTTGAGAAGAATCATCTTTCTATATTCTTATATATGAGAATGAGCACTAGTTGTCAAATGAGTGTCCTGTTATATAAAAGATGAAGATATTTGGGGTATGAGATCTCTATCGATCCCACTCTTTTCTTCATACAAATAGGGGGACATTGTACAGGGGGTGACAGTTACTATCACTTCTGTCCGGAATCAAACCCAGGTCTAATGACCGGGAAACCAACACACCAGACACTGATCATGAGCCACGACCACCAGACAAATGTTTGTCCCCTCATTCCCTCTTATAACTGCAGTGGTCGTTGCCTAACTGGCAACGTCACACTGCAGACCATCCAAATCATGTGCCGTCAGAACCCCATTAGGAATCAACCAGTAACACCTTCTCATCAGAGTTAGGAGCCATGGTGGGTGGATTTATGACAGAATCTGATGGGTATTAAATATTCTTAGTTGACCTGGTATAAGTTTGATGTCAACATACACAGGCCAAGGCTGTCAAGAGGGAATGGTGGGTGGACAAACTTCAATTTCTAGACAAACTTCAATTTCTATCTGGAGTCGAACCCAGTTATGAGGGAATGAGGGGACAGACTCTTGTCTGGTGATCGTGGCTTAGTGTCTGGTGTGCTGGCTTGCTGGTCATTTGACCTGGGTTTGACTCCAGACAGAAGTTTGTCTTCCTCACTCCCTCTTGACTGCCTTGGCCTATGTATGTTGACATCAAACTTAACACATCCTTACTAGGGCAACTGAGAATTTTAATGAGTTATTGTCACTGTATATATAACTTGTCACTAAAACTGTCCTAGCTACCTGGTTCTGGTTCTGGTTCATATATTGGCGCTATATAGATATGTCAATCAGGCCAAAATGTCTCCCATGCATCCCAGGTCAGAATTAAGGGGCATCTCATTAATTTTGTCTCTGATATATATATATGGCTGTTATAATCACCAGAGTAAGCTTGCGCCACAATTGCAACTGTTAATCAACTCTACATTTACAGATATGTGTATATGTAGAATATCAACTTCCTGCCATAGGTTTCAGTAGAGCTAAAAAGTCACGTTGCATATTAAGAAGTAGATGTTCAATGTCATTCTCAAATAACAAAATGTACACTTTACTGGTGACATTATTATCATGTGTATACTTCTGTACAATTAACTGACTATTCTATAATAAGGAAAATAATATATTTTATTTGATGCTAGTACTATTAGCTATTTCCTGGTATTGTTATATGCTGTAATGTATTAGTCATGGATAAGTAATACTGGACATGTACTGACGTGTGAACATTTTCTTTAAACACTTGTAGAAGATACTTCTTTCACTCTTACTTTTAGAGCTTCAATTTTTTGTTTGGCAGTTCTTTGTGCTGCTGATTCCTGTTCAACTTCTCCACCTGAAAGGAATGTGCCCATATAGCATAAATACACAGTGTGTATGCATCTATATATGTAATTTATGTGCCCTTAATAAGTATGTAAACTGCTTTGTAGTGTGCACAGGTGAAATGAGCCTATGCATATAATTTGTGTTCTGGTCTATGATCAGCAAACTCTGAGCAGCTGTAACATTAGATATGTATGTATGGAAGGATGCATTTCATACACACAGTGACCATATACAGCCTTATGTGCATATCTATCAATGTAAGACATACCATTATCCACTGTAATCCCACCTGAACCATCAGGAGTAGTCCCACTGTTCTGTGATGATCCATCATCTGCGAATACACCAATCGGAAGTCTTGCTAGGTCTTCTAACACTGAGCTGTATCGCTCAATTTGCTCAAAAATCTTTTCCATCTCAATGTTCGATGCTTTCTCAACTTTTGCATATAATGATTCTAAGAGCTTTGTGTAACGTTCCATAGTCTTATCACTGGATTCAAAAGCTCTCAGTTTAACCTTTTCTTTTCCTCTCCGAAATTGTTTTGCAATACGAAGAACGACTATGCATATGCAAATAATAAGTGCTACTAGTGCTACGACTACAATTCCCAAACCTATGAGGAGATGCTTAGTTGAAAAATCGCAAGATTCATTGTCTTCATCATAATCTGGAAAGTATAAGGGCAAACAAACAACATCAGCATGTAATCAAAGTGCTTACCTACATGTATTGTTGTTGTGTCTCTATATGTGTATAGAATAGAAGTATGTGAATGGATATAATATAATAATTAATATTGAAAAATAAAAAATGAAATATTTTTGACCTCCGTTGCCCACTGAGTACCCGACAATATTTTCAGGATGAACAGACACTCCAGAAGTGAGATGTGACTTAACAGACTGACAGACAGACACTCACACAGACAAGTACCATAACCCTCGCTGCGCATTTGCGCCGAGGGCTTAACATGCAGGTAAAAGTGCAATGAGCTCATTATAGGCCGAAGGTGTGATACTGGCCTGGAGGGTGCATGATCATAAATATTTGTGAAGAAGAAACAGGTAATACCGCAAAAGAGGACTTAGGAAATGCCCAATTCCGTTGATGAAAGGACACAAGCTAACAAAAATGCAGTACTGCTTTCTTGCAGCTTCTATAGGTACCAGATACATGCATTTCCTCTTTTCCCTGTTCCCTTATTTCTCATCATCATTTCATTTATCCTCCTAGTACTACCCACAAGAAACCAACACATTATTGTTGCAATGCCATTTCCTTGTCATGCATGTGTTTTTATGTAGCCCATGTATGTATTGGGAAAGGAGGCCAAGCTAATACACAAAAGTCATAACCCATTACTAGCATGCAGGCCTGTATGAAGCCCGGGGTTGGAGTTCACACAGTCATGTGCATTGGCTTATAATGGCTGAACCCGCCTATATAGAATTGGCTGAGGTCAGTAAGGATGCAGCATAGCAGTAGTGACTACAATACAATTCCATACTCTGCACAATACAATAGGAGATGGACATGCAAGAATAGAGGTGGTTGCTATGCCAGCCTTTACCAATAAACTGTATTGAAGTAACTTCAGGTGGATTGAAGGGACCCTTAACATTATTGACAATGAGAGCAATTTGGATCCAAAATCTGCGAAATGTGGCTGGTACTTGTGATGCAGGTATAAATGGATAGAACGTTGAAACACCAGAGAATACCCCATCAATGTCAAACTCAACTGGATCATCCAATTCATTTTCAGGCAGCAATCGTACCCTTACTCTAATATCCTTTGAAAATTCAATGATTGGGAGGTCAATCTTTACCAACAGATCTGATGCCTGGGTAAGAATCGGTCGTGGTTCAAGGCTGGTATCTGCAGACATGAATAATGAATAATGCCCTAGCATATTCATATTGAAATATCTTGACTTCATAAACTTTAAAATCAAGCAATCTGATGAATAGAGGATTTGCTAAAATATCCTCATATCAGATTAGGTATATATGCTGTGTAGTCATTAATGATAGTTTTATAGTCATACACATGGACACTGTATGGTTACATTTATGCATACCTAGTACAATTAGTTCCCTTTCTAGTTTCTCAGATATTGTCCGGACAGCACCTGTATTTGTTGTAGTGGAGTTGTCTTTCTGGAAACTAATGCTTGCTTCACAGCTAATTGTTCCCGTGTCAGTAAGTGTGGGATCACTAATAGTCAATACACTGTATATTACTGTCAACATGCTGTTAGTGGAAACTTCATTTTTTACAAGATGCCTATTGTCATTTTCTTCAATTGTCATGCCATTATGAGCCCATGTTAATTCCAAATGTGGTGTTCCAGTTGCATTGCATACAAACTGTAGGACTTCTTCACTAGTACTATTCACTGACAGGATCTGGTCATCTGTCATGTAGACTATTGAAGGTTCCTCTGTATGTACAAAAGACATTTTGCATCATACACATGTGAATCAACCTGAAAATAAATTAACTCACGATATACAAGGAGTGTGATCATAGGGCCTTCAACAAAATAATCATCAATTTCCACCCCACAGTAGTATTTATCACTGTCATTCACATACAAGTAGGTGATTGTCAGACTGAAGTCTTCCAGAAACTTCCTATTTAACTTAAATCTAGACCCAGCCTGCTGTGTGTCAATCTCACGAAATTCATCATAAATCCACTTTGGTTTATAGAGTGAAGCTAAGGCACCTTGCTTAACCCCACATTTCAGTTCCACAAAGCCTCCAACAGGTGCAGCATAGTACAGATCAATACTAGTGTCTGCAGTCGGTTTAACTATTCATAGAGACACAAGGTAAAAGAGAGCTAGCCAAGTACCATATGCATACGTCTCAACCACATGCATTAGTAAATAGGGATGACGATTGGAAAAATGCGGGACAATTGGTACGAAATAGGGACATTACAGAAATTGTGTCACGTCATCTTTAATAAGCCCCCGTGCCCGCAGTTGAATATTAGCACCATACGCGAAGGCCCTTCTAGCTAGAAGCAGACGGAAGCAGACCATGGCTCCACCATTCACTTTGATATTTACACTCCTTCTTCGCCTTCTTAATAGGACCTGCATCTCTAAACACGACGGCTCAGTCTCTTCAGTAAGCTTATTCTACGTGACTCCACCATTTTCATTAGCACATGCTCTATACGCGAGCGTAAATGCAGACAGAAAAGTCTGAATGCGGGATAAAAGTGTGCAAAGCGGGACAGCGGGATATATTACCACAAATCGTGGCTGTCCCGCCAGATTCGGGACGATTGAGACCTATGCATATGGATCAGGGGAATATGATATTAAGTACTTACACACGAGCATTAGAGCATGATCTTCGGAACTGGAGTACGTGTCATTGCGACATGTGTAACAGCCTTCCAAGCCTTGGCTGAGTTCAAATGTTATTGACCCATCTGAGAGCTCATATTCACCTCCAGTCAACTGGTCAATCACATCACTCCCATTTAGATAGAACTGAGCATATAGGACAGGGACTCTACTTCCTGGCCTTCCAGCTACCTCTACTTCACAGAGTAGTGTTTTCTGGTTCTCTGAACTGGGTGGGATCGGACTAAGTCTGATGGTGGGGATGAAGGTACTCTCACAGACCAGTACCAAGACGCCAAGAAAAGATAGCGTTCTTGGTACACCATACATTGTGTTCTGTAATACACAAGCCAATGCACATAAAACACAAAACCAGAGTCATCTGCTAACACAATTGCTAGCCAAACCACTGCTACCTCTGCAGTGTAGGTGAGCGAGGGTTCCGCAGAACGGTGCCTTACCCACTCTCAGAAACAGCGTACGTTTCTCCAATACGTACTACCACACAAGTAGAGCGTCTCTAGGGAAAAAAAATTGCTACTACGATCGTATTCTCAGTTCATGAATACGTATGAGACTCTCGGCGTATAAACTATGCGCATGCGTATGACGTGAATATTGCGCATGCGCGGCGCACCCCGCAATGTATTAAAAGGTATGTTCTAAAAGGTATGTTGATGCTATCAAAAACATCAATGTACTAAAAGGTATGTTGATGCTATCAAAAAACAACCAAAAACCTTCGGGATCAATTCCAGCCTGAGATGAGATAAAGTCGATTCGTGCCCGAAAGAACATACTGATTCAGGCTGGAGGAGAAATAGGCCTGTGTATCTGAGCGGTGAATACTTGCACGAATCGAGCATGAAGGATGCATCAGCGCTAAATCGAGACTGATATTTGCGGCAAAGCGCTCCTTGAAAATGGAGGCCCTGGAGGAAGTGACGAGTGGAGTTGCAAGTACCGTGCCACTGATGTACGTATTTGTGGTCCACTTTCCATGGCCAGGGAAGTGACGCAAATATGTCACCGTCTTCAATAGGAGGTATCTATTGCATTTGCAGTGTTCCAAGTTTCACAAACGTCTCTACCACCATGCAGCTCTATGAATGGAACAGATAATCAGGCTAGTATATATTCTGTAGAGCTCTGACAATAAAATACATGACTATCAACACGTTTGGATATATCGCACCTGTACGCATGCGCAAATTTGCGTGCGAAGTTGCTAATAGCAGCTAGCGAAGTGAAATCCGGAAGTTGTATACGAGCGTTCGCGTCGCCGTATGAATTGAATAGAGCAGATGAAACTAACAGTAAACCAAATTATAATTAAGAATTTTCATTTAAAATGCATTTTTATATACACAGACGGATAGCTATTTCTACTGCAAACAATGCAATGTCAGGTTTGCATTTGAGTCCAGGCTTCACAAACAAAATAGAAGTGCTAGTCACATCTTTAGACAGGTAGTGTGCTCCTGTCAATGTCATGTTGTGTTGACATGAATGTGTGTGTTAAGAGCTTTGCTCAATTCAACAATTCTACAACTTTAACCCTGCACACACTCTTTTAGCACATCTACCAATCTGGTGTTCTACGGAAAGTAAGTACTCAATAATATGCATAAACACCAAAACAAGAGTTACCGTGCTACAGGAAAGAGAAGTCACTACTCTCAGTAAGATGCTGATAGGATGTGACAGTCTCAATAGTCTACAGAACTAACACTGATTGGGATGGATGTTCTGCAGACAGCATTGTCAGTGTGTTTGGTGCCGTAAACGACACAAATGGAAATCTCATCAATGTTGGAGACTATGTGAGAGTGGATGAGAACAGAGTACGTTGTTTATAAACCCACATACACACACACTCCATTACAGATTATGCAAACTACAGATAGATTTCAAGTATGGGGAGTTGATGGGTAGTGAATGTGAGCTGTCGGACTGTCGGAAGTCATCATTATGCATTAATTGCAAACTTCGAACTTTTGGGTGAGAGTATCACTAATTCATTGGACTGCCCTCTACTAAATACACTACATTGTCAAGTCATTTGGCCTTTTCGCACAATGATTTTAGGAAGTCGGTAAAACGACACGTCTTTATCTCGACCAGAAGGCTTTATATCAGCAATATCTAGAGCTGATTTGACAGAAAAGATTCTTAGCAACGACAGAATTTGTTCCAGACATTTTCTATCTGGAAAGCCAGCTTCATTGGAGGATGAACTCAATCCAGATTGGCTGCCAACTCAGAACCTAGGCAACTCCAAGACACGTACTGATGCAAGTAAAGGTAGGTATGATAGGATGAAGAGACGGGATGAAAGGCAGCAACGATCTCACAAGGCTATTTCCAGCCAAGATTGTCACAGTATAGATGTAGGGACGCAAACAGAGCTCACCAGACAGCATACTCTACTTTTTAAGCAGGAATTGTACTAAGCCCAAGAAAAGATAAGAGACGTTCAATGTTTATTGAAATTTAACACACAGCTGTATACTGGAGAAGCCACTATCCACAACAACACCTTTGTTAAGTTTTACACTGGCTTACCCAATGGTGCTGTACTTAAGGGCTGTATATGAGTTTATAACACCCACAGAGTCATCAAAGCTTTCAAAACTAACACCCTTTCAGGAGCTTATGATGACACTGATTAAGCTTAGATTGAACTTATCCATGCAGAATTTGGCACATCGATTCAGTATTAGTTGTTCTACTGTTTCTCATATCTTCCTAAAGTGGCTGACTATCATGGACATCCGACTACAGCCTTTGGAACTATGGCTGGATCGTGAAGACCTAAGAAGAACCATGCCAGATTGTTTAAGGTATCATTCAGTGACCACGTAGCTGTAATAATTGAAGTTTTCATTGAGCACGCTTCAAATCTCCTGGCAAGCTTAAGAGCAGTGACCTGGTCAACCTACAAACGCCACAATACAGCCAATTTTTTGATTGGCATTACAGGGAGTTGTGAGCTTCATATCTGTTGCCTGGGGGGGAAGAGTTAGTGACAAGTATCTCACTGAATACTGTGGAAGTTTGTCAAATCTGTTACCTGGAGATATTTTACTTGCTGACATAGCTGATTCTGTAGGGATACATCATGCCAAACTACATATTCCGGCCTTTACCAAAGGGAAAAGCCAGCTGTCAGCTTTGGAAGTCAAGCAAACACGATCAATTGCTAATGTCAGGATTCATGTAGAACGGGTTATTGGTGCTGTGAGACAAATATATACAGTTTTACAGGGCACATTACTCATAGATTATGTATTACCGAGATCAGGAGAGAGTTGTCCCACTATTGACCGCATTGTAAGAGTTAGTTGTGCTCTGTGTAATCTTAGTGATTCTGTAATACCTTTCAACTAATTTATTTATTTTATTCATATGATTATTGTACAAGTCTCTGAGATAGCATTTTTATGAGGTAATATTAAACTATTCTTCTACATTTTTCCTCTTCCTATTCTTGGTAAACTCTGGAAGTTTCCTACAGTCAGGACAAAACCATTTTCCCTTGGGAATTGCTATTATGTGAAGACATGATGTATGGAACCATGAGATGGAGCAGGTAGGATTGTCACACTCAATCCCGTCTACAGTTTTGTCCTCAGATTTTTGGCAGTAACAGTAGAGGAGTATTGTTTTCGCTGCGCTTGCTCAATGTTTCTTGTGTTGGGTCTCGTTTAGGTATTGATGGCTTTGTGTACCAATTTCCAGGGAGTTCAGGAAGAAGACAGAACTTGAAGAACTGTGTAGAAGCTTCAATACAGCTAGACCATAGGTCAGGATCTGGTGAAATGCGTTCCACATGAAGACTTGGATCAGCTCCAGTTGGAAAAGTACGCACACAAAAATCACCATAGTCAACATTAGAGTTGAGTTTGTATTTGGTAGTAATAGGCATGTGTGCAATCAATCAAAACGATTACAGTGGGGGCATTTGATTTCAACAATCCCTTTGCCACAGCAGTCGCACTGAATAAATCCATTTGGAGATGCTCCCAGATGTGGTCACTTTGGATTTAAGACTAATCCACTCATGGAAATGGAAAGTTAATGTGTTTCTTTTCTTGTAACTTCTGATACGCATCACATGCAGAGCACTCATGATCACAACCCCACCTCGTTGCACTGGCAGTGAAACAAAATGCCTCAGGATAGCAGATTGACTTCAGAGGCAGAGACAGCATGTCAAAAGTGGGGGGGGGGGTTCGGCGCTCATGAAGTGGGAGGTTATTACATTCATTCTGAATTGACTGGTCTGACATGGGCAGAAATCTCGTACGGCCTTCAAGAAATCAACATGAAATCACAACGCGAAATCAGAAATCAGGCCTTCACTAGTATGTAAACATCTGTATACTAACATAATGGTTTGTTAACTTCGGCATATTTCTGTATACTAGGCAATTGCGACTAGAAATCACTGATACTGTCCACTGAAATCACGAAATCTCGTACGTTCTACATGTACAGCTCCGTGTCAGACCCCTCGATCTGAATACATCCGGCATAGGCTATTAGTATTTAATACATTTTTCATGACAACCTCCAATTTTGGGGGGGCTCAGCCCCCCTTATCAAAAAGTGGGGAGGCTCAAGCTCCCCTGCTCCCCCCCCCCCCCCAGGTTCTCTGCCTCTGGACTTAATTAAACTTTGTGATGGCAATGATGCATTTGTTTTGCAAACAACTTTCATTCTAGAAGCAGTAACTCTCCCGACGTGATACTTATACCACAATTTTGAGTTGCTCTGGTCATGTGTACTTCTTTCCACAGCTGTGAGCAGATGTCCTGTCAAGAAATGAGTCGAAAGTTGATTGTATGGTCATAAAATAACATAATACATTTGTTAAATTATAATTAAAGCCCTGGTTGAGTGGTGTACTTGTTCACTTTCACAATACTGTTTATTCCACAATAAATGTTCTGTATGAGTTCTAACAAATTGAATTATATGCTTCCTGAAAGTCAATGTTTTATCCCATTTTTTCCTGCATCAATATATAACCGTTGTGAGAGTTAAAATGTGCTCAATTGTATTTCTTCGTGGTCTAAAGCCATTCTGCTCCTCAGCCAAGACTTGATTTTCTTCTAACCAATCAGAAATTCGTTAATTAACGATATAAGTGAAACCCTTGTAGGATACTGACAGCAACACAATACCTCAGTAATTTAGGGGTATTCTGGGACTGTTATTTGTTTTTTGAGATAGGCTTTATTAAACCGGTTTTCCATTTTGATGGAATTTTGCAGTGTTTAATACAGGCTGTGAAAAGATCTGTCAAAAACCTTATGCAATCGGCATTTTTAAGTATCCTCTGCTGGTATGTTGTCCAGACTGTATAAGCAAGAGTAAGTATGCCCGAGGGTAAGGCCTTATAAACCACAACAGTACAACAAAAAAGGTATAATAACAGATTTATTGATAGTTGCAAATTTACCACAGTGCTTATATCACATATACTAACCACTGCACATGTGCTTAGCTATATCAAACTAAAACCCGTTCAGTACACATATGTACATACATCCAGCATGTACACTGAAATGAAAAATCCTACATATATAGCTACAATGTGTAAATTCCTTGCATGATCTTTTTAAGCAACAGCATACTTACTATTGCATTACTTTGGGAGTCTCTTGGTCTAAATATTTCATGTATGTACTTAGTTTTAAGTTTGGTGTCTTTGGTAGTTTAATTACCCCGGCCTTCTTCTATATACTAAGTTTGAGTTCACCTGATCATCAGGTCGGGATGCTTTGCCTTGAGTTTTGTTGCTTTGTATGTGTGATTCAACCCAGCCAGCTGAGCTGCCTTGGCGGCTCAGTTGGTGTAGAGCATCTGCCTAGAACACAGAATGTCGCATATTCAAGTCCAGCTCGTTTTTCTTTGAAAAATGGTGAGAAGTTGCATTGTGTTGTGTTGTATTGCTTTGGGAGTCCCTTGGTCTAAGTACATACACAATGCTTTAGTACTATGTTCAAGAATAGTGCTTTCCATGTACCATTTTGGATGAAACTTCTTTAACCGTAAGATGGTATGGATCACATGTATAGGAGAATTACATTTTCCTTCAGATGGTAACTCATTTTTGTAGGATGGACTGAATAATGTGGTAGACTTTGGTCTTACAGAAGACATGTACAGCACTAACTATACTAGTTATGTTAGAGTGTGACAGGAAGTGAGGAGAAGGCTCTAATCAGGTGTAAAAGGATATCTACATTTGAGAGCACTGATGTGGCGAGAACAACGGGTTTTGTGACAACAAAATCTAATCTATAGGCAGAGCTATTTTAATAATTTATCAATTTGTATATATATTTATTCTCCAGTCCTTCCACAACTGCCTACGCCCCCTCCCACTGATATTTTTTCTTAGCACAACTAAAAAGTAACTCCATAGCAAATACTCTCCCATTTTAATATCCTCAAGTCATTCACTTTTATAAAGACACGAGGTCATCAAGATGAATTGTTCATCTTGCCACTTTGGTTCACCAAATGACACCCCTACACATACAGGTAACACATAACCCTGCAGAGTTGCTGATGAGCATGAAACTTACATTGCCAATGGTCAGAGAAGTAAATTCCTGAACTGCTTTCAATCTCTGAAGTGGCTACAGGAATACTGAGGTAAAGCAAGTTGTAGCAGATGCAAAGCATTTGGGGTGACAGCAATCTTAGCAAATATCTTTATAGTGGTGAATTCAACGAGATTCCCAGATGTTGAATTTGTTGAATACCATCAGAAGTTAATATAACACACAGTAAGATAAGAGTGGCTCATGTACAGTGTATAGAAATAAAGACAGATTAGATATACAGTGTGCCCATATGTGAGGCTCAAGTTACACTATATATAGCATCAGAACTGTGTACACCTGATTGGTGACTTCTGCATGGTTATTCTATGATGGTGTAATTAATGAGAGATGGTTATTTGAGCAATAGATGGAAATTTTCTCTCTGTTTAGTACCATAGCATATAGACAGGGGGAATGTGCAACAGGGTGATTGCCGAGCAGAGAGAATGTACTCAGAAATAGCATTGAGATGATTGTAAGTTATCAGTACACTAACTTTTCATAGATTTGCAAATGTATTGCTCCAGGGAACAACTGAAGCAAAAGCTCGCAAGTGTTTTAATTACATGCTTATGTATCCACTGCACATACGTACTTCATCAACTTGTTGCAGCCAGACAAAGCTGAGCAAATGAAGGTACATGCACATGAATAAGTGGGGTCCTAGTGGATTTTTTCTGCTTTACAATATAGCAGTGCTTCTACATTCAAATTGCTTAAATACATGTACATGTATATCATATGTGTAGAGATTGCTACAAATACAATCCTTCTGGAGTTCCTTCATTTTTCCGATACAGAACATTCTCTTTAGACTTCCTGAAATCTTCACTTGTCACCTTCATCCTTCTCTCTCGTAGAGCCATCAGACCAGCCTCTGTGCAGATTGCCTACAGATAGTTGGCAGAAGTTGATACATACACCTACATGTATTCAAACACACACTGCACTGTAATCACTGCATAGTTAGAGTAGAAGGGACTTTCATGCTTCACTCTTCTAAAGACTAGATGTGTCAATATTACTCATTGGATCAAGATAAAATGACCTTGCTTTGGTGTACACAAATAGTCTCTTTAGGTTTTTTCTCACTCATGGGCCTAGTGAGCTACATGTACGTAGGTGCATGCATTGTGAGTTGATCTCTATTGGAGTAACAACTTAAGACAGACATCAGTTCTTACAGGCATTTCAAACTCAAGGTGAGGGATATGAATGAGGTGATTATTGGGAAGAGGCACTCTCTGTATACATGTATGTAATTAGTCTACCTTTATGTCTGCTCCAGAAAGATCATCTTTAGCAGTAATGTACTCCTCCAGGTCCAAGTCCTCAGCTAGAGTCATCTTCTTGGTGTGAATCTGGAATATGCGCCTCCTTGTCTTCTCATCCGGCAGTGGAAACTCAATTTTACGATCAATTCGACC
Source organism: Theonella swinhoei (assembly GCA_963970385.1). NCBI lineage: Eukaryota > Metazoa > Porifera > Demospongiae > Tetractinellida > Theonellidae > Theonella > Theonella swinhoei. The sequence continues at coordinate 3,895,607 of OZ019952.1, read as the reverse complement.
TGTAAACATGCACATAGAGTGGCATCCATACATACGTACATAGTACCATGCAACATACATTAAAGGAACATTGTAGGTGTACCTGGTCTAATTAGTGCAGGATCCAGAGTCTCAATCCTATTGGTAGCCATTATCACCTATACAAGATACACACATGTACAATTACAAGAGCAGGATATACATTTGTAATTAAATATGAGTAAAAACTAATGCTGAAGGGTGTAAGAATGGCAGTGCCAAAATCAGACAAACAAGGTAATTATGCTGGCAAGACAGAGGCAATGCATAACCTCATACTAATAAAAGATGTAGGGAGGGGTTACACATGGTATTGTTATTTCTATCTGCTCATGAATGCTTTCTCCCCAAAACAAGACTCTGCCTTGGGAAGAGTAATAAAAGTGAAGTCTCAGTGATGTTACAGTACAATACCAGTCTCTTTTGTAAATCATCAATCTTTGTAAGATAGATCAGAATAATCGATGAAAGAGTTGGGAACATAAGAATACAAAGATACGAGATATAATTCCATAAAGCCCAGCAGTGGACTCAATAGGGGCGACCTTAGTTGGAGGGAAATGATGTGGACATTTGTTCTTTTCAACTAGCCTACTACTAATGCTGGGAAGGATTGGATGACATGTCTGAACCTAGCTGCTATGGCAATGACTCAGACAATTAACAAGCATGCCAGGGGACAAGCCTGTCGGTTTTTGTAGTGGTTGTTCGGAAGATTTTGTGTAAACACACCAGATTTGTTGTTCTCTTTGTATTTTTGACATACATTATTAACATGCATGGTGATGGGGTATTATTTGCTGAAGTTATATACAGAACAGAAAGTGAACAGGAGTGCAAGTATTGCCTAGGGATACCATGCATTTGTTTAGGGCTAGATAAATTATTCCAGCATAATTTTAAGAATAAGGTAGACGTGGGTATTATGAGACAGGGGGTATTAGGGACGCTTCCACAGATTTTGATGTACTGTACTCAATGAAGAAGAAGAGAAACAACTTGCTGATTATGTTGTACAGATGGCAGATATGGGATTTGGGCTCACTAATGAAGACCTGAGGCGTACAGCATATCAACTAGCTGAGAAATTGGGTAAATCTCATCCATTTCTCAATGGTATAGCTGGGCGTGGATGGCTAGAGGGATTTTTAGCACGTCATCCTAAGCTAGTTCTCAGAAGTACACAGTGTCTTTCATACAAAAGAGCTTTGAGTGCGAATCCTGAAACAATCAAGGATCATTTTGCCAAATTAGGCTCTCTTTATGCCCAATTGAATATCCTTACAAAACCAATGCAAATCTACAACATTGACGAGTGTGGTGTGTCTGTTGTACATAAGGGTTGCAAAGTTCTATCTCAGATTGGACGGAAAAATGTATGGTCGATATCATCAGGAGAAAGAGGTAAAAATCATACAATTGTGTTGTGTGTGTCTGCCTCCGGAGTTGCGCTACCACCCTTCCTGATTTACCCTAGAAAACGAATCACTGATAATCTGAAACAAGGGGCTTACCCTGGTACAAGCTTTAACTGTAGTCCCAATGGTTGGATAAACCAAGAGCTGTACTTAAAATGGTTTAGATTCTTTTTGAGCTGTATTCCCTCCACACGTCCAGTACTTCTTATTGAAGATGGACATTCCTCTCATGTCTCAATTGAATTGATTGAACTTGCTCGTGAAAATTCTGTACATGTTCTCTGTCTACCTTCGCATACTACACATCTTCTTCAACCACGAGATGTCGGCGTATTTAAATCATTTAAATCGCACTATAATAACGAATGTAGAAAGTACCTGATTCCTCATCCTGGACGAACGATAGCAACTGAAAATATAGCTGCAATTGTTGGAATGGCATGGTCTCAATCTTTAACCCCAGTAAACATAATGGCAGGTTTTAGAAAGGCTGGTGCCTACCCATTGAACCTTGGTGTTATAAGTGACCGCCAGGTTGCGCCCTCTCTTGCTGTGAATCCATCCAAGAGCCCATCATCACAAGGGTCTCAGGATTCAGCAAGCACTGCAAGTGATAAATCTCCCTCTACTATTAGTGTGTTCTCACCTGAGGAAGAAACTCTTTTTCACACACGTTATGAAGAAGGATACGACCTACCTGATCCTCGTTTCCAAGAATGGATTGCCATCAACCATCCTAAGGATTCCAAATCATGTTCTTCTATGGTCACACATGTTTCTGATAGTTCATCTAGTGTTTTAGCTGAGGTACTAAAACTTCCACAACCAACTGCTCCAAAAAAGAAATAAACGAAAAAGGTTTTAATACTGGTAAGTCTGTGCCAATTACAAATGATAGCTTTTTGGAAAATAAAAGATGAGAAAAAAGCTAAAGAAGAAGAGGTAAAAGCCAAACAGTTCGAGAAAGAAGCCAAAAAAAAACAAAAAAGACCAACACGAAAAGCAAAGAAAAAGATGAACCACAGAAAAAGAGTGGAAGGGCATCAAAGAATCTGCAAAAACAGTCAAACATTGAAGAGTGCGATATTGTTAGTTCAGACACTGAATCAGATGCCCAATGTCCAGTGTGTGGCATCTTCTACCTTTCTGATAGCTCAGACACTATATGGCTTTCGTGTGACCAATGTGGTTCATGGCTAGATTTCAAGTATACAGGTTTAAAAAATCCGAGAAGGTCGCCCAAAACTTACTACTGTCCCAGTTTGTTTGAGCAAAAACTGACCTTATTTGATGCTGTGTATAATTTTAATTGTGTCCCTTAATACATGCCATGTCTCATAATAGTAGGTTTTAATGCTCTAGGGTAAACTTTGTGGTTTTGAAAATAATGAATCGACAGAATTATAAAAGAATATTCTTATGTATAGTGTATGCATTGAGGAAAAACTGAGATAAATTTCAGATTTTTTGAAGACTCTTGCTTGACGTTGTGGAATTTTTACCTTAGGTGTCTCATAATACCCACGGGTACCTTAATATGTGTGCAAAAGAATTGAGAATAATTCTGAGAATAATAGGCAGTATCTTCCGATAAGTAGATGTGGTCCTATCCACACATGCGCAGTAGACACAGTATAATGGTGAGAAAATGGTGTGTAGTCAGTGTAGAAGTAGCCCAGAGAATTCAGAAACGCATACTTCCAGCTGTACAACGGGATTCCAGCATGTCAAGGGAGTCCAGTAGTACTAATCCCGAGGCTGAGAGCCTTTTGCAACGTCTTTGTGCACCCAGGCTTGCACGTAAGCATGTTATATAGTCTAATCCGCTCGTTGGAAGAAAAAAAGATTTGTATTCAATCATATTTTTGTGAAATTACCCGTTCTTTTTTAGAATGATTGAGGAATAATAGGTGTACTTAAAGGTAGAAATACAAGCATAAAAGAATAGAATAGGCTGAAAAAAAGAATTGTTCATTCACCCCTAGATTTATTGCTTGTACGGTTCACCTGCTTATATAAACAAAATGAATCACTGGCTGCATCTAGACATATGTACGTATCTAGTTAAGCACTGTATAAAAATTGTTTTAGGGTGTTGATAAAGACATCACAACAGAGGCACTGAAGGCTAAAGTCTCAGAGTTACATTCACAGTAGTTGACCTGTGCATTCTGTCGCAAAACCTTACCACAGTTTTTACTTACTGATGTTAAAGGGCATACATTTTGGATTATATACAGCCACGACAGAATGCATACTAGGATACTCATCTCTATAGCCAATTTCAGGAGTGCTTGCATCTTCACTTGATGCATATAACAGTATGCTGCTGGTATAGGTATAGCGTGTTTATAATCTACTTGTATACTTGTCTTACAGAGAACTACCCCATTGCTATCAGCATAAGAGGACCCATGGTTGCTGGATTTTCTAACACATGTTCTTCAGTTATGTGAGCCAGTGACAAGTACAGGTTTTTGTTTTCATTCAGGGTAAATGGAGCACCATTGCTGGAGTGGAGGCAAGAATAGAGATCCTGATCCAGGGCCCACTAACAGTAGAGATCCCCCAGTGTGAGTCCTGTGCTGCTGAATTAGAGAAGGCAAAGATCACAGATGCCTTAGTGGCTGTGAAATGGAGTCAAATTGACACTATTGATATTACCTCTGAATTGTGGATTTTCAATGAGAAGGTATAGTGTTTTACTTGTCTTACAGAGAGATAAATGCCTCTACCCCATTGCTACCAGCATAATAGGAGCCGTATTTGCTTGATTTTCCAATAGGCAAGTCAAGTCCTTTGTTGTGGACATAGTGTACTTGATTCGCCGAACCTCCCTGTGTGATGATCATTATGTCCGGCTCAATGTGTACATGACTATGCATGTAATGCCTAACATGGATATGTACAACTATAGCTCAAGCCTTGCTTTCTTCGGCCTGTGTAAGTCAACATCAAAAGAAAATACATCTTTACCAGGTCAACTAAGATATTTTAACAACTGTCTGGCATAAATCCACTCATCATGGCTCCTCCTCTGACGAGAAGGTGTTACCGGTCAATTCCTAACGGGGTTCTGACGGCACATGATTTGGGTGGTCTGCAGTGTGAGGTTGCTAGTTAGGCAACAACCACTGCAGTTATAAGAGGGAATGAGGGGACAAACTTTTGTCTGGTGATCGTGGCTCAGTGTCTGGTGTGCTGGTTTGCTGGTCATTAGACCTGGGTTTGACTCCGGACGGAAGTTTGTCTTTCTCATTCCCTCTTGCTTTCTTCGGCCTGTGTAAGTCAACATCAAAAGAAAATACATCTTTACCAGGTCAACTAAGATATTTTAACTATAGCTCAAGCCCTTACCAGGCTAAAGAGTGTGCCAAAATTGAAGTGGAGGTTCAGATGCATGTATAGTTGAAGACAAAGGGCTACTATTATGTTACAGACAGGGTGGCTCTGAAAGATCTGTGTCCTAACAGAACAAGACCCTCATATCACATTGGCCCTGGCTGAGGTTGGTTGTGTTCTATGTGTTCGAAAGGTGTTAGTGGTATTTTCTGAACAAGACCCACCTCTCCAAGCGGAAGAATATTTTTCTGGATGGCAAGTATCAGGAGAGAGACAGACAACCAGATTACTTTATTATATTATGGTATCCCAGCTGCAGCAACTTCAAATTTTCTTTCATCTGGTGGGCCACAGAGTCCTCCCATTCCTGATCCTTGGACTATTTGTAGAGGAGGGGATGATATGGCATTTCCTGAGAACAGAAGTGGAACATCATTGTTTTTCTTACTTCAGTAATTCCAGTCATTGCATCAATGGAAAGGGGGAAAGGGGAAAAGGGACGGAGAAGGGCTGGAACATTGTGCTTAAGAGAAGAGAGGCAGAGCACATTATTCAGGTGTGTTTTTGACCTCTCTTAAATTGACCCACCCTATCATCGCTGTGTAGCACCAGTTATTCTTGGCAATGACCCCCGCCCCCTAAAGACAATTAAGGCCAATCTGTAGATACGACTTGGCAGATTAATTTTGAGAAAAATAGGTGTATGTTAGCATTGAAAAAAAATATACTTTCCTGCACATGTGCAAAGCTCAAGGTTAGTGCGTACGTGCATGTCACATGCTATATGTGGCGGACAGAGGAACGGCAGAGGCAGACTTGACTAATAATTTCAATTCTCAGCAGGAATCTTCACTGGAGGACTACTTACAGTTATCAGTCATGCTGCAATACAATTATAGAAAGGTTTTGTAACATACTTTTTCATTGCGTTGTTTTATAATCATGGACAATTCTTGTAGACTTTTAAGAAAAATGGATAGATTTAAAAGAAAAATTGACAAAAACAAAAGAAAAATATGGGAGCATAAAAGAAAGGCCCAACTATGAGCATAATCTGCCAAGGCCTATCTGTAGATCTACATGTATATACCTAGATAATGTGTCAAAAAATTTCAACAGAAAACGTCAAGACATACACATGCACACCACCAGAGACAGGGACAAAGTAGTTATATGAAAATGAAAAACTAGAGGAAAAACCCTTTCGAAAACCAACACCGACAATGTTCAAGTTCAGCCTTCAGCTCAGCAGGATTCACTTGGAGGATGTGGGTGGTGTGGGGTGGTTCGTGTGATAGAGAAGCTACATAAAACTAGGTGAATGCAGTGCATTTTTGGCGAGCGGGAAAATATTTCAAACATGTTGCATAAAAAGAAACATGTAATATCAATGCATGCGCAGTGGCATGATATACGAACGCACATATATAAAAATCACCTGTTCAGACCACTAGGTTAGCTCGCCAAATACAAACACCAATGAAAAGACTTACCATTCAAAAACATAAGACTTAGCTATGATGGTGAGGTGGTAACAAGCTAATGTTCACTCATTGATAAAAGGCTTGCATGTAAGAATGTTATATAGTCTAATCCTTAGAACAAGCTAATGTTCACTCATTGATACCTGTGAGATTCCACTGCCTTCTTGTACTTCTGAAGTGCATCGTCTAGTTCCTTTCCTGAAGTTAGTCCTTCTAAGTAGCAGAACACATAGTGGCAAATTTTGCGAAAGTGGTTCTGAATGTTTTGCAAGGTAACTGTCGCATAGGTGAGGGAATGTTCTTGGGAGAAAATGTGCCTTGGTGTAAGCCCATGATCAGGTTAAGTTCTTCAGCAAAAAGCAAGGGGTGTGTCCTTTCTCAACTTATATGTGTTCAATCATGCTTTTCGATCCCTGAAGTCCCAATGTTTTGCTAATGATTCAGACATCCAGTAAGCTCCTCTTCCAGCTGTTGAAACCTCACGTTCTTCAGTCCTTTCGTAACCTTGGTTCCATCACGAGCTGTAGTGTACATGCCCCACCTCCTCCAATTCCAAATAGCATCCCTCGTGTATTGTTCCCTGCTTTCCTCCTGGTGCCACGTTCATGGCAAAAGCATTATCTGCCATAGCAGCATGGCAGCTGATGTGATCAAACACCCAACCATGATGCCAACCTCCCTCTTTAAGGTAAGCAATCTCAACTGTTTGATACATTTGAGCAATGAACTTATCCTGTGTCCAATAACCTTCTTGCTTCCACCATACTCCAAAAACTCCTACCCATGTGAACGAATGTTGGGATTTGTAACTTCGGCAGCTCGATATCCTTCATCTGTGAGTGCCAAGAAGCCATTATGTTCGTCAATGAAATCTGATACCACAATTTTTGCTCCCTTACTCTTTTCTTTCTATGTTCCCCATTGTGTGGACTGATCTTCATTCACACTCTCATCATGAAAGAAAATAAGTTTTTGAGTGCCTTTCTTTGGTGGTGGGTCAATGGTAAAGCATCTTCGGTTGGGGGATTGGTGAAAAAAGTTACTGACAATTGAAATTTACCAACAATTGACACCTTTGTGTGGGAGCACTATACACGTAGCTCCTCTCAATATGTCAGAGCGGACATACGTACCAAGGATTTCCAGCTGATGTTGAAACAACTATTATGGGTAGCAAGTTTGCCCTGCTGCAGCCAAGCTGAGAAAGAGAAATTTCACAAAGCCTGATAAAGTCTCATGGTGACTGAGAGTCTTCTACTTAAGATGGCTGCATGGAGATGGACATCCTCTCCTTTCTTCCAGTTGAGTGAGCAAGACAGCTCCATATAGCCAGCTACTGCCTCAAGTAAGTCAGACACATCACATTGAAGGTTTGCAAACAAGTTTCAGCATGAAGTCATCGGGCTATAGCTATTAGGTTACAACAGGAGTCTTTAATGTGCTGATTACAGCAACTAACGTTTCATTGGAGCAGGGTGCATTTTTTGGTTTCTCACATGTCTTCTGTGATGCAAATTTTAACTAATGGCTTTAGAGCGTAGGTCACAACAGTAGAGGTCCATAAATGCAATTTCTTGCAGCCAGATCACAATCAACTTAGAGAAGCCAATTATGGAACCCAGATACATCTTTGGAATGCCAGTTAGCTAGGCTCTCCAGTGTGGATACCAAGGTGATAATTGTGATAATCACCTTGGTATGTGTGTGACTACACATGTGATAATCACCTTGGTATGTGTGTGTACACCTTGGTATGTGTGTGACTACACCTTGGTATGTGTGTGACTACACATGAATCTTACAAAATGCATGAGTATCAGATACTCCTACATTTTGTAAGATTCATGTGTAGTCACACACCACATACAGAGCAAAAATCAACAAAGTTTTGTAGATGAATGGAGCAGTAAACGGTGCACATAGTTACTGATCCATGTGGAGGCAGTCATGCAATACTCAAATGGGTGAAAGAGAATGGACATTGTTTCCTTCTGGAGGAGTTCTATTTTGAAATCACCTTTGTAAAGGGCTTCCCTGCCGTGGTGTGGGACAATTGAATTTAAAAAGAAAAGAAATCTTGGCTCTCAAGATTGGGCTGCCATCTGGAGGAGAGAGAGAGAGGAGACAGAGGTGGCACAAATGACAAGATCCTGAAGACCACAGTAAATATCAAGACGGATACCTTTGACCAGCTCCTCATCTCTATTTAAGGTATCAGCAAACAACTAAGTAGTGACATACCACCCGACGATATGCTTCAAATGCAAGAGAGATCCTGCTTTGGTCCCTGGCATCAGAATAAGCTTCATACAGTCCGTCAAGTTGCTCTCCAGCCAGTCTCACACTGGTGGTGGTGAGAAATGTACACTAATGTTATGTCCTACTGCAAGGCATGCCCCCAGTGTGCATTAGTGTCTAGAGCTGAACCAATCTAGACAACCTCTCAAGCCCATTCCAGTCAAGAGACCACTTTAGAAGGCTCGTGTTGATATATCATGTACAGAGCGTGGAAACAAGCACATGATTGTATTTCAAGACATGTTCACCAAGCGGCCATTAGTTTTTCCAATCCCAGACCAGCATACTGATCATATTGTGTGATTACTCTGTAACGTAATGCATTCTTTTGTGTGATGTAATTTTTAATGATGTAGGAAATTGAGCTATATATATATAGTTACAGACCAATCTAACAACAACTTGTTTACATATAAATGTAAATATTCACATCAATGGCTCCAAATGTCGCAACTACAACTGAGAGGTGACAAAGTAAATGTACCTGCTCAGTAACAGGAAACTTTCTGGAAAGTTGCAAGCTACAGATGCTGTTACAATGAATGCACTTCAATCAGAGGAGGTTGGTCACATGTCATCGTAGATCTTGTGAACCGTGGCGCTGATTTAAAATTTGGAACCTTTTGGAACCTCGCTGTAGTCTTGTCTCAGGAGAGAGATCTAAAGCATCCTAGGGGTAGTCCAACTTTTCTAACTCCAACTAACACCAGTAAGAAGCAAATGCAAAGGGGATTGCTGCACACTCACAGTAAGAGCATCACTAGCTTGCAGAAATCCATTATACACCATATCCTGATTGCCCAAATAGTACTGGACATGTTGTAGGTTAACTTCAAGGACAGGAAAGCTCGGTATTGTGTAGTCGATAGTATCTCTAGCCATAAAATAACGAAGGAGGATAGGAATGCAATTAGGGTCACATGACTTGTGATGCTGATGCTGAATTAAGTGTGACCAACCTCCTCTGACCTTCAATGGAGGGAGTACCGACCACTGGGAGTGCATATGGTATTCATTACACTGACTTCACAAAACTGTATTTATACTGACTACACAAAGCAGTCAATTGAGGTGAAAGAGGTCAGAAGACCTCATTAGCACCTATATACTTGAAAGTGATAACCAATGGGGTACACTGTCAGTTAGAAAACTAGGCCAAACATTTTATATGTTGTGTGGAAGTGTGTGGAATACACTTTAAAAAAATAGTGCCCATCTTTGCTCTGCAATATTATGCAGTGTGAAGTTGGATGTTGAGTGACTTCCATTCCTAGTTACTTGCCAGCAGAGTTTAGTTTATTATTTGTGGCGTTTTCTCTGAAACCACTTTGTTGCGGAGATCCAGTACATCGGCCTTTTCTAGCACACTAACTTCAGCAGAAACACAAGATATATACCTACATGTACATCCGACGACGACTAACCTGAGAATGATGGCTTGTACATGTAGCTGCTGCTGACACGATCAAAGCCTCACTGTCGGTCAGGCTGCCAGCAAGCCAAGCTTGCAGCTATCTGCAGACGTTTGATTCCAGATACAGTGAATGTTGTCTCAACAACTGAGTCATTTGCAACCCAGCTCTCTGTCATATTCAATAAAATGGCTACACTCTCCAAGAGAGTGGAGAAAGTGGAGAACAGCCTGAGTGCCATTACTATGCCCATGCCCGCCTATCAGAGTCTCCTTACCAAACTTCGGAGAGAAATCACCAACCCATTTTGTGGTGTGACAGAGACATGAACAAGTCAGTCCAAATCGACATGGTGGTATTGCTGGAAGAAGAGGACAAAGCAGAGACTGACAGAGATGACTACGGTGGCCAACTCAGCAAAGTGTCAAGGCCTTACTGCGTTGACTCTATGCCCAGCTGACTTGCCCCTTGGTTACTTCTGGTATGGGCGCAAGCACTGTTGTCCTGGTAATCCACCTCGATGGATAAAAAATCTTTTTGATCCACGGTCATCCCAGGAGGCTGGCAAATTGAATGTTGTAGATGACTCTGAGAGGGATTCTGAGGGGACACTCTTCACTGCAGAACAAGGAGGCCAGATGGATATCCCTAGCGAGAATACAATACAGAGTGGTTCAGACAGCCTGAATGATGAAGATGCACTGAATCCCAGTCAAGAAGCCAATGGGCTTCAGGATCCACGAGAGAAAACAAATGAATCAGGAAGTTCACCAAGGCAGAAAGTGGACACTGGCTCAAAGACAGCTGTCAGAAATGAGGATGAAAATCTGTATGTCAATAACAAGCCGACTTCTGTGAAGACACCATGTTAGTGGTTCCAGAAGCAGGACAATTGAGTCAATGCTCAGTGACACCTTTGGCAAACCTGTATCTACAAGACACAAGTGGTGAAGGTCCTGTGGGAGGCTGGCATGCAAGTCCACCAAATATCACCTTAACCTCATTATCTTTAATGGATATTCAGAGCATATGCAGCTAGCTATAGCTATAAGACAATGTACGTACCAAGAACTGGGAGCCTAATTATACTGACTACGTCAAGCAGTCAAAAGCGGTTAACACCGGTCAAAACCAACCTGGACCAGGAGTGAAGCCTGAAGACAATGTGACCGGCAAGGGGGGATTACCCTTGTAATTACTAACCATCCAAGTTATAGGCGAATATATTGACACACATATGTTGAACTTCACCTTTTTTTATAGCTGACCACCACTATGTGGCCTGAGCCATTCTGTAACTATGAAATATCGACTTCATCTTGGATTTTCAGTTTTAAAATATGCAAGAGAATGGAAACTAGGCATACAGAGTCTATAACGAAATATATCTTTGTATCCAGGCTCCTGCTCCTTTCATTCTGTGTATGTCTTCTGACCTGCTAGCACAAAATGTGGAGGGGAGAGCCTGCTTGATTGTGATGTCACAGGTACTTGTGTACATGTAGAATGATGGTAGAAAGATGAGGAACAGAGCAATTAAATGCCCGATTCTTGCAAGAGATTTTGTTGGCTTCATTCCACCTTGTTTATTATCATTCTACTTGTACGTGTTCAGCAACATCATTTACATGATAAGGTTTCCTTGTGCATTTTGTGTTGGTAAGTCAAATGCCATATATGCAGAATAACTGCACAGAAATCAGGAAGAGTCTCAAGAAGAGTCTACACAAAACTGCCAATTCCACATGGTTTCAAACTGCTAGACCTTAGCAGACAAGTAGGTAGACTCTAGTGGATACATGTGGCAAGGTCCTTTTACGTAAGTGGATGGAAATGTCAGAGATAATTAAATATAAGGTGGATAGTAGATGAAATGATTAAGTATAGTGGCTCTGGAATGTACAGATTAGAGCAGCTACATGTACACACACATACATGTATATATATATATATATATATATATATATATATATGTATACAATGCATCCAGCAATGGTATGTGGAGGCTGACCCTATATACATGTATATGTACCTTCACATCGCCTTTAGAGTCGAAGCCATCTAGCTGATTAAGTAGTTCCAACATGGTCCTTTGTATCTCTCTTTCACCTCCAGAATGACTGTCATACCTGTGCACACACAATGACTGACACAATGTATATAATTATGTACATACATGTACATGTACATGTACACACGCATGCACAAGTGTATAGAGAAGTAAATACATGAAAACAAGCATGCATTCAACGCAATGCATGCATGCCAAGACAGTCGTTTTCAAAAAAAAATGAGCTGGACACTTGTCAACACACGATATTCTTGTGTTCTAGACAGATGCCACCTCAACTATTGAGGCATGTACATGCAAGCCCATTTGTAATGGATCAGGGACTGTGGTCTTACACACCTTTTAGTCCCAATAGCATCAATTTCATCTATGAACACAATTGATGGAGCATGTTCCTCAGCAACACGAAATAATTCTCGCACCAACTTTGGACCATCGCCCTATTTAGAATATTAAGCATACATGTATACATATGTACATATGCATGTAAAAGTATATACCAGAAGAGGGGGTGTTATGAGTGATTTATAGCCTAGGTCCAAGCGGTTCCTGGTACGCAACCAAGCGGCAGAACAGATATTTCTGGTTGGGGGACAGTTGGACAGACTACAGTGCCAGTGAGAATGAGGTTCAGGATGCTGCACTACTTATAGATCTACCCCCGTGAAGTCACCCATCTTGTTAAAAAAGTAGGTTGCCTCAACTGCTCCCTCGTCTAGTGTCAGATGTTCAGGCTGCTGCACTACTCGTACCCCCCCCCCAGCAGTGCACATATCTGATAATGCACTGCTGAGTGTGCTATGGTATATATATAGTGCAGGCCACATCAAAGGGACCACTTGGAACTATTATAGGTTATAAAGTTATATTATATAATTGCATGGGATATCGAGTAATATGGTAAGTTATTGCACGAATGTGTGAGGTATTGCCCAAGCCAAAGGCGAGGGTAATACTCACACACGAGTGCAATAACTCGCAATATTGCCTGATAAACCTTACCTAGCTCATCTTCAACCTGGTGTTAAAACTCCACCATTTTACCGTTCACTCCTTGCTAACAATATGTGTGGACGCGCAATGCGCAATGCGCTCTGAAATTTAATTGGCTAAAATTGACTGGGCAATATCACTGGAAAATATTGCCCAGCGCGGAATAGGAAATTATACATTGCTGGGCAATATGGCTAGGTATTGTCAACTCGCGTTGACCTTGTCTCCTTAAAAAATTCAATAACTCTAGCAAAAAATGTCGAATTTAAAATTCCTGCATGCGCTTACAGCACTTTAGCTCAAATTTACGAGGATATGCGCAATTTGGCTCCATTCTGACCCGGTCCAAAGTTGCCTGTATGTTCCATAAGCAAAGTATGTCATACTATTGACTGCACGGAATGTGTCCCATGCATGCAACTACACGCGCATTTAATTTACGCACTCTGTGTGTGCATATAAGAGCTACCACGCTCATGCATTAACGCTACGTGCCATAAACCACAAGTATTCCTTTTAATTGGATTGCTAAGTGGCTCTTGCATAATCAGCTACTTCTGCAGGCAAAGGTCAATGCGAATTGACAATAATAAATATATATATATATATATATATATATATATATATGTATATACTATGTTGCTATGGTAACGGCAGGTTTATATATTGCATATACACCTCATCAATATTCAACATAGTATATATCGTATAAACCATGTCCAATCAGTGTATATTTTCAGATATACACCTGCTATGTTCGGAAGTTTATTTGTGATATATCACAAATAAATTCCTCACAGCAGGTGTATATCTGACATATACACCTCTTGGCCATGGTTTATACATTACATATACATGTACTGTATATGCATATTGTTGTATGGCACTATTAGGGCAAGGAACAGTAGGAGTATAAAAAGGAAGTTTGTATCGACAATTGTATAACAAGCCACCGTAATTCCAGGAGGCTGTTGGACTCACAAGGTATTTCTGAATAAGTTCAGACCCACACACTCTCAGGAATGTGGCAGATGTCTGATTAGCTACAGCCTTAGCCAGCAGTGTTTTGCCTACAAACGTAATAGCAACATCAAGTAAGTGTGCATGCACACACACACATGTACTTACAATGTATACTTAAGTAACACACCTGTGCCAGGAGCTCCATAGAGAATGACTCCTTTGGGTGGTTTAATCCCCATATCCTCATAATACTCTGGGTGGGTCAGTGGTAATTCCACCGACTCCTGAGTCAGAACAACATGCAAAGAAATGAAACATTTATTACGCTCACTAAAATTTTATTACAGCTGCACCTGGATTATACATGTATATACATGCCAAAGTGGAAGGTAAACTTCACAACATTATTACAAGTAAATGTTATACATGTACATACAATGAGTAGGATACATGTATATAACATGCATGAACTATTGAGCAAACTGCTTCAGAATGTCATGTAAAACACTTGGTTTGGGGTTTAGTGTCTTTGCCATTTTAATTATCACAGCTTCATGCTAATTTGAGTTCGCCTGGTCAAGTGGTGGTGCTTCGGTTGCTCTGCCTTGATTTGTATATATGCGTGGTTTGGCCCAGCCAGTTGAGCTGCGTCGGTAGCTCAGTTGGTAAGAGCATCACCTATATAAATGCGAGTGTTATGGGTTCGAATCCCACCCAAGGCACTAATTTTTCTTTCAAAAACAACTGCTTTAGGGGAGTTGTGTTGTGTTGCTTTGTCTTTTTCTGTTGTGTTGTGTTGCCTAGCCTTGTCTTTCTAAGCATCTTATGGAGTGATTATTCATCACATCATTACATACATGCATGTACAAACAAACTACAAATACAGTACATGTACATGAACATGCTTTTATTTCCTGTATCTGAGTGTCCAATCCTCCAATATCTGCATATGTTTCTTCGGGAGCCTTTTCCAGCTTCATGACAGATACCATGGGGTCTGTGTCATCCATCAGTACACCCACCACTGCATGAAACTGTAGCAAAGAGACAGATGGAATGAGGGAACAAGAAGAGCTTTTGTTGCCTTAGTACATACATGTATGCATGTATATATATATATATATATATAGAAGTACAAAATACTCTGATATGTGAAAACCAGGATACATGCATTTATATGCGTGTATATACAGTATGCACAAAATACTAAGAACTCATGTGGGTGGATTGGTAAAGCAAGCACACTGTTAGACCAATGCTTAAGTGGCCTCCTACGTACATGCACATGTTAACAGCTGTCCACTGTTTGCTTGGTTTGCTGCACGCACACCTTCTTTTATGTAAAGTGCTACAGTGGGCCAGGTGGTTTGATTACCCTGGCCCTGCCCGTTACTGTTGGCTTTGAGTGAGGCGGTGGGGTTTTGTCTAGGTAGGCTTGTGTGGTTTGTGGTGGATGAAATTATTGTTTTGAAACCACACCTGCTCAGGCCTGCCTAGGGTATATAAGTCTAGGCCGTCACAGAGCAGCTAGGCATACACGGCACTGCTAAGGGCCAACCAGCCTGAAATGCTGTCAGCCATTTGCTTGGTTTGTTCTGTGCACACCTTTTTTCACGTATATACACGTATTGTACGTACATATATGTATGCAAAACATGTACATATACATGCATATACACACATACAATGTACAAATGACACCTTGTTATTAAGCAATACAGTGCACCCTGGTTCTATTAGGTCCTTGTCAACAAAAGATAGCATGTTGACATAGTACTCCGACCCCACTGAGGTAGAAACAATGGCATGGTTGTCATCTATGATCTCCTCCAGTGTACCCACTGCCATGGGAGTACCACGCAAATCATCTACCTTAGACCGCTCCTCCTGTGTGATTATGTACAGTGGAACTCAAGTCAAGGGAACCACCCTAAGATTTCATACTAAACACATATACATTTTGTAAATGTAAAGGAGACACATCATACACATGTATGGAAACACAGCAGCAGTGGCCGCACATGACTATACCGTACCAACCTATCCTAGTCCTCAGGCTCTGTGCACGTTCTTATCACAACTCATAGTAATTGCACAGAAGGGAGCCTAGGATAAGGCTATAGAAGTCATGTAGTATGTCATGTACAGGTATATATGCATACATGTATTGTACACTACCCATAGTGGTACATGTAAAAGAACAGGGTCATTTAATGTACAGATACATGTACATGTATATGACATTGTACACACACCACAAAAACACTATCACATGTATAGTAAAGTTAAAAGCTCAGAGCACGGATTTTAGCAGTAATGTATTCGCAGACGCATCTCTTTTATCATCCATGAGATGCTTAGAAAGACAAAGCAAGGCAACACAACACAAAGAAAGACGAAGCAACACAACTTGCCCAAAGCAGTTGAAATTTTCTGCCTCGGGTGGGACTCGAACTCACGACCATCCACTTTGTAGGCGACACTCTTACCAACTGAGCTAGGTCAGCTGCCTGGGCTCAAAGCAACACAACACAACTCACCCAAAGCAGTCATGTATATACATGTATATACATGACGTGACATGTATATTATATAGCAGACTACATATATACATGTATGTACATGTAGTTGCTAGGAGTTTTTCTATGCTCAGGATGTTTGTATGTCTTGTATGGGCACAAGAATTTTCGTTTTCATCACAAAACAACTTCTGTTTCCTGCTTGATTCTTCATAGGACCTTTTCTGAATGAGTTCATGTGACACACACACGCACACGCACACGCACACGCACACGCACACGCACACGCACACGCACACGCACACACACACACACACACACACACACACACACGCGCGACTCATAAAGGCTAAAAAAGGGATGGGCTTGTTCACACAAAAGTACAGATAGTAAGCCAATGAAGAGAACAAAAAGTATCAAAGGGTGTAGTGTTGGCGCTGCCAAAAATCAGGAAACGTATGCATGTACATATATACACAGCAAGACAGGGGACAATTGCATCCAACTATAGTAACCTGTGTAACTCACTCCAATACATATACTGCACTACTCCTTTGATTTTTGGTACTACCATCCATACATGTATATGTGTTTCCAACTTGAACAATGATTAATGTACCTCTTCTTTCTGTTCCTGTGGTCGAAGTCTCTCCATGTTCTGAATTAACTCTTCCTCCATCTTAAGGAAATCCAAAATACGCTCCAATTTGAGTACTTTCAATCGACAGCGTGTATGTGGGGTAACTGTAAGTGAAGTCATAGAATGTCCGAGACACATGTAACCATGACTAAACACAATTTATACATCCCCAGTGGTTTTTGTAAGGACTCACAATAGTGTACGTGACCTACACAAGCTAAAATATATAGGTGAATGCAGTATTTTGGCAAGCAGAAAATGTCAGTGCACACATAAGTTAGAATTCATGTATATATACATGTACTAGTAAATGCTGTGCATTGTGGGCGATCGGGAGAGACTACGATATGTGCATGCGTGTACTGGCATGGGTTTCCGAGTCTGGGAATGGGATTGTATTGCTATGTGTGCGCCCTAAAGTGGAAGGATGGCTAGTGGAAGTGAGAGTGGGGATAGGTGCGTCTGTCGTTGTTCAGCTGACTCTGGCGTGAGACGCTACCTTCTACGAGCTCTGACTCTCGCTAGCCATTGCTTGTGGGCCTCCACACTTTCCTGATTTCTCGCTCTTTCCTGGTATGGTGTTGTCACATCGTTGCCTGAGATTGGCAAGTTCGTTCACTCAGTTTCACGTACAGTTAATTCTCTAAAACCTGACTGAAACAAAACATTTTCTGGTCTGAGCTAGCCTGCATGTGTTTAAATCAACTATCAGATTGCATAGAGCAACGCCCGTACATATATGTATAGAAAAATCGTCCCAGCCCTAACACTATAGATTGGCTCGCTCCCATTCGCCAATTAGAATGCCACTGAACTAATTGAGTGAAAACATGGTGGTCTCCCAGACCCTCTTACATTGTACTGCCTCTTATCCCTACACCTCTCAGATCACACAGACTATATGTGCTGTTACAAAGTTAATCAACCTGCAAGAGCCGTGCTTACCCCAAACCTCTGGTACATGTACCTGCATGTGATGCAGTACATCCCATCTGGGTGAGCATACATATTGAATAACAGATATAACCACCCTATGAGAATTAAAATTTAAGGAGAAACAGGGAATAGCATACATGTATTACTGGTGAAATGGTAATCTATATACATGTACATACATTTGTATTGAGCGTGTGTGTGTGTGTGTGTGTGTGTGTGTGTGTGTGAACTTCACTAATCAAGGGACCACAAAGTTTCACACACTATAGACAAATAATGCTGTTACAGACTCACTGCCACTTTCACAGCCACACTTGCATCAATACATATACTAGTTGAATGCTACGCATTAATGGCGAGCGGAAGAGGCAAGGCCAGTTACGTTTCAAAGCAACACGACTCAAAGCAGTGGAACATGTCATTTCTGAAAGAAAAATTGGCAAAAGATGACAAGATAAAAAATCTTAGCACCACACAACAAACCTGCTGATTTACCTCCTGTACCTCTATGCCTACCTACATGTAACTCTACATTCAAGCCGTATGTGTTCCTGACCTAAATATGCAACAAAAGCCAGGTCCCTGCATCAATTATCCCATGCAAATCCTTTGTAAACTCTATCTCCATTCCAAATCTACATAGCAACTTTTACTATCTAGTCAAATTGCCCACTAAATACTCTCTAAATACTCTCTAAATACTCTCTAAATTCACTAAATACTCTCTAAATACTCTCTAAGTCTAATACTTCCACTAATACTCTCCTCGATGCAAGAGGTATGTCCAGGACTGCCACGCACTGTCCTGGGATGTCCCAGAATTCATATGTACATGTATATAATATAATATATATATATACAAATGTATGTACATGTATATAGATTACCATTTCATATACATATATAATGTATATATACATATATCACCTTCCCTGTAGTCTTCGTTGTGAGCCCAGCCTCCTCCCCATCAAAAGGGGGTGGAGCTTCACCAGTCATTCCCCCAAAGGACACCGATCACCGAAAGTACTAGGGAAGTATTATTCTTATTTGACTGGTGTTTTTGCGCATGGCTACCTCCGAGCCTTTACCTCAGAGACCCATGTACAAGTCTTGGAGACTGCAAGGACAGGAGCCGCAGCAGGTCACTCCGGAGAAAGTGGCGGGAGTGCTGCCACGCCCCCCTCGACCCTTGCGGGAATCACACCCCTTCTAAAGGCCTCATTACACATTTTAGGTGAACACACAAGAAGTCTTTTTTGTACCCCCTAAAAATTTGGACTCTAATGCAGATAATTGACCAGCTACCCACCCAAGTCTCACCTCCATACTCTATACTATAGGTCTAATTACCAAAAACTCACCAAATAACTGAGAAAATGACAGGTGCAGTACTTTAGATTAATGCTTACTGTAAGCCATCATGAGAAGTTAACAATGCATATAATTATATTACTAGTGGAATGCACTGCATTGTTGGCGAGCAGGAATTTGATTTAACCCCTTTATATACCATTTTAAAATCACAGTTAAGAAAAGACAACATTAGAAGCACATCTAACATTACGGTATGAACAGTGCCCGTCACCCATCGGTCACATATAGAAAATTGGCCCGTTGACATGACAAGGTTGGCTCGCACACCAATTAATAGGGAGTCAAGGGAGACAGGGGAGTCAAGGGAGACAAGGGAGCCATGGAAGACAAGGGAGACAGGAGAGTCGAGGGAGACGGGGGAGTTGAGGGAGACAAGGGAGCCATGGAAGACAAGGGAGACAGGAGAGTCGAGGGAGACAAGGGAGCCATGGAAGACAAGGGAGACAGGAGAGTCGAGGGAGACGGGGGAGTTGAGGGAGACAAGGGAACCATGGAAGACAAGGGAGACAGGAGAGTCGAGGGAGACGGGGGAGTTGAGGGAGACAAGGGAGCCATGGGAGACAGCAGAGTCGAGGGAGACAGGGGAGTTGAAGGAGTCAAGGGAGACAGGGGAGTAAGGGAGACAGGGGAGTACAGGGTAGTCAAGGGAGACAGGGGAGTAAGGGAGACAGGGGAGTAATGGAGACAGGGGAGTACAGGGTAGTCAAGGGAGACAGGGGAGTAAGGGAGACAGGGGAGTACAGGGGAATCAAGGGAGACAGGGGAGTAAGGGAGACAGGGGAGTCAAGGGAGACAGGGGAGTAAGGGAGACAGGGGAGTCAAGGGGGACAGGGGAGTACAGGGGAGTCAAGGGAGACAGGGGAGTCGAGGGAGACAGGGGAGTCAAGGGAGACAGGGGAGTCGAGGGAGACAGGGGAGTCGAGGGAGACAGGGGAGTTGAGGGAGACAGGGGAGTCGAGGGAGACAGGGGAGTCGAGGGAGACAAGGGAGACAGGGGAGACAAGGGAGACAGGGGAGTCAAGGGAGACAGGGGAGTCGAGGGAGACCGGGGAGTACAGGGGAGTCAAGGGAGATAGGGGAGTTGAGGGAGACAGGGGAGTCGAGGGAGACAGGGGAGTACAGGGGAGTCGAGGGAGACAGGGGAGTAAGGGAGACAGGGGAGTCAAGGGACACTTGTGAGTAAAGGGAGATGGAGAGTATCGTTGCATTTTCATACAGAACATTGTAAATCAGTAAATCGAGAAAGTTGCATTACACATTTGATGCTCATGATGTAAGAGCTGGAGCTCGAGCACGGGTAGAAGGTGGTGGAGGTCATGGATGCGCAAAGAGAATTGTTTTGCATGACCAAAAAGGGTCATGTAAAAACATCTTTTGGTTTTCAGGGTGTAGGGAAGGAAGTGCACAAAGTGTAGAAACAAGGAAATGTCTATATATGCACCAAAGCAGAGGACGATGTCATGCAACAACAACACGGGTAACCCCCTCCTTACATTTTCGATTTTATAGGGTTAATTATGGATGCTATTATTGTCACCCTCCCCTGTTTTGCTTCATAGATTCTACACTTTTTGGTATATACATGTATGATATACTCACCTTGTGGAAGTTTATTGGCAGTATCAGGTCCTTTGGTCCTCTTCTTTCTACCTACTCTCATAGGAATGGGTGGCTCATATTTGCGCTTCTTTTCCTGTATAACATGTGATAGTCTTGCTCACGCTCATCCCAATTACACTGTATGTATATATACTATTCCATCATCATGTACAACAAGAGAAATGTTGAGATACAGAGAAACATGTGAACTATACATGCACATTGAATATGTAGCAAAGCAGGAGATGATGGCATATGCACCAATACCATGTGCATCCCTCTAATAAAACATGGAGGGAAGGGGATGCTTTCAACCAAGTATCCCACAAGCTCAGTCAGCATTTACTATCTGCTTAGATAATGCTCTAGATGGAACATTAGACCACTATGCATGTACACTCCCTGCCTCCTATGATATGATTGATTTCTCTTAAAGTTCAAAAGACCTACATGTACTACAAAATGGGCAGAACTACTTGCCTTGACTTAGGAGTTTCTTTCTTTGTGTGCATGATCCTTACCTTACATACTTGTTGGAAGCCATATTTATAGGTATGCATGCACATTTTCATACACACTAGCTGCAGCAGATAAGGGTGGGGCTTAAGCACACTGGAGCAAAGGGGACTCACATGTGCACAAAGATAGTATTTTGCAAAGCAGTCAGAGGAGATTGGTCACACGTAATTCAGCGTCACAAGTAATGTGACACTAATTGCAGTCCCTTTCTTGTTCATTGACATTCTTATGGTTGGTGATACTATCAACTACACAATACCGAGCTTTCCTGTCCTTGAAGTTAACCTACAACATGTCCAGTACTGTTTGAGCAATCAAAATACGGTGTATAATGGATTACTGCGAGCTAGCGACTCTTACTGTGAGTGTGCAGCAACCTCCTTGGCATTTGCTTCTTACTGGGGTTAGTTGGAGTTAGAAAAGTTGGATTACCCCTAGGATGCTTTAGATCTCTCTCCTGAGACAAGACTACAGCGAGGTTCCAAAATTCAAGGTTCACGTGATCAATGACAACGCATGCACAACCTCCTCTGCAAAGCAGTAAAAGAAGTGTAAACACATTTTTCATTAAAATTAAAACGTTGAAGGATGTAGGGCCAAAACAAGGCTTATCTATGCAGCAAGCTAGTATAATGTAATAAAATGTGTAACTCCCCTCCTACGTGTATATGTACATCTATTTTACATGTTACATGTATCTCATATGCAATCATTCCCACATGTATACAGGTGTGCTGTGTTGACAGTTGTGTTACACTTGATAATTCTGAGTACAGCAAATTTCACTTGGATTTGAATTTTCCATACCTGTATGGAACCAAATGCTTGAACATTGGTACGTATTCTTGTGTACATGTAGTGGTACACACGTGAAAGAGTTGCTGTACTGAGACTGTAATGATGGCAGAAAGGGTAGATCAGTCCTATCATACATAATGTCTCACGATGGTGTTCCGTGGCAAGAGGGAGAAAGGGAAAAGTCATGGGAACACCAGGAAAGCCATATATATAGTACATACGTACTTGGAACGCTGAAATTGGGGCTCATCAACCTTATTGTGATACCATGTATAACACTAGTTTCTATCCCTTGTTGAAGTCCAGGTAATAGTATAAACTGTAGCAGTATACGTATTCCAGACTCAACCCTGCCCGGAATCATGTGTCTTATAGGCATGCATGTGTCTTATAGGCATGCATGTGTCTTATAGGCATGCATGTGTCTTATAGGCATGCATGCACATTTTCATACACAAGCAGCGTTTCCTATCTGCCCTTATAATGCACAAACAACAGTGTAGTTCAGAGAATACAGCAACTATTCGTGTCTCACTACCTACACCATCAATTTCTCACTCTTGCAAGTATCAAGACTGCTCTTAAACAGCTCGATCATGTTGTT
Organism: Theonella swinhoei; assembly: GCA_963970385.1. Lineage (NCBI taxonomy): Eukaryota > Metazoa > Porifera > Demospongiae > Tetractinellida > Theonellidae > Theonella > Theonella swinhoei. The sequence continues at coordinate 3,872,619 of OZ019952.1, read as the reverse complement.
GGTAAACATTGGGTATATTGAGCCACGGCATGGACTAAAGGCGAAGCAGAAGTAGCTACTAGATGACAGGGAGACAAGGGAGCAATAAGTGCAATATAATGAGATGAAAGATTTAATTATGAAAGACGTGAAATCACTAACTTAACTCTGAATATCATAACAGTATGGACCAATGAATTATCAGCTGTATCTATAGGCATGATTCACAATGTTCCTTTGTCAAATGCTGCTTGCAATAAGTATTGTAAGGGGGTTCCTGCTTGTAGCAGTTGGTCATGTTTCTTGAGATAAGGGTTAGCATATATACATGTAGCTGAAAGCTTCTTCAGCTGGATTAAAATCACGTAAAAGTACGTGGAAGAAAGAGTACAACTATACCTGCCTGAAGTAGTATACCTTCCACTTAATTAACATGGTGAATAGTACAGTTGTCCATCACAATGACTAACCTTGGGTTAACACCATCAAATGGTATCATTACAGGAATCAAGGTATGTGTACTTCTAAAATTTGACTCCATCGACAGATCCAGATGTAAGTTCCAATGCAATAGTACCATCATGTGAAAACCCTGCTCTAGCATTCACTCTTGTACCCCTCTTCACGAACCAATGTGTTACTGGTCTCATCCCTCCAATGCATAACCATATCTCCTTACACAATGTACATGTACATGTATATGGTATACGCAGTAAGTGTATATGAAAGTTCTATACGGGTACGGAAATTTCGAACGCAAGTGAATTCACTATACTTCATATGTACATGTATATACATGCACCTTAATCGCACTTCTAACCATTATGCATATGTACACGTATAGATGTACAAGAACATGCATATACAATGTACATATATATAATGCATGCATACTATATACTATAGCTAGCAATTTCAATATGACATTAAGCTAAGGTTTCCACAATTTCAATATGATCCTCCCCTGTACAATCAAATGCACAATGGGAAAGGCCCAGAACCAATTAAGGCTATAGGTTAGGAACAGCCATAACATGTACATGTATATACATGTGTACATGTATATACATGTATACATGTATACATACACATTTGTAAATGTGGTTGTGTTGCTTCAACATTTGCTGTATTGCCTTTTAAGGTCTGAGAAATGTATATACAGATACATTACATACTGCAACAGTTCTGTACTGATCCTGTTATGACAGATAGATAAGTGCAGATGGCATTGCTTGTTTTGTATGTTTGAAACTTTGCAGTCCTATAAAGCAACTAAGCAGCGTGTATGTTACTTCAGGTTTCATGCACATATATATATACAAGTAAATACATGTACATGTGTGTGACAACAGATATATGTATTAGTTATAACACCCCCTTGAGTGATATGGCCTGAGGGCGGAGTGCGTATATACCAGCCATATCACGAAGAGGGGGTGTTATGAGTGATTTATAGCCTAGCTCCAAGCGGTTCCTGGCACGCAACCGAGCGGCAGAACGGTTGTTTCTGGTTGGGGGACAGTTGGACAGACTCCAGTGCCTGTGAGAGCGAGGTTCAGGATGCTGCACTACTCGTAGATCTACCCCTGTGAAGTCGCCCGTCTCGGTAAAAAAGCGGTTGTCTAAACTGCTCCGTCGTCTAGTGTGAGTGTCAGAGGTTCAGCCTGCCCCACTACGCACCAAGCAGTGCATATATCTGATAATGCACTGCTGAGTGTGCTATGAGTGCGGGCAACATCAAAGGGACCACTTAGAGCTAACGTCTATTTGACTTCACCTGAGCCCTCGAATTTTGGCAATAACTCTTATTTTTCACCCAATTTTAAAATAAAAAGTACCATTCGATTTCTCGCGTTTTGCCACGTCTAATGATAGGTCTCACTAATCTGAATCTCTACCACTCCAAAGATAGCTGTATGCCCCATAAGGAAAGTATAGAGATGCCATTGACTGCGAGGAATGTAGTATGCGTGATCTCAAGCATACACGCCGTTTACGCGCGAAGGCTTCATTCGGGCTTGAAGCGTTTGCTGGTGTCAAGAAGAGGGATTACCCGAACGACACAAGGATTCTCAGGTTAGTAATGCTAGCTAGGCTCCCATATTTACAATGAGATGTAGCATAGCAGTCAAAACGGTACAAGTGAACTATGACATCCTGGATCAACGCGCTTCCAGCATTATGGCTCACCTTTAGCCACTTATCCCTAGCCTTCGGCCTAACTAAGCCGACAGTACTCGAAAAAACGCACTTCTCGTAGCGTTCAGCACTGCTGCGCGGTTTCCCTCCAGTTACCTGCGCATACCATTACCCGCAAACATGCAGGAAGTTGTCAAAATGACGCACGGTTGCGTAGCACGTAAAACCTCAACAACTTCCAGGGCTCAGGTGAACGCAAACAGACAATAAGCTATAAATATATATATATAACAAGTAGTTCCTAGGATATAGGCAAGAGTACTCTGGAATGCGCACAAAAACCAGTACTCTTGGAATGTACACAGAAAACAAGACTCACAAAAGGAGCATTGTTTGTAATGTAAATGCAGGTACATGCAGTTGATTAGCCTAATCACACAATACAGTAGTACTGTGTATATAGGAATTGGTCTACTCCACTGAAAACCATATTAAGGTTTTGGTTCATTTTCACTTTCAATTTGAAGTTGATTTCACTTTTAATGATATCAAGGTGAAGAAAAATAACCAGTACACAAAAATTGGTTGTGTTGTGATGTAAGATGTACATAATATCAGAAAAAATGAATTTCACATTTTGCCCATGTTTTCTATCATCTTATTATTATTATTCTACTTGAAGAAGCGTAACTCAATAACCATAAAATGAATGAACTTGAATCTTTGCATGTGGAAATGTATCATTACGTACTGAGGAATAGAGGTAGAATCCTAATTGTAGTTCATGTACTACTGATCGTTTTCTATCCCAGCAATGTATCATGAACGAGGATAACTAATGAGCAAACCATGGTAACCATCAACCCGACAGTTAGCATGTGCAGAGATATCATCGCTAATAGCAACATAACAAAAGCATATGTTGTTAACCCTTGTGATTCTTGTAATACTGATGTTAACACTCCTCTCAATGGAATGCATGTTGTTGTATTGCCTTGCCTTTCTTTCTAAGCATCTCATGGATGATTAAGTCATGTACATGTGTATAGCGATTACGTAATATCGTTTTGAATGTACGTGCAGAGTACATACATTGTACGTATACAAAAGCATGCATCCAATAATAAACCAATTACGTAATGATACAAGACTCGTTAAAGACGTCATTACATCTGCCGTGCTTGCACAAACACATAACAACTAGCGCCATAGCAACTAGGTGCAGTGAATTGGATGATGATAGAGAAATGTGTTGACAATTCGTTTGTGTTGACAATTCTTGTGCTACTTCCACTGTCAGAATACTGCATACGTGTACAGTGTGTTGTACTCTGCCAGGCACTACTCTACGTATGTAATGTCTGCTGAAGTAGCAGTATGCTACCAAGCCAAAGCGCTGGTGACCGACAGTACGTTGCTAGCACATTTGTTCAGCCAATAGTACATTGCTAGCAGGTTTGCTCAGCCGATAATATGCTGCAGGTTTGAGGTTTGAGGTTTGGGCTACTATGAGCAGGTTTGCTCATAGTAGCTTTCCACATTAGTAACCAAACCACACCCTTCTAATGATACATGTACATGTACATCACAGAGTGTGATTATTAGAGCCTATAGCAATAATTGGCCAGATGTTTTATGGATATGGTGAGCATGTGCTAGTGAGAATTATTGCTTACAATAGTGAAATAATGATAAGAGACAAGTAAATAAAAAATATATGAAATTTGAAGTGTAATATAGGGATAGCATAAAAATGAACAGAGACAAGATTGGACACAGATGTGCTATATACATCAATGTACTAAAAGGTATGTTGATGTACATAGCATGTCTGTGTCCCAATCTTGTCTCTGTTCATTTTTATGTAATCCCTATATTACACTTTAAATTTCAATTTTTTAATTACTTGTATATAATGGAAATACAAATGTAAACATCAACGCCAAGAACTGGATGAATCCTGAAAAACTCAAGATTCTGTACATACATGTATGGAAACACATATACATGTACATGTATATATATACAATATACATGTAGGTACAGTACTTAATAATTCACTGAGTCATCATTTTCCACAAAAAGGATACCTGGCTATTCTGTGTACAGCAAACTATATACATGTTTATGACTAGCACTAAATCGTTGTCATCCTATTGAGATTATATATCTGCACAAAAGTACACGAATAGTGTATACATGTAGTTATTGTGGAGTAGGTCCCATACTATTCATCAGTGCATACTGTAGGAAGTATATATATACACATAATATGAAAATCTTTACCTCCTGTTTCTTTTTGCCACCATCTCTACCACTGCCTGGAAACCCTGACTGCTTTTGACCCTGAAGGACGTGATTTGAAAAAGTATATTTCAGATGAGGATGTGCACTCTCCCCATTTAGATGTGCTACATATACAATGAATGACACATACATGTATTAACTGATACACATGAACGTACATGTGCATAGAAAAACTTGCATACATATAGCAAACTACATGTAACTCACAAAAAGAAAATAGAGACCACTAGGGAAGGATCCACAGCAATTGCCTCCTACATTGTATTTAGTGACTTACAGTGAAAATGTGGCGATTGCGCCATCCTGGACCTAGATGTACTACATACATGTATATCTGAGACGTTTAGATAGTATTCTGATTGCTAAACTAGACAATAACCTGATGAGGTCAACTTCTTTGGTTGTGGTTCGAATCGGTGAGTTGCATTCTTTATGGTGCATGTCCTCTATCTTCTGGTCTAACTGCACTAGTTGGTTAATGTTGTATGCATGTATTTACAATGTATATGGACTCGAGCAATAGAGCATTTTCATGTGACGTCACAATCACGTGAAAATCACGCCATTCACAATTTTGGTGTACAGTCGGTAGTTGGCCAACAGGGGGGGGGGGGGGGGGGGGACACGCTTACATAGTTACATAACAGTCACATGACATTGTAAGCATTCCACAAATATTATATACCAGTATACCAATGGCGACGTCAAGCTCCACTCTCTCAGCGCTATCAGCAACCCCCCTCCTAAGTCGCCCAAGTTACATTCAGGGGATGGAAGATGATCGAGAAGACATCTTTGATGTCGTGAGTGTAGGCCTGGTATTCAAGTACATTATTCCCAGTTTCGATGTACTCACTTTGGATCTGCGTCATATGAAGATTGTGGGACAACATCAAATTTCCGGCGACGAAAAACGTTACAATCTTTTAATTAGAAATGATTCCTCTTTGCTGAGATCATACCCCGCGAGAATGACTGTGGTGGTGATAGAGGCAACAGTTGTGTATTTATACCTATAGCTAGACTTAGCTCATTTACACTTTAATCCGACAGAAAAATGAATTCACTGTGAGTGTCAAAATAACAGATCTACAGATTCCACCTCAAGGGGTGTTGGTTGTGTGGGAATGGGAATGGACAAGCATCGATGAGGAAAGCAACCAAAAATCTGAAATAGAAGATGAGTATTGTGAAGAGCAATGCAACCCATACCTCCATTCAGACACAGAAACCTCAGACAGTGATGTTGGTGAACCTGAAAACCTACCAGCTTTTACACATACTGTAACTTTTAAGTGTGTTGGATCAGTTCACGATTTCAATAACAACTAGTGTTGAGCAAGATAAGCAAGTTATTGATGGAGAAAAAATCTGTGGAAGTGAGAATTCGTCCAGAACCTAGCGATCAGTTTGATGCTAAAGCCATTCGCTTTGAGTGTTTGATCGACCAACAGTGGGAAATTATTGGATATATAGTTCGAGAGTGCCTTGATGAGGTACACAAAGCCCTTAATGAAAGGGCTATACTTTCTGTTAAAATAGCATGGGCAAACTATTTAGTATGTTGGAGCAGATCTGGACCTGGTTTTTATACAGGAATCAACATCACACGAAGTGGAGAGTGGCACCAGGTGGTTGTTCGAAGCTGGAGCACACGCTAGAATACTAGAAATCATCTGTATTTCATGTAAATTACACTGTGACAGTTATGCATGTATGTATTAATATTCTTTATCATGTAAAATCATGAATTCACACCAAATGCAGCATAAGCATGCTCAGACATTGTGATTGGTTGGTTGGGTGGTGGAGGGAGATTCACAGGCTGCCTGTGAAATTGTGTCCTAATGCTCAGACTTCCGTGTACAGGGAACTGGGCACGTCTACTGGAGAACACAGCCGCTGATGAAAGCTCACGTCTTGGCACACGACTTGCCTTCTTTTCCTCGGCGTTCGAAAATCCATGCTACTATGTTCAGACTGTGAAGTGTCAGTGGACTTGAAAGGTGCTGGAAGTTGTCTTCGCTTTGCATGGGCTTTTCTTTTCACAGGTCTAGTTCACTTGGCTCTGAGAATGATCTGCTACTAACTGACCTGCTGGATAAAAGAGTTGGGACGCGAGGGGGCGCAACCTGCATCTTAGCAGTACTAATCTTATCACCTCACTTGACAACGAAAACCTCACCTTGGCGCTAGTTGTTAGCCCAGTTCAATCTCTTCAAAGTCAATGGTAAAACACGGCTGCATACTCAGCAAAACGTTGCGCACGTGATCGTGTCCCCCCCAGTTGGCCAACGTGGTTTTGTGTTGTGATCGGCTGCTCGAATCGTTGAGGCCATGATAAAGGCGTATCTCGTGTTCTGGATCAAGTGTACTATACGGACCAAACACGTAAATGACTTCAGAAGCTCTCCAAACGTATATTAAGGTAAGGCTAGAAGTTAGGGCTAAGGCTAGGGGCTAGGGTTAAGGCTAGGGGCTAGGGGCTAGAGCTAAGGGCTACGGGCTAGAGCTAAGGGTAGGGGCTAGGGGTAGGGCAGGAATGATGTTCCACACACCTTGTAGAGTTTAATACATACATGTAGTTTAATACGGCGGTGTACCGGTGTATATCTAGTCCTAGCCTAGCCTTAGCCCTAGCCCTAGCTTCTAGCCTTAGCCCTAGTTTCTAGCCTTACCTTATACGTTTGGAGAGCTTCTGAAGTCGTTTATGCGTTAGGTCCGTTACAGTTATCCCCGGTTAGTGATACAAACAGATTTGAAGCGGCAGAAACTCTCTCTTGACACTTGGTGCTGCTTCAACTTCTGAATGTGAGCAAGATGTGGAGGCAGAACAGGATGGTGTTACCTCACAAACAGATTTAACATCTGCTGGCATGCATGGATCATACAAAGAGATGCTGTGCACCAGGTGTACACCAACATGGCACGCACATGATAATTTATCACGTGATGAAAACGCTCTATAGGAAAAATAAATGCACCAGTAAAAATCCTATTTTTAATAGTGCAGGTGTTGTGTAGTTGAGAAATGTATTACTAAAGACCCAGGTACAGAAATGGTGCCAGCATACCGTCTTTTGCGTACTTATCTTAAAGACTTGTACGCCAATGTATTACTGGTCTCTATGAATGTGTGCTTACATATACAACTCTGAAGGGCAAGTGTATACTAGTTCACCGGATCCCTTCCAAATCTTTAGGTTTTGGCAAAGACTATGAGAAGTGCATATCAATCTACAACTGAGCAAATACATGTACAGTAATGCCGATGAATTACCATACTGGCATACACATCCCTATATACATCAACATACCTTTGTTGGTACATCGATGTATATACATGTAGCATGTTTACTGCCGTTCAAGTCACTGAATTACAGGCACACATATGCGATGAATACAAAGAGGCCATGCGCTCAGTTTTATTTTTGCATAAAATGAGAAACATTCTCAAATGTAGAGCATTATTTAGAACACCACCACACCAAAAACATACTGAACCATACAACTTCTAATAAAAATACAAATAACATAACAACAGCCCAACAGCCTACCATTTCTGATTTTAGAAGAGAAGTCGAACTGAGTCGAACTGCTAAAAGTGCCTAATGAGTAATGACTGTAGATCATCTACTACACTCAGCATGCGCCGCGCGCGCTAAGCACCCACCGCTCTTAGATCAAGCTATATACCACGAGTATTTTTCATGTTTTCGTGCTCTGGACGGAGTTTCTGTAAAATGTCAAAGATGCTAGTTAGATTCTGCCTAACGGTTGTGTTCGCATTTTCATTGTTAATAGCTACTGGTTCAGCTCAGCTACTGCACGAGTGTTTGGATCAGGTAGCAACTGGGGAGCGATGTTGCACGCCATCAGCGTTCATGTGAGTTCCGACTTACTTGTAGCTGTTAGTTTCGGTTTGCGTGTAGATAACGGTTACTGAGATGATACTGGGGCAGTGACCCCTGCTGACTTAAAACTGCATATTGTAACGTACACCTACTTTTCATGCATTTTTGTTAGAAATGCTGTACAATTCTTAGTAAACCATTGAACCTACGTGTTGGCTTATATTTTGGAGGTTGTTGCGTGTTGTTGCGTGTGTAATCTCTATGTGAAGACGTGCACATCCAGTTGTCAATGCTGTGTAAAATATATGTTTCGTCAGGAGAGAAATCCATGCAATGTTCAGAAATTTCCCACTACATACCACGTCCTTATCTGTAGATCTATAAACACGGGCCAGGTACAGTATATACATGTCCCTTATTCTACATATCACTTTCTTCCATATGCATGCACACTGGAACTCAGCATGTACATGCACATCATGTATTAATAAAGTGTACATGTAATATGCTGAATATGCAGAATAGGCTCGGGTACTGTATTTTACATGTACATTTACATGGTAGTGTCCTGACTAGACTTGCACAATCATGAATTTGTACTTGTGTATATGTACGATACAACCCATACAGCTAAGCTGCCTCATGTAAGGATGTCACTAAGTTTGAGTTCACAGGTTGAGGTATATACTTCACCTTGTTAACAGCTTCGGTAGCAGGGTATGTATATACATTGTATATACTGTGGGTGAGTCACGTTAGGTTGCCATTCCTCTCTGTTGTGCTATGTTACCTTTTTCATATCTGCGTGTGTGTTAGGGTTGTCATTTCATGGTGCTGGTGTTGGGATGGCCTACATATAGGAATACTGACTAGATCAGGGTTAATAGGCATGGAATTACATATACATGCACATGTACATTATATTGATATGGAACAGCCATATATGGAGTACTACATGTATACATGTATATATAGTATGTACATGTACATATATTGTATAGTGTTGGATTGTAGTGCTTCAAAGGTTTGTGTGCACTACATATAGGGAAATGCATCACTAAAGTATACAATTTCTTGGTAGGTGGGAGTTATTATGCAGGAAGTAACAATATGCAATCAGGAACCATACAACCGTAGGTGCACATGCTCCTACGAAATATGTGAAGCTAACGTGCCTTGATATTAAAACCCGCCAATCCCAAGGTCTGGCTGGTTCTCTTACCCACTGTGCCAATTACATGTTTGAATAATGGCAATGTGATAAACACTGTCCTGTTTGTTTGCAAGCATACATGTATATAATGCTGTGTATATGTATTGCTAAATGGAATTGTTCCTGAATCACTGTTGTGTCCTCTGCCAAAGTAGGTCCTATTCTTATACATGTATAAAAGGTGATCTAACGATGTGCATGTATACTAGGTAAATGCAGTGCATTTTTGGCGAGCGGTTCAAGCTCACCTACATGTAGTGTAAAATTAAAACTAGCATAAAACATTACAGATTGTGCAGTGCCCGTCAAATATATGTATACAAGTAAATAAAAAATTTAGGAAATTTGAAAGGAAATATAGGGATTACATAAAAAGGAACGGGCACAAGATTGGGACACAGACATGTATATGTATGTACAATACATGTTGGTGTCCCAATCTTGTCTTCATTTGTTTTTATGCTATTTCCTTTCAAACCTCCTAATTTTTTTATTTACTTGTCTCCCGTCATTTCTTTCTGGACCTAGGTACATGCATTTTGCTATTTTGTAGTTTACTTGGTAGCAAATGTATTAGCTAATAGAGATTGCAGTTTACATGATTTTATCACAATGTTGATCTTTGGGGTATTAAGCTTACAATCACACCAATTTCTACATTTAATGGAGCTTTTGTTCGTGAGATACAGAAATGCTTGCCTGACGCTATTTGTTACAAGATTTACATTGTTTACAGAGATTTTATCACAACGTTGATCATTAGGGTATTAAACTATACTACCATACAAAATTTCACATTTAGCAGACCTTTCATTAGTCAGATACTGTAATTCCGGAAAATAATGCAGTATTTTATTACTGCGAACTTTGCGAGGCCATTTTGCGAGGCCACTTTGCGAGGCCAATACATGGCCTGAGGTGATTTTTGTTCATTTTACAAGAAGTACGTTGTTTACAAAATTTTTAACATGACGATGCACTATATCCCAGTGGAACTACATAACTGTACAAAGTTTCGTGTTTAGATGTGTTACTGTTAGTGAGTTACGCTTCTTCAAGCAGAAGCAGCAGCAGCAGCAGCAGCAGCGGAAGATGGAGAATTTACAAAATAATTTAACACCTTTCTCATGCATGAAATTATACCATTTATCACAGTTAGTTTCTGGGTATAGTTACACATTCATGTTAACAGAAGTCCGATAGGTAGCAAACTGTAAGTAAAAGTGATGAAAAACCTTATATATGGTTTTCAATGGGGATAGACCATAGCATATATACAGTACTACTGTACTGTGTGATATATATACATGTAGATGTGTATATATGTATTAGTTATAACACTCCCTCAAGTGATATGGCGCATATATACCAGCCATATCACGAAGAGGGCCCAGTGTTATGAGTGATTTATAGCCTAGCTCCAAGTGGTGACTGGTACGCAACCAAGCGGCAGAACAGATATTTCTGGTGGGGGGACAGTTGGACAGACTACAGTGCCAGTGAGAATGAGGTTCAGGCTGCTGCACTACTTATAGGTCTACCCCCCGTGAAGTCACCTGTCTCTGTAAAAAGAGCGGTTTTCTAAACTACTCCCTCATCTAGTGTGAGTGCCAGACGTTCAGGCTGCTGCACTACTCGTACCCCCCCACCCCAGCAGTTCACATATCTGATAATGCACTGCTGAGTGTGCTATGGCATATGTATAGTGCACGCAACATCAAAGGGACTGCTTGGAGCTAGGCTATAAACATATAATTATTTAGACTATGGTAACTTTAAATTGACCCATCAGGTTGCAAGAAATGGGGGATCTATAAATATGCTCGCTCTCCAGGCCGCTCTACTGCTTTAACTGGCGGTGCTCTTTAGCACTACGCAGAGCGAAGAATAGCCCTCAACAGAACACCATGGTGTCCAGCAGCATTTGTGGAGTAGCATCACCGAGCAGGCCCTATTCCCACAAGATTTCTTCCTCATCTTCAGTTAATGTTTCTGCCTGCCATTTGGTGGCACCTACTCCTAAACTTTGGAGACGCTTCATTTCGGCATCAAGTGAAGCACGAAACTCACTGAGCTCAGTGTCTTTAAAAAAGTCAACATGTTGGCCATTCCAGCGTAAGTGTATTTGGTAGATAAGCATCACCATTCTTCTTTCGGACCTCTAGTATAAATCTTGTGAGGTAATAAGACAATCGAGTTTTTGTCATTTCCTGTAAAGGTGGAATGATTGTATTACACCGTTCTTGTCTGTACTTTCTACGCTCTTCAAATGTATTGACGCAGTACTGTGTATCCTTCTGCATTTTTTGTTGCACACCTGCTGCTCGTGCTATCGCCACCTCTTCATCAGATTTTGGGTCTGCAAAGGGAGCAGTGATTGCAGTAGTGCTTGTTGAAGGAGTGTGTAGAACGGGTAGAGTAGAACTCGCACAGAAGTTGGTGCTGAGGGAGTGGTACTCGTTGCATGAATGGGGGAGGGGCTCATGGGAGCCTGGTTCGGAACAGAATTTGGGCTGTTCTCATATGTGTCGCTAGCAGCTGTCAGTATGCCGTTCAGGTCGTAGTCTGTTTTGTCGAAGTCTTGCAGAATAGAAAGTATCTCATCACTGAACAATGTGTGAGTGTCCATCAGCATACAACTTATCTCTGTACACCTATACTAAAGTCTGACGGTTATGGTTGTTACGCATGCTTGTTGCTAGAGATTTGAATATTATAAATAATGTCCAATCAGTTTCTCCGCTGTAGTCTAAAATAGTTAGACGCACTCGTCTTCGGGAACTACGTGATTTAGAAAGCTTCGGGCCCTTAGTAGCGCCCTTGCTACGCTCGGGACGCTACATTCAGGCCCTCGGCTTTCTAAATCACGTAGTTCCTTCAACTCAGCGTCTAACATATATATCGAAAAATCACCCTGTTGACACGACTAGGTGGGCTTGCTCCGCTCACACCAATCACCAGTACATATATAGTGCATCCTGAAAGTTCCTGAACCGAATGTTTGCGTTCAAATGCGTTCAAACTCTCAATACACCCACGTGTAAAACGCGCATTGCGTTTGCGTGCGTCAGCACGTGTCTGTATTCAAGGTGTGTTTGCATTTACCACGTTCGCATGCGTTAGTACATGTTCGTACGCATACACACGAGAACCAAGAAGAGAGCAGAGTGAGGCGGATTGCACTCGTTTGCATACACATACGCATGCTAGTGTGCTTTTCAAGCGCGATTCCTCGTACATGTGCGTGCGTTTGCATTTGCTCGTGCGTGCGTTTGCTATTGCTCGTGCGCGCATTTGCGATTGCTTGTGCGTGAGTTTGAGTTTGCATGCGAGATTTTAATTGAACGTCAAAATGCATTCGAACGCAGGAATGTTTAAAACGTAAATGCACATTGTGTTCAGGAACTTTCAGGATGTACTATATACATATAATCTAATATTAGTGGAATGCTATGCATTGTTGGTGAGCGGGAGAGTTGCAAGCAAAATTGGAAACATGTATAACATTATGGTATGTACAATCGTGGTTGGCACCACTGTGTTTGCTAGCTGATGTCATAGATATTTTAGACATAGACAAGTTAGGTGTCTATAATATCTAATATCACCCTACTACACACACATATGTAAAATATGTATACACACAAACTAGCACACCTACACACACACATATAATATGTATACACACAAACTAGCACACCTACACACACATGTGTAGATTACAAAAGGTCTTCCACATCAACACCTGTGTTAACTAGAGTATTTGATGAATGCATATATATACCCCACAGCAGAAATAGTGTTAGTCATATGCACACACAAAGTAAGTGAACACTATTTTTCTTTGTAAGGGAGTGCACAGATTTAAAAATATGGCGGGGTTATGTATTATATCTAGAAGAATGCAAAATTCTGTACCAGCTGAGCTGTTCTCTTGATAAGAAAAGCGAATATTACTGAATATGTCATGGATTCAATCCCAGCCAAGGTAGCCAATTATTTTTAAAATGAGAAAAGTGGGCTGTTGCCTTTGCTACAATGTTATGAGTGAATTATGTCATGTATATATCTGTAATTAATCAGCGTCAAAACAGAAAGCTGCTTTGGCAGCTAGAGACAAAAGGTACATGTACATGTGCACATGAAGAATGCATATGACATGAGACCTGTACCAGCTTAGCTGTGTTGGAAGCTTAGTTGGCAAACAAGTCACCTGGCCATGGAAAACAAATGTCATGGGTTCAAATTCCAGCCAAAGCAGCCAATTATTTTTTAAAAAATGACTCTTTGAGGAAAGTGTGCTGTTGTGTTGCCAAAGTTGCTACAAAGTGTGTTAGGGAATTATGTATATATATCGTGTACATGTATCTGTAATTATTTAGTATGTACACGTAATTGTGCCTAGAGCCAGGAGATTTACTTAAACACTTAAAAACAGGAAGCTTCTTTGGCAGCAGGAGTGTCTGTGAGATTTGTACATATACATGAACGGTAAGATCCCCATGACTAAACAACAAACAAGAGTTATTATTTCCATAAGCTTCCTCAGTGTGCTGAGACTATGAGAAACCTGGCAGTGGCATGATCCAAGGGCTATGTAGTGCCCATACATTGCCCTTCGTGAAACTTCTGATGCATTTACAGATCACAAAACAGGCAGAATCTAGTCGAAGTTATATAATTAGCATATTGGCTTGTTCTCATGCTATAACTCTCTCTGCTCTTGAAGGAAGCATTTTCAGTGAAAATCCCGCAAAATTCCATACCTTTATTGTGCGTTAGGTAAGTTGTGTCATTTGTAGAACGACACGAATAAACCTACTACACGTGAGTTTTGGCACAACAGATAGACAAACAGACAGACAGACAGACAAACCTCGCTACCATACCCTTGCTGCCTAAGGTAATAAAGTCAATATGTGCCCAACAAAAATTTTTTGTGCAGGAGAAAGACCGAGGACTTAGTAGTGTGGCTACTGTACTGGTTGATTTTGTTCAGCCAGCAGTGTAATATTCTAAACAAAGTTTGAGTTTGCCTGATCCTCAGGTTGAGACGCCTTGCCTTGAGTTGTGTTTGTGATTCAACCCCAACCAGCTAAGCTGCCTCGGTAGCTCAGTTGGTAGAGCATCTACCTAGAATGCGCAGAATGTTGCAGGTTCGAGTCCCGCCTGAGGCAGTTCATTTTTTCTTTGGAAAAGACCGTCTTGGCTTTGTTGCATTGTGTTGTGTTTTGTTGTATTGCTTTGGGAACCTATTTCATATACAGTGTTTCCATGTATATAATATATATGTATACAGTGTACGTGTTCTCCATGCTGAATCCAACCTTTGTCAGTTGGACCCATGCATGTATGCATATATGATGTGAAGTTCATGTGCATGCATGGGGCTGAACGAAGGAAGCCATATATACATGTACATGCATTGTACATCTATATACATCTTAATTCTGTTGAGTGGACCCCTGTTAGATATATATATATATATATATATATATATACATGTACTTCAAGGACATAATCAGCCTCAGTTACATATAACTTGTGTTTTTTGACACTTTCCCCAAGCATAGGCAGATAATTGTACTCAATTTTACAGTATACATGTACATAAAGATAGCTTCCTTCTTCTCACATGCATCCACACACTATGATCACAGAAAACTCAGTTTCAATCTACGTCTTAATTCTGTTGCTGGAGGTTGTGACTCTCCTTCCTATCTAGACCAAGGAGTGAGGCTGGAGGTGCGCAGGCCAGGTGGTGTCTGGAAGCCTGTTCGCTTCTACACATCCACAAAAAACATTTCATCCGACAGCCTTGTAACAGTAGTTTCTGATACTCACGTACTGGATGAGAATAATTCACAGTTTCCACTCTATGAGAATCAGAGCAGTCAACCATTTACTATAACAGAATATCTTTGTGGCAATGAGTATTACACTCCTGACACAGAGTATCGATGGTTACAACACTTCAATGGCACTACATTACAAGACAAGGAAACATGGTCCCTCAGTGATGTTTCTATTAAATACTTTGAAAGTGGTCTCCAGTGCTCTTCACAACTCACAGAGAGTGCATTTCTTAATTCTGATGGATCACTGCTGAATAGTGCTAGGTGGACAATGCCAGCATGTGAACAGGAGTCTCAAAGGCCACTCTCTGTGTACTTCAATGAAGCTTCTGTAGTGAATGGGCTCACACAAAGGAGTGTGGTCATTAGACCACAATGGTGGAATGCTGTCTGCTTGCCCCGCATGGAGGCAGGTGTGTTATGTTCAGATGCATAATAGATGTACTGCATGAGCACTGTAACTGCTATATTAGATAATTGTGGGCAAGTGTGAGCAAACCTACATGGTCGTACTGTTATAAGAATAAAAATGAACAGCACTAACGTGCAAACCCTTGGCGCAACTGAAGTAATACACATGCGATTCTTCCACAAGTATACACATGTATAGGCACGTGTGCAAATCTTCGAAAAAGCACTCGCGCCACTGAAACACGTTTAACGGAAGTATACGGAAGATTTGTGGTCAAAGACGGAGACCAAAGAGAAAGAAGCTTGCTGCCTTACATTGAGTCATATTCCAGGTATATATATATATATATATATATATATATATATATATATATATATATATATATACACAGCCGCAATACCACTGTAGGTAAGCAAATAATGCCATAACTTTTGAATGAAGCATTTATCATCTGATCTGCATAGCCTGTTAGGGTACATGTATGTCTTTTTTTTGGCACAAATAAATATTCGAGAAGCGAGTTTGGATGCTAACACACACACACACACACACACACACACACACACACACACACACACACACACACACACACACACACACACACACACACACACACACACACACACACACACACACACACACACACACACACACACACACACACACACAACTACAGTAACCCTCGCTGCGCATGCGCTCTGAGGGTTAATAAGATGTAGGGATGGCAATGCCAAAAAGTCTGTGTAGTATACATATATGTGTAGCAAGGCAAGTGATGATAACATGCAGTATATGTGTGAGGGGTGAGGTTTGATGAAAGGAGGGGGTGAGGGTGCAGTCCTGATGCCCACACACTAGGTGTACTGGATAGACGAGTGCTCCATAAACTACACTACTAACGTTCACTTACAAATGACCATGCTGCTTCACAGGTTGTGTGTTGAGTGATGGCTGTGCAGTCAGCAACATTGGGGCACACATGTGCAGTTTGGGAGACAAACTGCAGTGCCAGTGTCGGTACCCACAACTTACAGGAGACGAAAATGTGTGTATTGATGGTAAGTATGATGTATATATATATATAATTCACAGTGAGGAGAATGTGTATGCCCAATGTTGATTATTTGCTTTCACCAAGTTGCTTTATCAAGAGTACATGTACATGTAGCTCTTTTACATAAAGCAGTGCCTGGAACTTGAGGATAGTAACGAAGGTTTATGTACATGTATATGGCTTGTCAAAACTTCATGTCTCTGTAACTGTCTTCTGTCATGTGAAGCTATCACCAATACACATGAACAATCATGTGCATAGCACACTACATGCAAAAAAAGAGGGAAGAAAGGAAAAGAAAAAGATGTAGATCAAAGAAAGGAGCACTAACTACAAACACATATATAATACATAAAAACACACAACAGCTGCAATGGCTTAGAAAAATATCTATACCAGCCTCAACAGCTTAGAAAAATAGCCTCATCAGCTTAGGAAAAAAATGAATTTTGAGCCTCATTGGCTTAGAAAAATAGAATTATGGGCCTCATTTGCTTAGTATACATGTAGCAATGAGCTGTTGAAATTTACACATACATGCATATGTATATACATGTATATATGCACACACACACACACACACACCACATATATATATATATATATATATATATATATACATATATATATATATACATGTACATGTACAGTTGTCACTACAGAGTTTCGGTATCCCCTTTTTTTACATATATATATTTGACTTTTGTGATTGATTTGGCTTTGGACTTGTCCCTGTCATGTAGGTATTGTGGGATTTAATCGGCAATTGTATGATTTTGGAGAGAAAGAGACAGCAAAAATCTGTGTGGTGCTTCTCCAGGGAAGGTTGACAGAGGATGTCAATCTACTATTTGAAACTTACAGTGGAACAGCCATTGGTCAGTCATACATGTAAAGAGTTAAACATGGGGCATATTGAGAGTTTGAACGTGTTTGGATGCAAACGTTTGGTTTAGGAACTTTCAGGATGCACATTACAAAATGTATAACACACACCATAAAATAGACCAACAGATTCTATTCTACTGCATCTTGTTTCTATAATTTTGGCTACATCCTTTAACTTTTAACCCTCGGTGCGCTTGCACAGCGAGGGTTACTGTACTTGGTTTGTGTGTCAGTGTGTGTGTGCGTGCGTGCATGCGTGTGTGGATGACTACTCTCGTGCTACAAACTACAAGACAACTATTGAGCGATACCAACGGCCTCAGCGCTACGAAAGCTTGAAAAATAGTGTTGTGATTTTGCTAAAACTACGGCGTTTAAGAGATATGGCCTGAAAACAGGCCAAAAAGCCAATATGTTAATTAGTACCGGCTTGCGTCGACTACTTTTGCTCAGTTCACGCACTGTGGAGGCATCAGAAGTTTCACTATGGATAGGCAGCAAGTCCAGCGTTGCTTCAAATGCCAACTGATTGAGCAAACTCTTCTAGCCCAGCTGAAGCGGGACCACTATATTCTTTGCTATTTTCTGTACACTTTATAGATGGGGCGGGGTTCAATGTAGGCCTATGCATGCACATAATTTACGTTTACATATAATTATGCTTATTACCTAGCCATATTGCCCAGCAATGTATAATTTCCTATTCCGTGCTGGGCAATATTTTCCCATATTGCCCAGTTATATTGCCCAGTCAATTTTAGCCAATTTAATTTCAGAGCGCATTGCGCATTGCACGTCCACGCGTATTGTTAGCAAGGAGTGAACGGTAAAATGGCGGAGTTTTAACATCAGGTTGAAGACGAGCTATGTAATAAACAGCTTATTACATGGTTTATCAGGCAATATTGCGAGTTATTGCACTCATGTGTGAATATTACCCTCGCCTTCGGCTCGGGCAATATCTCACACACCCGTGCACATATTGCCCGATATCCCACGCAATAAGATATATATACACCAAGGGTTTTGAACTTTAGTGCTTTCATTCTTGTTTTTTCCTTGCAAATGTAGTAGCCTAACATGGGTGCAAGTCCCACTCATTTTTCTTATGTAAAACCATAAGTACATACTGACTAGTAATCAGAAGGTCCTGGGATCGAATCCCAGCTGGATCCTGAGTTTTTTCACGATCTTTAACAATGACATGGCATTGATGTGGGTTGTTAGTGTTTCCATCATTTAGGCTATTTAATAACTTCACATGTATCAGAGTGTCAGTAGACTCTCTATGTAGGGATGGCGCCGACACGCCCATTAAGCCTTAACAAATGTAATGGCTCAGAACTCTCGAACATGGTAGCTATAAGCCCTTTTAGAAACATAACACAGCCTACGAGTGTTTCTAGACACGATAAGACTCTCAAAGGTGATAAAATACACCACTACAATGACATACGTGAAATTGCTAAAACCCCAATTTCTCCATCATCATCTTCTTCAGTTAACAGGCATAACTCAAAATCGGCTTAAGTATTTATCTTCGTTTCTATACAAATCGGCTTCTTTTTGGCCGTCGCGGTGACTTTAACTAAAAAAATCATTAGAAAGCACACCTAAGAGCCATGCACACTGCACTTTCTCCCTGTTGTACGCCATTTTATTTTGTGTACACATTCGAGCACTAACAATACAGAGTCGAGTCGTATATACGACTCGACTCGCTGATATAGCCAGTCGTATATACGACTCGACTCTCTGATATAGCCAGAGGGATTGCGCCGATATGCCCATAAAGCCAACACCGCAGAACTCCTGCACGTACCTTTATAGACTCCATAATAATTAAAGAGATGTAGGGGGGGAAGGGAGGGGGGGTACGCATATACGACTCGACTCTGTATTGTTAGTGCTTGAATGTGTACACAAAATAAAATGGCACTACCGTTGCCGCCTGTTAGGACTCTCTTGAGCCACATTGTCCAGATCCTTCCCAGTCCCTTAGTCCCAAGGAGAGAGAGAGGCCTGGGATTCCCACTGTGTCCCATGCACAGTACTGTGTCCTTCCCATCCCTTAGTCCGTAGAATAGAGGACTCCTCAGATTTTCACTGTGTCCCACACACAGCACTGAAATCCCTCTGTTCTTCCCATCCTTAGTCCCGAGGACACCCCAGAGTTTTCACACATACCACTTGTCATTTTTGGTACAATGGATTTACAAATTTCAGTCACAGAGGGGGATATCAATATGAGTATATAATTCGCAAGGTTTATTTGGTATGAGTGATACATAGTTCATCAGAGTCACTGTAGGCGAATGGAATTTATATTGTATATTCAGTTCATATCCAATGCTTCAGAGTTCATACACATTGAGGCATTTGGGATGTATTTAGCCTTGGGCTTTTCCTAACAGGGGAATCTTGTGTCTGAACATCACTCTTTGATGGACTCCCCCCCGCTTTCCAATGAGACTTCTGAAAATGATATGCATCTGAACCTGAGAGTCGTATACCTGCCGGTCTTTTGACAAGTTTCGATTTACTATTAATTAACTATCTTGTAATTTAAGCCCGTACTAGTTAGTAGCTCAGGCCTCAAGAGTAACAAGGACCTCTCGGTGGGCTTCCGCCACATGTTATGCATTAGTTGTTCGCAGCATGTATAACTTAGGTCCCACCATCTGTAGAGTCAGGTCACTGCTGTGATGAGAACTCAGTTCCTAGGATATAATATCAATTCCTGTACTCCTCTGCCACAGAGATCAAGTACAACATGTAGCTCAGTGGTAAGAGTGCCTGGCCGGTAACCAGAAGGTTCTGGGTTCAAATCCCAGCTTGAGCCTGATCATTTCAGTTGATTGTGATGACTTGGCTCTACTACTCTTTAATTACAAAGTATCGACTCACAAGTCTAGTGCGTAAGTGGCTCACTCTGTTCATTGCTGAGGTCAGAAAAAGGGATGGTTCTCCGTATCCACCTAAAACGGTCTATCTCTTGGTAACTGGTCTGCTTCGACATATGAGCAGTGTGAATGTTGAATGCCTTAACTTTTTTGGACACAACTGACAGTCATTTTGCTAGTTTGCATAATGTGCTGGATTATGTGTTACTTCGCGAGAAGGGTATTGGAGCCCAGACACGGTGAACTCAATCTTTACGGCAAAGCGGAGTGTTGGCGATTGACAATCCTAAAAACACTGTTTTTTATATGAATGGCAAAAACTTTTGCCTTCAGGGAGGTGAGGAGCATCGCTGTGAGATATGCTAAGGTTACCGTCTCCACGATGCGAACGGATTTAGTCTTACTCCTCTGCACTTAGTTCTCAACCACTCATTGCCACATAGCGTGTACATCACGTGACATACATTATGGCGGCATACATAATAGTGATAGCGTACGTATAAATAAAATACTTAAGTTCCTGACACACTCCCCCCTTGACCACAAGGGTAGTCAATCAGTCCTCACTCAGTATTTGCGCCATGAGTCGGTCCCGAGCCTGTACTGCCGCAGCTCATTGTGGGGGTTGTGATATTGGTACATCGTTATGATCTTGTGTGTGTTCGGGTGACTGTTCTACTTGCGTACCGGAATTGTTTTGGTCTTCAGAGGGTGTCTTCTGACATGAGCAGGGCACCTCTATTGGGTATAGCAGTTGAATTGGCAATTGTAGCAATGTAGACCTTCCACACCTTCCAGTTATTCTCACCACTGCACCCCTCGCCTCTCCATCCTTTCCGACTGTGATCTTCTCAACTCAGCCAAGTTTCCAAAAGGCTCTCGGCTGTTCCGTGGAATGCACCACAACTACATCATCAACTGACACTTGCAAAGAATTGGCACGTCCTTGATGATAACAATGTGAATCTCGTAGCTCGAGGAGATATCCTTCCTCCAGCGTTCCCAAAACCGATTCAGTGTAACATTCAGGTGCCTTGCCCTCTTGTCAAGGAGCTCAGGTTCTATGTCATCAATGTCTTCACATCCGTGGCTGAGGTAGTCTGGGAGACTCAGAACTCGGCGTCCGGTCAACAGGTGAGCTGGAGTGAGTGGCTCATCCAGGTCATCCATGGATACGTATGTGAGGGGTCGAGAATTGATCACGGCTTCTGCTTCAACAATGGCAGTTAATAGCTCATCATAGGATAGCTTAGCTACTGGATCAATGTTCAGGAGTATGTCCATGTGTTTCGCCACTATCTGCTGTTTGTTCCCAAAGCGCTTCTCTAGCACAGAGACGGCTTCCTTGTAGTTAGCAGCAGTGAGTGTTAGCCCAGATACTGCATCGCGAGCAGGGCCCTGCAACAGGGATCTAAGGTAATTGAACTTGTCGATGTCTGAGAGGGAGGCATTGTCATGGATTGCAGCCTTGTATGAGTCCCAAAACGTCGTCCATGTTGTCAGGTCTCCCTTAAAAGACTGCATGGTAAGCTTAGGCAATTTCACGGTGGCATCTCTAACGGACCCAGCTGACCTTCCGCCAACAGGAGAAGGTGGGGTCGGCGGGGGTGTGGTCGTGCCATGCGAGGCGGCTCTAGCATGACTGTCTATTCGTACCATTACGGTATATACCTCTTCCTTGAAGCCATCAGACTGTTCGATTTCGTCGGCGACAGCTGCTTCTTCCACAAGTCCGAGTATTTCTCCATCAAGTTGCTTGAGGACGTCCAGTTTCTCTTGTAAGCTCAGTTTGAGTTGTGACAATTTCATCGGATCAGTAGCCTTGTTCCCAGGCTCTCCCTCCGCGCATATAATTCTACGTATGACCTTTGACCCACCAGAAAGAAACGGAGGGGAGAGCCTGGTCCAAAACGTCACGTGAATGACGTCAAGGGTAGAGAGAAGGTAGAGAGAACTTAACTGCACGTAGGTTGGCCCTACCGCAAAGCCATCAGCGCCCACGCGCTAAGCTGGACCATTTACAAAGTTGCGCTCGCTTGCATTCTCGATCTATGTAGAGGGCCTCCGCGGTTGCAATAAACTGCTGTCATGCTATTGCTATGCCTGTGTAAGCGTATATACACTGTTAGCCGTGTACGTGTATGCCCGTATGCGTGTATTATATACGCTTCTCCTGCTATTTTGAGGCTATACAGCGTATGTGCTTATGGCCAATATAGAACCATATCACTTCTTGAGACATCATAGCTGGCAACACAGATACGGCCAGGACATCTCTTTTTACTCAGGTTCAACTAGGCCTAAACGCGTAGGCGGTATGCCGCTTGAGGTCGATTTCACCCACGCGTACTTAAGTTCTCTCTACCCTTGACGTCATTCACGTGACATTTTGGACCAGGCTCTCCCCTCCTTTTCTGGCAGGTCAAAGGTCATACGTAGGGAGAGCCTGGGAACGAGGCTATCGGATCAGGGTTTTCACTGTCCAAAATAGTCGTCGCTCTACTAATCATCTGAGTGGCTGATGCCCTGTGCCCGCCACAGACACGCTTCTTTCTCGCCAGCACTTCCATCATGGTGGGCATCAACTGGAGTATGGGGACTGCTCAGCTCTTCGTGTAAGTCAGAGATTCTCGCGGCAACCAAATAGGACGTTACAATCCGGCTCAAAGGACCATGTGAGATATGCTAAGATTACCGTCTCCTCTGCACTTAGTTCTCAACCACTCATTGCCACATAGCATGTACATCACGTGATATAAATTATGACGGCATACATAATAGTGACAGTGTACGTATAAATAAAATGTTCAAGTTCCTGACAATCGCCAGCTAATATTGATCCAGTTTCAGAGACTGACAAATCCCTTGAGATATGTGTGCACTGAAAACGCTTGCAAGAATTGTAGGTGTACTTGCTCAGATTCTAGTTGAAAACAAGGTCGTTCCACTATTCCTGAGGCTGGCCCCACAAGATTCTAGATAGTTACTTTTAGAAACTACCATATGAGGAGGATAACTTTTATGTTCAACTGTCTACTGAAACACCCAATCACCAAACTAAACGCTGGTATACTGCTGGCAGAAATACTCTTGGGAAATTTGTGAAGAAAATTTGCGACATGGGAAACATTGATGGGCACAAACAGCTTACGTGCTACAGGTGTATCTGATCTCTATCAAGCAGGAGTACCAGAGAAATTGATACAACACAGATCTGGTCATCTCTCTTCAGATGGTGTGCGTCAATAGCATCAGCTAAGATGAAGGTGTGTGTCTAAGGTGCTTACAAGTGGCTCAACCTACCAACAATCCATGGCTTTTGAAATGCACGCTGTCTCAAGATCACCTCCACCTCCACCAGTTAATGAGATGAGTTTTCTGGTTGCACTGTGACCATTTACAATGCATCTGAATTGAATTTTTGTTTTCACTTGAACTCAGTGAACATGTTTGTATTCCCATCTTGTATTTTCATATTACCTACGTACATTAGATATTGATATCTTCATTCTATATATATATTGACACCTTCACACCAGATATTGATGCCTTCACACCAGATATATTGTCACCCTCACACTTCCTGGAGGGCTCTAGTTATCTTAGCAACCACCTAGCAATGGGCTATAAATGCACATGTATGACTCAACATGTCAACAGTCAATCAGAGCAGGATTCGAACCCATAACACTCAGTGCTGTGTGTGGGACGCAGCAGCAATCCCAGGGACTCCCTCTCTGTCCTGAGAACTAAGGGACAGAAGGATTTCAGTGCTGTGCGTGAGACACAGTGGCAATCCCGGGGACACCTCTGTCCTCGGAACTAAGGGATGGGAAGGACAGAGAGATTTCAGTACTGTGTGTGGGACACAGTGGCAATCCCAGGGACACCTCTGTCCTCGGAACTAAGGGATGGGAAGGACAGAGAGATTTCAGTACTGTGTGTGAGACACAGTGGCAATCCCAGGGACACCTCTGTCCTAGGAACTAAGGGATGGGAAGGACAGAGAGATTTCAGTACTGTGTGTGAGACACAGTGGCAATCCCAGAGACACCTCTGTCCTAGGAACTAAGGGATGGGAAGGACAGAGAGATTTCAGTACTGTGTGTGGGACACAGTGGCAATCCCAGGGACACCTCTGTCCTAGGAACTAAGGGATGGGAAGGACAGAGAGATTTCAGTACTGTGTGTGAGACACAGTGGCAATCCCAGGGACACCTCTGTCCTAGGAACTAAGGGATGGGAAGGACAGAGAGATTTCAGTACTGTGTGTGAGACACAGTGGCAATCCCAGGGACACCTCTGTCCTAGGAACTAAGGGATGGGAAGGACAGAGAGATTTCAGTACTGTGTGTGGGACACAGTGGCAATCCCAGGGACACCTTTGTCCTAGTAACTAAGGGATGGAAAGGACAGAGAGATTTCAGTACTGTGTGTGGGACACAGTGGCAATCCCAGAGACACCTTTGTCCTAGTAACTAAGGGATGGGAAGGACAGAAAGATTTCAGTACTGTGTGTGGGACACAGTGGCAATCCCAGAGACACCTTTGTCCTAGGAACTAAGGGATGGGAAGGACAGAGAGATTTCAATACTGTGTGTGGGACACAGTGGGAATCCCAGGGACTCCTCTGTCCTCGGGACTGAGTGATAGGAAGACAGAGGGATTTCAGTGCTGTGTGTGAGACGTGGGAATCCCAGGGACTTGGTTGTCACAGTGCCACACAATGCAATGGTTCAGCCAGGTGTGGCCCCATATAATGCTGCCAATGAGGATGGGGAGGACCTCTTTCACCGTGATTGGGAGGGCAGAAGTTACTTCAGACCACTCTATCTGGAACCACCTAGTTCCCCACTAAGCTCCACATCCCCCTCCTGCCACCAGGCTAGGTCTGCTGGTTGATGCAAATTGGGGTTGGTGGGCCTGGGTGAGCTGCTCCTGATCGTACGTGGAGTAGGTCGATCATGCGATGCATCTACCCGGGCAGATGACCTTGCATGCACGACTCGGCAACCCAATCAGAGACTCCAGTCTACATATATATACATGTAATTATATATCCGGGTTATGATTCTCTGATGTTACATACAAGCCTAGTGCTTACTTTTACATACATCATATATATACATACGATGGATATTAATTCTACAGATGAATCTGACTTCCAGTATGTAAGTCCTGCAGGATCTCTGACTTTGTCTCCCACTACCACTCAGCGATGTGTTGATATTGAGATTTTAGAGGACTCAGAATTGGAAGACACTGAGTTCCTGACAGTATCCCTCTCTCTGACTAGTGAACAGAACAGTGTGTCGCTGTCTCCACAGTATGCCAATGTATCCATCATTGATAAAAACGGTGAGTTAGAACCCAAATTTCACACAGTCTGTGCATTGACATGTTTTATAAAATACATGTGTATTAATTATATGTTAGACGCCGAGTCGAGGGAAATACGGGATTTAGAAAGCCAAGGGCCCTGAGCTGTAGCGTCCAAACATAGCGAGGACGCTACTAAGGGTCTGAGGCTTTCTAAATCCCGTATTTCCCGACAACGAGTGCGTCTAACCGGTTTAGACTACAACAGATTTCTGATTGGCTACATGCTTAGCAACTAGCGTCTCAGAGCTAGCAATACTATAGCTTCAAGTACGAGTGTGTCTAACCGGTTTGAACAGATGCTTAGCAACTTGCAAAGCATCTGTTCAAACAGTAGGCGTAGCGTCTATAACAATGTTAAGCAAAGTAACATATTAGACGCTTACAAATGGAGCACCAAGAGCTGTTCGGGAGAGAAATCCTCGAATTCTATTCTTACAACGACTTGCTGGTAGTCACAAGTGACCAGTTCGAGAGTCGTAAAAGCCCCACCCCTCTCCGTCTACAAGCAACGCCCCCAACCGTACCTGCCCCTCCCAAAACAGACGATGAAATCGCGCATGCGAGTTTAGCTGGTATACCACAAAGTACAGAAAAAGACACAAAGTACTGTATTAATACATGGGAGGAGTGGCGTAAACACAGACAGGAGGTCTCGAGTACACACATTCCACCTCTGACTACCATGAATGTCCCACTGGTTGACACGCTTCATTCTGGAAGCCAGGAAAAAGAGTGGGGTCCCTATCCACCCAACACACTACACCATATAGTGGTAAGAATAATGAGTCATCTCCGATGTAGTGGAAGAGATATTGACATTTTGAAGGATACTGAATATCGTGAGTTCCGTGCCTCACTGGACCCCGAAATGAAGAGACTCCGGAGTTGTGGTATAGGGTCTCAGAAATGACAGGCAGAAGTGATTTCTGAGGAAGAGGAGGAGATCCTATGGAAGAAAGGACTCTTGGGAGACTCCCCCCTTGACGCTATGGTGGTTTGCAGTGGGAAGGAGCACTGCATGGGCAGCTTCAGCACTCTCCATGCCAGATTGAACTGGTAGAGACTTCAGGGCAGAGGCCGTACCTCCGATACGCAGAGGACATCTCCAAAAATCACCCAGGGGGACTCCGAGGGCGCAAACTGAAGCCAAAAGTTGTTCTTCACTGTGAGAACACAGAGAACCCAAGGCGCTGCTTTCTTAAACTCTTTAAAAAAAGTACCGTCAATTGCACCCCCTTGATACCCCAGATCATGCCTTCTACCTGCAACCTGCTCAGCACCCAACATCATCTTGCTGGTACTCCAGTAGACCACTGGGGCATACACTTCTTGGTAAAACACTGTCACGTATTTGCAAGTATGCAGGAATAGAGGGCTACAAGACGAACCGCTCCCTCCGTGCTACTTCCACCACCAGCCTAGGCTGTACCAGGCAGGTGTGGACGAACAACTGGTAATGGAAAGGACGGGGCACCAAAGTCTGAGTATGTTCGTACAAAAGGACGTCAGACACACAAAGGGAGGCATTGTCTGACATCATAAATTTACAGAAAACGGTGACTCCTCCTGCTCCATCCACAGACTCTCACTGTGCCCAACCTAGCACAGAGTGTAGATCTACAGCTCCACAAACTGTACAGTCTACCCACAGTAGCCAGCTACTGCAAGGACTCGGTCTTCCATCAGCGACATTCTACAACTGCACCATCACGTTCAACGTCGGCACTGGTAGTTCTATAGCAGCAGGCGCACAGCTAGGAGACCCATCCAGGAAGCGAAGGGCCATGATCACATCAGATTCAGACTCGGACTAACTGTATCTCCATCTGTACCAGATCTACATGTGCAGCGCACATGCGCAATATCCTCAAGTCTCAATATACTCCACGTAGCAGGGATAATACAGGTTTATTTTCCACACTCTACACAATCTGATCGATTGATTAAAGTTACCGTAGTCTAAATGTAGATATCCTTACAGTAAATGGATATTCCCGTAGTGCGGTTCGTGGTTGGAGCTCAAACATATTTAGACAGGGTTATTGGGTAGCCAACCAGAATAGTGACCAGATCAATTTTTATCAAATTATAATCTGCCAACGTTTCGACATGCATACAGCAGTCATCATCAGGGCAAAATGTCTGTTCTGTTGGCGTATGACGTCATTCCCTAGGTGGGCGGGGCAGATGCAGACGATGTAGTGGGTGGGGCTTGTTGCTTCTAACAACCTGTAGCCAGATAGATGAGATCTCCTTGCCTTCATCTCTGTTCATCAGTCTCTGTGGAGCTCCCATCCTGATGTGTACAGCCTCCTTCACAAGTCTCATCTGAGTGTCTTCAGCAACATCCACGACTTGCACATTCTCCCAGTCAATGCTGTGGCCATCCTGCCAAGCATGCTCAGCAACAGCAGATCTCTCAAATCTGGCATGCTTGCAATCAGCTTTATGTTCTTTCACTGTAGTGGTCAATGGTGTGCTGGTTTCTCCAATGTAGTAGTCTCCACACTCACAGTCAATCCTGTACACAACACCACTTCTCTCTTCCTGTGGGACTGGATCTTTAACTTTTGTCAGGAGGCGGCTAAGTGTAGAGGTGGTCTGAAAGGCTGCTCTGATTCCTTATTGCTTCAAGATCCTCCTGATCTTCTCACTTGTGTCCTGGTAGTAAGGCAGTACAGCAGTGGCCAATGGTTCCTCCTCACATTCTCTTTTCTGTAGCAACCTTCCTTCAGAACTCTTCAGGAAACCAGCAGGGTAGCTGTTCCTTTGAAGAGACTGGTTCACATGATGGATCTCCTCTTGTTAGAGCCCATCACTGGTAGTCACATCCTGTGCTCTTCGGAGTAGGCAGTGAACAACCCCTCTCTTCACATGGACAGGATGATGCGACTTGAAGGAGAGGTACCTGTCTGTGTGTGTGTTCTTTCTGTACACACTAACTTCCAGAGAGCCGTCTTCCTGTCTGGATACAAGTGTATCCAGAAAGGGTATCTTCCCTCCACTCTCTTGCTCCACTGTAAACTGAATGGATGGGTAAAGGCTGTTCAGGTGGTTCAGGACAGGATCCGCAGTAGCTCTTCCTAGGAAACAAAAGGTGTCATCCACGTATCTCTTCCAGCACCTTACTTTATGTGGTGATGTTCTTAGTGCTTCCTCTTCCACATGCTCCATAAAGATGTTTGCCACCACTGGTGATACTGGTGATCCCATGGCTGCACCATCTGTCTGTTCATAGTGGTTGTGCTGGTACACAAAGTACGTAGTCTTCAGGCAGACCTCTAGGAGCATGGTGACTTCTTCCTGAGTGAGGTTAGTCCTCTCAACCAGGGTGGTGTCTGACAACAATTTCCCCTGGATCACCTCAAGAGCTTGATCCGTGGGGACATTGGTAAAACAGGGATTTCACATCAAAGCTCACCATCACTTCATCCTCTCTAACGCTCTCTTCACTGATCATTTCCACAAAATGCCTGCTGTTCTTCACGTAAGAGCTTGAATTTCCAGCTAGTCGAGAAATGATGGTGGTGATGTGCTTTGCCAACTGGTATGTAGGGGCACCGATAGCTGACCCGATAGGTCTAAGTGGTGTGTCAGGCTTATGGATCTTGGGTAAATGGATATTCTATAGATGTTATATAGAACTGTTGCTCATTAATACTGTGTTGCTTTTATGGAGTTTCTAAGTCTATTTAGACTACGGTAACTTTAAATTGACCAAGGTTGCGAGAAACGCGGGATCTATTTTTCATAGTCACCTCGTTAGCGGGATCTATAGTTAGCCGCTGGTCCCTAGTACCGGGATCTATTGGCACGCTTGTTGCTAACGTTTTGAATGGTAATTGTCCAATCAGTTTCTCTGCTGTAGTCTAAAATAGTTAGGTGCACTCGTCGTCAGGAACTACACGATTTAGAAAGCCTTGGGCCCTTACTAGCGCCCTCGCTACGCTCGGGACGCTATATCCGGCCCTCAGCTTTCTAAATCGCGTAGTTCCCTCGACTCGGCGTCTAACTTATATATATATATCATGTTTTGTGTGTACCATATTGTCATTTTATATATCACGTTTTGTGTGTACCATATTGCGTCTAACTTATATATATATATCATGTTTTGTGTGTACATCACGTTTTGTGTGTACCATATTTTTTATATATCACGTTTTGTGTGTACCATATTGTTATTTTATATATCACGTTTTGTGTGTACCATATTGTTATTTTATATATCATGTTTTGTGTGTACCATATTGTTATTTTATGTATCATGTTTTGTGTGTACCATATTGTTATTTTATATATCATGTTTTGTGTGTATCATATTGTTATTTACCATGGCCTACTGCTTCAGACTAATTTGCACCTTTATCAGGTTTGAATTCTCTGTTTTGCTTTGTATTTGTGATTTCATCAGGAGCCAGTTGAGTATAGCTTATCTGCCTTGATAGATCAGCATTTTACAGTTTCAAATCACACCCAAGGCACTTGTCTTGGGTGAGTTATATTTTTTTGCTTTGTCAATAGTGTCTCTTAGGTCTATGTACGTACATATTGTGACCACGCAAACAGTGATAATACCACTCACCTGGAATACGTAGTAGTCATTCTTCATAAGCCACATCACGTCTTATACATGTAGCTGTTGTCTAGAGACAAGGCTAGTTTTAGGCGATGCTTTTCTGAATCAGTGAGGTAGCTCAGCTAGCGTATCACAAATTGTTGAACAGGTGAATTCAGGCTGTGATAATCATTCCAGAAGCTAGGTTTATTAGTTTATTGAGCCCAAAGCTGGAAAAAATTGTGTCTGTCCATAACAGAATACCCCGTTTACACCCACAATTTTGTCAGCATGCTTTCCCAAGTGTACGACTACGTGAGTTTTCTCCTGTTTGAATCTAGTGCATGTATGTGACAAATTGTTACACTAGGATAGAAGAAAACAAAGACAACACAACTGACCTAAACAGTTTATCTGTCAGGTGGGATTTGAACTAGCCTTGATCCCAGCAGGCCGCCGCGCTGTGAAGAACACCCTGGTACTCACTGCATATGTCTTAATGCGCATGCACACCATTCCCGAAATTGGAGGAATCAAGTTACGTCAGTAAATTATCAGTAAAATTAGCTATATCCACACCTACTCCCAAAGAATCACAGAAAGAAAGGAAACTGAGTTCTTGGTAGCTAACTGTATTGGAACAAAGCCTGCAGCTACATGTACATGTCTATACTACCACAATATCCTGAAACTCGCAACACATACACAACCCTGTGAAATGTAACCATTGTCCGTGTTTTTCATCTATACACTGATTGAAACTTTTACAGTGTGTTATACAGTAGCGCATGCACACAAATACACGTACAATAAGTATCATGCCTCTCTCCTTTTCGTCTTTGGAGGCCTGGGATCTAAACTAGATTTGAACCCACAACACTTGATGACACTTTTACAATGTACACTGTCCTTACAACTACAGGTGTGGATGTATCTGTGATCCCTAGTTCTTCTATAAAAGAAGGAACAGCTTCAGTTCTAAGTCTGAAAACGGGAGACTATTATGTAAACATCAGCGCTGTTTCTAGTACTGCAGAGTTAGGTGAGTGTAATTATTGTCGTACATATTAGCAAAGAGAGAAAATTGAACTTAAACTCTGAGTATATGTGTTTGTGGTCAGGCAAATATTGAGTCCTATATACCCATCCAGTAATGTATGCTGGAGTAGCTGTACATGGTTGCTTTGTACTTGGTTGCTTTGTATTATATGTGATTCAAGCCCAGCCAGCTGAGCTGCCTCGGTAGCTCAGTTTGTAAGAGCGTCGCCTTGCAAGCGGACGGTCGTAGGTTCGAGTCCCACCCGAGGCAGCTAATTTTTCGAGGTTCAGGCTGCTTCACTACTCGTAGATCTATATACCCCCCCCGTGAAGTCGCCCGTTTTGGTAAAAAAGTGGTTGTCTAAACTGCTCCCTCATCTAGTGTGAGTGCCTGAGGTTCAGCCTGCTGCACTACGCGTAAACCCCCAGCAGTGCATATATCTGATAATGCACTGCTGAGTGTGCTGTGGCGTATATATAGTGCAACATCAAAGGGACCGCTTGGAGCTAGACTATAAATATATATATATATATATATATTGAAGTGCAAACATAACTCGTCCAATGCAGTTATTAAAAAATTAGCTGCCTCGTGTGGGACTCAACCCATGACTGTCTGCTTTCTAGGCGACGCTCTTACCAACTGAGCTACTGAGGCAAGCTCGGCTGGCTGGACTCGAATCACATGTACAATATAAAGCAACCAAAGCACCTCAACCAAAGCATTGTAAACCTGATAAATAGGTGAATTCAAACTTAGTACAAGTAATAAAAGTTTAGGAAATTTGAAGTGTAATATCGATTGAAGTGTAATATAGGGATTGCATAAAAATGAAATGAGATAAGATTGGGACACAGACATGCTATATACAACAACGTACCAACAAAGGTATTATAGCATGTCTGTGTCACAATCTTGTCTCAATTCATTTTTAATATGATATCTGGTGGGGCCAGACAAGCTAAGCAATCCCTGGACAGTGCTGTTTCAAGCTTATTAGCTCTCATCAGCAGGGAATAAGCGCAACTTGTCTAGCACACCACCAGTTTATTTACACAAGACGCACCAGCACACTAGTGGTTCAGTGGTTTCAGAACTAATGAGATTCATCAGCCACATCATTATCTACGTAGTGCCTGCCCCACCAAGAGCAATGAACTGGGCAAGGCACCTTATTCAAAAACCACCTCAGGAGAATATGTACTTATTACATGTATATATATGCAGGTGTGGATTTCAATTTCACCAACAGAACTTTCGACCCTAAAGGTAGTGAAATAATGGCCATAAGAGCTAATATAGATAAGGAGTGGGAAGACTTGGAGGAGAATATCACTCTGAACATCATCTACTATCAAGACACTGATAGTGTCGAGCACCACCTCTTCAGGACTGTGTACTTTGTTGACGAAGATGGCAAATGTATGTAGGTAACATGTACCCGGGCGCAAAGGTTCGCGTGATTGCGCGTGGTCGCGCGAAAATACGGCGAGATTGCGCGTAATTTTCGTCCGTGTTTACGCGAAATAACGCCTGATTACGCTACTTTACGCCAAATTACGTGGCGTGAATTGGCGTGATAATAAGCTGGAGCGTTTTAACACCTAGACGTGTCAACCGCCAACTGTGCACGCAGCATCGCGAGATTCGGCGTGAAACACGGCGAAGTCGAGGGTTTTTCTGCATTTATTGGCATATATAATATGCAGCGCTGTTACAATACACAACTACACCCCTCACATACTATATAGTTCAGTGTAAGAAGCTGTACACACATACACTACACGCGCTACACGCGTTACGGATTTAGCTATGCATTCCACACTAATGTGTTAATTGGCTTGCGCGCGGAATTACGCGTAATCTCGCTCCTTCACGCGCCCACGCCAATTCACGCGAGTAAGCGTATTGCTGCGTAAACCCGCGAAAAAGCACGAAATAACGCTCGCCTTCGCGACTCACGCCACGCGAACCTTTGCGCCCGGGTAGATGTATATATAGATGTCATGTACATTACATACATGTAAACATGTATAAGACTGACATATAGTACATCGTGAAAGTTCCTGAACACAACGTGCGTTTACGTTTTAAATGTTCCTGCGTTCGAACGCGTTTTGACGTTCAATTAAAATTTTGCATGTAAACTCAAACTCACACACGAACCAAAACACAAACGTGCGCACGAGCAATTGCACACGCACACACGAGCAAATGCACGCGCACGCACGAGGAATCGTGCACACTAGCGCGCGTATGCATATGCAAACGAATGCGATCCACCTCACCCTACTCTCTTCTCAGCTCTCATGTATATGCGTACGAACACACACTAATGCATGCGAATGTGGTAAATGCAAACGCACGTAAAGGTAAACACAAATGCACATTGAATACAGACTCACACTGACGCACGCAAACACAATGCACATTTTACACATGAGGCATATTGAGAGTTTGAACATGTTCAGACGCAAACGTTCAGTTCAGAAACTTTCAGGATGTACTATATACACAAAACAAGTGCTTTCTGGTGTGATGTGCATTACGCTATTGTTTGAAAGTCCTTCCTATATATGAGTGCAAAACACACTATCAGAGTCGGTAGACTCTCTATGTGGGGATCGTACTGACACACCATCAGCATGAAATGACTCAGAGCTCCCAAACACAGCAGTCATAAACCTTTGTATACATAGGGCCTATGAGTTGTTCTGTACACAATAAAACCCTTACATTAGGCCAAAAAATGACGTGCATGAATGTGCTAAAACTATGATTTTTTTTCATCTTATTCTTCAGTAGACAGACCTACAGCAAAATTTGCAGATGACTCACCTTCATTTTTGCTTCAAATGGCTCTTAGGCCAACAGATTCCTTGTTAAACCTTCATGACCAGCCAAACCTAAAGCTTAATATCGCTTTCGTATAGTTAGACACCATTTCCATATCAAGTTTTATGCTGTATACCTTATGTGTCATTACATATTGCACATACATAGTATACATCACCAATAACTGTACTAACTTATAGACATGACTGTTGGGTTTAATGATAGTAACTACACTGTCAGTGAGGGTGACGGCTCAGTGAATGTGTGTGTACATGTGACTCTGCAACAAGAAAGATCAATAGCTGATGGTGCAGAACTGAATCTGGCCTTTATTACTCAAAGTGGAACTGCTCAAGGTGAGTAACACTGCCAATTAGTCAAGCTGCTTTTTTGTGAGCAGCCAGACATTGATGTAGGTACATTGTACATGAATTGTACATTAATCGTGTACATGTATGTACAGGTGCTGTAAACATGTATACATGCATGCACATTGTGCCTCTTTTGTGTGAATTTACCACCTTCTCAGAGATTTTAGACTATCAAGGAATTTCAGATATTTTGAAGTTTTCTTCCTCTGTTTCTGAGCAATGTGTGTCAGTTGATATTATTGAAAACTCGGTATTGGAAGACACTGAATCCCTGACAGTAGCTCTCTCTTTATTGACTGGAGGAGATAGCAACATTCAACTCAAACCTAGTTCTGCTAAAATATTCATTGCTGATAATGATGGTGAGGGTTCAATACATACATGTAGATATGGGGTACCATTACTATATATACATGCTGAATTCCATTTTAAGTATTAATACTATGTATGACAATTTTTCAGTTGTGGAAGTGGGATTTGTGCAGTCTGAATATACGGTCAGTGAACTTAACAGATCAGTCATAGTTTGTGCAGCAGTGAAGCAAGGAATACTTGGAGTTCCAATCCCAATGTCTATTATTTCTCACAGCCTAACTGCACTAGGTAAAGATATGTGCATGTATATACATGCACATGTTTATGTTTATGTATGCTTTCTACCTTTGTAGCTCAGTTGTTAGAGCTAGAATGCAGAATGTTACAGGTTTGAGTCCTACCTGAGGCAGCTCATTTTTCTTTGAAAATGACTGTCTTGGGTGGGTTGAATTGTGTTCTGTTGTATTGCCTTAGGAGTGTCTTGGTGGTCAGCCATTTCCCGATGACGAGTGCGTCTAACCAGTTTAGACTACAGCGAATTTCTGATTGGCTACACACTTAACAACTAGCGTCTATACCTAGCAACAGTTGGCTTCAGAGACGCAATTCACGCAAACGCGTCAACCGGTTTAGACTATAGATTGGCTACACGCTTAGTAACTAGCGTCTATAGTAACGGAAGAGTTTGAAGTAAGACAGAGACGCTTGATCATCAAATGCCCAGATGAACTACTGAGGTCGCTTCGGGAAGGATGACAGTGACAGTGGCGATGTCGACACCTTCTACTAGAAGCGAAGAGCCGATCCTCGACTCCGACTCTGACTGGGACAAACTGGCTCTCCGTATTTACTGTATATACCTATTCTTTATAACCTGCTGCACCCTGCTACAAATAAACTTTGCACTGTACATGTAATGTCACTTTATACGTGCAGCGCACGCACGCGTGTGTTGCCATAGCCTCAAGTCTCAATATACTCCACGTAGCGTGGAAAATACGGGATTTATTTTCCACGCTCTACGCAATCTGATTGGTTGATTTAAAGTTACCGTAGTCTAAACATGTATATGTATACATGTATATATATGTATACATTATACCAAGTTTGAGTTCACCTGTTTATCTGGTTTGTGATGCTTTGGTTGAGGTGCTTTGGTTGCTTTGTATTGTATATGTGATTCGATCCCAGCTAGCTGATTTGCCTCGGTAGCTCAGTTGGTAAGAGTGACGCCTAGCAAGGGGACAGTCGTGGGTTCGAATCCCACCCGTGGCAGTTTTTTTCTTTGAAATATAACTGTCTTGGGCGAGTTGTTTTGTGTTGCTTTGCCTTTCTTTCTAAGCATCTCATGGATGATTAAGTCATATATACATGTGTAACCTTATAAAATAGAAGATGTAGCAAGGAGCCGGAGTTATACACATGTTATTGTTGCATGTCATCATCCCCTGTTTTGCTACATGGATACATATTTGTGGCACTTCCATTCCTATATATATACAAGTAAATAGAAATTTGAAGTGTAATATAGGAATTGCATAAAAATAACAGAGACAAGATTGGGACACAGACATGCTATGTACATCAACATACCTTTTAGTACATTGATGTATATAGCATGTCTGTGTCCCAATCTTGTCTCTGTTCATTTTTATGCAATTCCTATATTACACTTCAAATTTCCTAAATTTTTTATTTACTTGTCTCTTGTCATTTTTTTACTATTGTAAGCAATAATTCCCCTAGCATGTGCTCTCCATATCCATAAACATCTGACCAAGTATTGAGCTGCTGTATAAATGCGTGATTAGTACTGAGGGGCGTGGTTTGGTTGCAAGCAGCAGCTGCGTACACTTTGGTAACTACAGAACTATAAGCAAACCTGCTAGCAACGTACTATCAGTCACCAGCGCTTTGGCTTGGTGGTATATAGTATCGTGGTAGAATAGCGTGCCGTTTCTCCAGCAGACGGTATATAAGCATAGGTACTATATGGTATCTATGATATAAGCTTACCGAGGTACATACGTAGAGGCAGAGCCAACACACTGTACGCGTGTGCAGTGTTCTGACGGTGAGAGTAGCACAAGAATCTTCAACACATCTCTGTTTTGCTTATGTAGTACTAAGTGCTAGTTGCAATACAAATCGTCAACACGTTCTCTATCAGCCAGTTCACTCGGTGCCTAGTTGTTACGCGCTAGTTGCTAAGCTTTTGCGCATGCGCGGCTGGAGTAAATGACGTCATTAATGAGTCTTGTTTCATGACGTAATCATTTTCTTGTATGACGCAAGCTAACTATATACGTGTACTATGCACGTACATTCACGTAATCGCTATACATATGTACATGTATTGCATTGTGAGGAGTGTTAACATCATTATTACAAGAATCACAAGGGTTAATAAAATATGCTTTTGTCATGTTGCTATTAGCGATGATATCTCTACACATGCTAACTTTCAGGTTGATAGTTACCATGGTTGCTGAGTTTTGATCATTAGTTATCCTCATTCATCACACAGTACGGTAGTACTGTGTATATAGGGATTGCTATGGTCTATCCCCATTGAAAACCATATATAAGGATATTCTTCATTTTCACTTTCAATTTGAAGTTGATTTCACTTTTAATGATATCAAGGTGAAGAATGCGTGAAAAATAACCATGAAACAAAAATTGGTTGATCTGTGATGTAAGATATGCGTAATATCACAAAAGTGCATTTCACATTTTTGCCCATGTTCTTCATCTTATTATTACAAGTAAATAAAAAATTTAGGAAATTTGAAGTGTAATATAGGAATTGCATAAAAATGAACAGAGACAAGATTGGGACACAGACATGCTATGTACATCAACATACCTTTTAGTACATTGATGTATATAGCATGTCTGTGTCCCAATCTTGTCTCTGTTCATTTTTATGCAATTCCTATATTACACTTCAAATTTCCTAAATTTTTTATTTACTTGTCTCTCGTCATTTTTTTACTATTGTAAGCAATAATTCTCCCTAGCATGTCCTCTCCATATCCATAAACATCTGACCAAGTATTGAGCTACTGTATAAATGCGTGATTAGTACTGAGGGCGTGGTTTGGTTGCAAGCAGCAGCTGCGTACACTTTGGTCTATAAGCAAACCTGCTAGCAACGTACTATCAGTCACCAGCGCTTTGGCTTGGTGGTATATAGTATCGTGGTAGAATAGCGTGCTGTTTCTCCAGCAGACGGCATATAAGCATATATACTATATGGTATCTATGATATAAGCTTACCGAGGTACATACGTAGAGGCAAAGCACTGTACGCGTGTGCAGTGTTCTGACAGTGAGAGTAGCACAAGAATCGTCAACACATCTCTGTTTTGCTTATGTAGTACTAAGTGCTAGTTGCTTTACAAATCCTCAACACATTCTCTATCAGCCAGTTCACTCCATGCCTAGTTTTTACATTCACTCCATGCCTAGTTGTTTTCTTGTATGACGCAAGCTAACTATATACGTGTACTATGCACGTACATTCAAAATGAATTACGTAATCGCTATATATATGTACATGTATTGCATTGAGAGAAGTGTTAACATCATTATTACAAGAATCACAAGGGTTAATAAAATACGCTTTTGTCATGTTGCTATTAGCGATGATATCTCTACACATGCTGACTTTCATGTTGATGGTTACCATGGTTGCTGAGTTTTGCTCATTAGTTATCCTCATTCATAATACATTGCTGGGAGAGATAACGATCAGTAGTACAAGAACTGCAAGGGTTAAGAAAATATTATACCTCTATTCCCCAGTTCGTAATGATACATTTCCACATGCAAAGATTCAACTTCATAGACTTTATGGGTATTGAGTTACGCTTCTTCAAGAAGAACAAGAAGAAGAATAAGAAGAAAGATGGAAAACATGGCAAAAATGTGAAAAGCACTTTTTAAGTTATTACACACATTTTACATCACAACACATCCAATTTTTGCATACTAGTTATATTTCACACATTTTTTACCTTGATATCATTAAAAGTGTAATTAACCTCAAATTGAAGAATATCCTTATATATGGTTTTCAATGGGGATAGACCATAGCAATCCCTATATACACAGTACTACCGTACTGTGTGATATACATGTACATCTTTCAATTAAACCTGTTTTTACACTTTTTTCACTGGTTTTCTTCTTTATTTACATGAATCCCACCTCCTCCTACTCCCGCACACTTAAGCCCCACCTCTTTATTAAATGTGGAATCAAACTTGACACTTGGCACATGTATATATACAGTTGCACGTGAAGTTACAAAGATTTTAATGCTCAACCTAATACAAAGAAGTGTGCCTGATCAATGAGAAGTGTTTTTTGTTATTGCAATGCACCCACATATATATATATATATATATATATACATGTACAGTATGTGTCAAAAAAAAGTGGACAGAAGTACCGGTACGGTACGGTAAAGGTACGGTAACGGTAGTGTACTAAACGGTACCTCAGCGGTACTTCAACGGTATTACGGAGGTACCTCAACGGTACTTCAACGGTACTTCAACGGTACTGCGAAGGTACTCGAGTACTTGTAAGGTAAAACGGGCATATACATTGCGTACATGTACAGTGGTAGCGCAGAGCAGTAAGTGAAGCAAGCGGCAACGCTGTAGAAGCTTAGCTTAGTCATATAGCGCTATATTATCTATGGTTTAGTATATCCACGTACAGTATATGCACGTAGGCACGCACAGACGTGTAAAGCCTTATATGCGTATTCCTCTATACAGAATGCTTACCACGAAAGTAGAACGATTCAGCTTGTAACAAGAAAAGCCCTTGGCTTTTTATATACGCGCTAAACGCGTTTTAGCATACCGCGCGCGTAATTAGTGTACGCGACTGGCCGGCTACGTTTGGTGCGCGCGCGGTGGGGCGGGAAAATCAACGGTACTTCAAGGGTATCTGAACGGTACCGCGGAATGTACTTGAACGGTACGCGGAGGGTACTTAAACGGTACTTAAACAGTACCGGAACGGTAGTACCATTACCTTTACCGTACCTTTGCCGTACCTTTGTCCACTTTTTTTTGACACATACTGTATGTGCGTACAATGAAAGTTCATGTATATGTTTTTTCCTCTCTGTAGAGAAATCGGACTATGATAGACTATCCAATAATGTGACTCTGTCTGACACTACCACTGAACAATGTGTGTCACTTGATATAGTGGATGACTCAGTATTGGAGGATATTGAGTCCCTGACAGTGTCCCTCTCTCTACCTGTAAAACAGGACAGTGTATCACTCTCTCCACCAACAGCAACTGTTTTCATCACTGATGATGATAGTGAGAAGTGACCTTCACTACACTAATTAATACATGTATCTACATGTAATTCTCTCTGTCATCTTCAGCTGTTGAGATAGGGTTTGTGCAATCAGAGTATACAGTCAGTGAATTCAACCAGTCAGTTATGTTGTGTGTGGAGGTGAAGCGGGGATCGCTGGGTGTTCCTATCAGTCTCTCACTGGCTACTCATGATAAAACTGCTCAAGGTAATCAATAAAAGATTTAAAGAGCGTGTAAGAACTTCCATAGTAGAGTTGGATTTGACATCTGTCATGCACATTTAGAAAGTTCAGTAGTATCAGTGGCACATGTACATGTACATCAATAAAAATGGTATTGCGAAATTTAAATGTACACGTTTGTTGCCTCTCTGCAGAGAGATCAGACTATGATAGACTATCCAACAGTGTGACCCTCTCTGACACTACCACTCAACAATGTGTGTCACTTGATATAGTGGATGACTCAGTATTGGAGGATATTGAGTCCCTGACAGTGTCCCTCTCTCTAAATGGGGAACAGAATGGTGTTTCCCTCTCTGCACACACAGCCACTATTTTCATCAATGATGATGATGGTGAGAGGTTAATCTTCACTAATTAACACTTTTTGTGGTTTTTCCCCTCTCCCATCTTCAGCTGTGGAGGTAGGGTTTATGCAATCAGAGTATACAGTCAGTGAATTCAACCAGTCAGTTATGGTGTGTATAGAGGTGAAGCAGGGATCACTGGGTATTCCTATCAGTCTCTCACTTGCTACGCATGATATAACTGCTCTAGGTAATCAATAAAGAATTTTAAGGAGCATATATACAAGGATGGTTTGACATAATATACATGTATATACAATGTATGTATGTCCTGTCTGATGTGCACAGTTCAGTCATACCCAACATCAATGAAACGTGTACATGTACTTATGTACATGTAGGACGAATTTAACACCTAAAGCCAGTCAGCCCATTTTAAAGTTGTGGGCAGGCCAGGCCAGCCATCTGGGTGCCATCGAGACAGCTTTAAAACCAGCCTGATTAAAGTGTAGTAACCCGGACAGCTAGAATCCAGCCCTGAGAAATGCTGCACACATATGACACCGTCATAATTACAAGTGGGCATGGCCCATAACGACTGGCTAGGGCTACATGCATTTATGCACATTGCGTTGCTCTCGCTCCCACCACACCCCTACCGCTGCTCCAAGGCTGGTGAGCTACGCTGTGCTTCAGCCTGGCAGAGGCCCAAGCCAATATAGTAGACCGCAGCTCTTGCCTTTACCCTGCGTATCTACGAATTGTGAGCATGGAATTGTGGGGCAGCTGGGGAAAGGCAATTTTCAACGGTAAGTCATCTTCTAGTTCAATCCCACCCCAGTAGATCGTCCACCATGAGGTTAAATTCGATTTCTAAACATGGCATTATTTAGCTGCTGCCCTGTTGGGTTGGCTTGAAAACCATCAGGCTTACCGTCGGCTTCTAGTTCAATCATAGCCCAGTAGATCGTCTACCGAGAGGTTAGAATTGATTTCTAAACATGGTCAATTTAAAAGAATGGTATTAATTTTCTTTTGATGTTGACTTACACAGGCTGAAGAAAGCAAGAGGGAATGAGAGAAAGACAAACTTCCGTCCGGAGTCGAACCCAGGTCTAATGACCAGCAAACCAGCACACTAGACACTGAGCCACGATCACCAGACAAAAGTTTGTCCCCTCATTCCCTC
Source organism: Theonella swinhoei (assembly GCA_963970385.1). Taxonomy (NCBI): domain Eukaryota; kingdom Metazoa; phylum Porifera; class Demospongiae; order Tetractinellida; family Theonellidae; genus Theonella; species Theonella swinhoei. The sequence goes on along the minus strand of OZ019952.1, from coordinate 3,830,439 downwards.
TTATAACTGCAGTGGTCGTTGCCTAACTAGCAACCTCACACTGCAGACCACCCAAATCATGTGCCGTCAGAACCCTGTTAGGAATTGATCGGTAACACCTTCTCGTCAGAGGAGGAGCCATGATGAGTGGATTTATGCCAGACAGTTGTTAAAATATCTTAGGTGACCTGGTAAAGATGTATTTTCTTTTGATGTTGACTTACACAGGCCTTTCTTGCTTTCTTCGGCCTGTGTAAGTCAACATCAACAGAAAATACATCTTTACCAGGTCACCTAAGATATTTTAACAAGAATGGTATTTAGCTGCTATTTTGTTGAGTTGGCTTGAAAACTGTTAGGCTTACTGTCTGGATGGCTTGAAAACCATTGGGATGGTCTTAAAGCCGCTCTGGCCCGTTTTGCAGCCGTCTGGCCAGCTTTAAAGTGGTCGGGCCTGTTTTAAAGTCGTCGGACAGCTTTAAAATGGTCCAGGTTTATAAGCGGTCCCCAACATATATATTTTTGTTACCTCTCTACAGAGAGATCGGACTATGATATACTATCCAATAATGTGACTCTCTCTGACACTACCACTCAACAATGTGTGTCACTTGATATAGTGGATGACTCAGTATTGGAAGATATTGAGTCCCTGACGGTGTCCCTCTCTCTAATTCAAAAGAAGAGCAGAGCATCTCTCTCTCCACACACTATAATTATCTTCATCAATGATGATGATGGTGAGGTTTATTGATTTTTTTTCCTGATTAACATCTAATTCTTCTCTCTGTCATCTTTAGCTGTGGAGATAGGGTTTGTGCAATCAGAGTACACAGTCAGTGAATTCAACCTGTCAGTTATGGTGTGTGTGGAGGTGAAGCGAGGATCACTGGGTGTTCCTGTCTATCTTTCACTTACTACTCATGATATGACTGCTCGAGGTAACCAATGAAGAATTTAGAGATCATATACACATTTCCTTAGTGTAAAGAGACTGCATGGGTTTGACATCTGTCATGCACATGCAGGAGGTTCAGTCATACCATCTATATACATGTACATGAATGACACATGTACATTTGTAGTATGCTGCCCAGCAATATCATAGGAAAACTACAAATCCCATAGTTAGTGCAATTCTGCTACTTAAGAACTGATGGTGGTTTTTAGGGTTGGCTCACTCAAGTGGAAAACGGAGAACAATAAACAACAGTTGTAGAAAATAGAGAACAGTTTGGGAATATATATATAACACACTTAGGAATAAACCACACTTTCTGCAATAGTAAGCCTGCTGGGATGAAGTCTGCCACCTCAATCCTCCATCTTTCTGTGTCCGTCATTTCTGCCCACTCAGAGGAGGATGAACACAACAATCACGTGATGCTAAAGCACACTCTGTGTTGTATGCGCTCCCTCTACTATGTTTTGTAGGTATGGCTAGCAGGAGCAAGCAAGTAGTCATAATCCTACAGAAGGGTGAGAAGCATTCCTACACTGTCCCTAGTTTTCCAGTTGTAACTGCTATGCTGCACGAAGTCAGCCATCGCTTCTGGGCAATTACGGTTCATGGAAAGTAGGGGTTGGATGCAGATGACAAAATATTCGGAATCTACTAGCGTAGGTGTCTAGAATGAATGCACTAAAGTACAGAGCCCTCAGCGCTACCGTGTACACGAATCCTTGAACACACATGCGCTATTGAAATGCTAATAATGCGCATGCACGGTTTCCGAAATGGCCGAGTGCACGGATAGCCTACAATGCAGGAAGTGATGTATCTCTGCCACGGAACAGTTTAAGAGAAATCTCCACAAATATTTTTACCTTTGTTGCCCGTTGAGTACGTGGTATTGTCTTCAGGATGAACAGACGCTCCAGAGGTGAGTTGGACACACACTCACAGGACCAACTATGGAAACCCTCGCTGTGCAGGCGTGCCGAAGGTTAATGATATACTAACCTTGGTAATTGTCATGGGGTAAGGCTACTAAACTGACCCTCCTTGAATTTACATTAGATATGGCCATAAGGAATCATGCATACGTGCACAGCTAGATCACAACCGGCAAAAATTGTGTCTAACCTCCTCTGCTGCCCGCCCTTCTCTGTCGGCCTTTTTGCACTCTTGAGGTCGACTACAACCAGTAAAGTGCCGGCTTTTGCTTTATTACATTGGAAATATTGGGCTTGATAGAGTTCTCGAAAGGTTATGTACATGTAGTACTCGTGCCAGTGCTTCAACTAGTACGTATATATGTAATGTACAATAGAGTTAGCAGGAGTGATTGAGTTCATTATGAGAGGGTTGCTTTTTCTTAATAGGAGAGGTGTGTTAACACTATTGCCATACAGAAATGTACTTTTTTTGCCTCTCTGCAGAGAAATCAGACTATGATAAACTATCCAACAATGTGACTCTCTCTGACACTAACACTCAACAATGTGTGTTAGTTGATATAGTGGATGACTCAGTATTGGAGGATATTGAGTCCCTGACAGTGTCCCTCTCTCTAAATGGGGAACAGAACAGTGTATCACTCTCTCCACATACTGCAACTATTTTCATCAATGATGATGATGGTGAGAGGTTTAATGATCTTCACTAATTAAAAATCTAAGTCTTCTCTCTGTCATCTTCAGCTGTGGAGGTAGGGTTTGTGCAATCAGAGTATACAGTCAGTGAATTTAACCAGTCAGTTATGGTGTGTGTAGAGCTGAAGCGAGGATCACTGGGTGTTCCTATCAGTCTCTCACTTACTACTCATGATATAACTGCTCAAGGTAAACAATAAGCAAAAAGGAATTTGAAGGAGCATATAAAAGACTTCCAGAGTAGAAACTGTAGCTTTCATACATCAATGACACACATACATGTATACATACATATATATATGTATATACACATGCATGTGGTTAACCATGCATGTACATTACAGAAAGCAGAAAGGAGGAGTGAGTTTATAAGGGGGTTGCTTATGCCTACAAATGTACATTTTTGTTGTCTCTCTGCAGAGAGATCAGATTATGATAGACTATCCAATGATGTGACTCTGTCTCACACTACCACTCAACAATGCGTGTCACTTGATATATTGGATGACTCAGTATTGGAGGATATTGAGTCCCTGACAGTGTCCCTCTCTCTAAATGGGGAACAGAACAGTGTATCACTCTCTCCACACACTGCAACTATTTTCATCAATGATGATGATGGTGAGAGGTTTAATGATCTTCACTAATTAAAAATCTAAGTCTTCTCTCTGTCATCTTCAGCTGTGGAGATAGGGTTTGTGCAATCAGAGTATACAGTCAGTGAATTCAACCAGTCAGTTATGGTGTGTGTAGAACTGAAGCGAGGATCACTGGGTGTTCCTATCAGTCTCTCACTTGCTACTCGTGATGTAACTGCTCAAGGTAATCAAATTTTATGGACTGAGAGACAAAGGACTTCCATGGTAGAAACTGGGTTTGAAAAATATATATATAATTATATACATGCATGTGGTTAACCATGCATGTACAAATAGTCAGAAAAATCATAAGGGGTTGCTTATGCATAATAAAGCTGCGTTTACACAACACTTTAATTCGTATCCTGATCCAGACTTGGATTACGTGTAAACGGACGAATCTGGATTATATATAATCCGGATCTACTCAAAGAGGTGGATTACAAGTGGGATTTTACTGGATTAAGGGGTGCCTGAGGCTACTCTTCAGTTTCATCAAATTAAAAAAATGCTTCAGAGGCCTTACGCAAGTTAACACCCACTTCAAAACCCTTAGTGCTGACAGTGGCGCTTGACAACTATGATTGACAGACTGTGTGTTATGATCAGCTAATTCGCATCCTGTTTACATACAAAACCAGGTTTTGCAGATTTCAATCTGGATCAGGATCCGGATTAAAAGCATCATGTAGACACAGCTTAAGAAAGGTATTTCAACCTACAAATGTACATTTTTGTTGCCTCTCTGCAGAGAGATCAGACTATGATAGACCATCCAATAATCTGACTCTGTCTCCCACTACCACTCAACAATGTGTGTCACTTGATATAGTGGATGACTCAGTATTGGAGGATATTGAGTCCCTGACAGTGTCCCTCTCTCTAAATGGAGAACAGAACAGTGTATCACTCTCTCCACACACTGCAACTATTTTCATCAATGATGATGATGGTGAGAGGTTTAATGGTCTTTGCTAATTAACATCTTATACTTCCCTCTGTCATCTTCAGCTGTGGAGATAGGGTTTATACAATCAGAGTATACAGTCAGTGAATTCAACCAGTCAGTTATGGTGTGTGTGGAGGTGAAGCAGGGATCACTGGGTGTCCCTATTCATCTCTCACTTACTACTCATGATATAACTGCTCGAGGTAAATGATAAGGAATTTGAAGGAGCATATAAAAGATTTCCCAAAGTAGCAACTTTGTTTGACATTTGTCCTGCCTGACATACACATTCGGAATGTTTAGTCATGCCTAAGCTTTTTTACACCAATGACACATGTACATGTATATATATATATATATATGCATGCATGTGGTTAACCATGCATGTGCAATATAGACAGAAGGGTTGGTTACTTATGCTTATTAAGAGAGGTGTATATTTCAACCTACAAATGTACATTTTGTTTCCTCTCTACAGAGAAATCAGACTATGATAAACTATCCAATAATGTGACTCTGTCTCCCACTACCACTCAACAATGTGTGTCACTTGATATAGTGGATGACTCAGTATTGGAGGATATTGAGTCCCTGACAGTGTCCCTCTCTCTAAATGGGGAACAGAACAGTGTATCACTCTCTCCACACACTGCAACTATCTTCATCAATGATGATGATGGTGAGAGGTTTAATGATCTTCACTAATTAAGAATCTAATTCTTCTCTCTGTTATCTTCAGCTGTGGAGATAGGGTTTATGCAATCAGAGTATACAGTCAGTGAATTCAACCAGTCAGTTATTGTGTGTGTAGAGCTGAAGCGAGGATCACTGAGTGTTCCTATCCATTTCTTACTTACTACTCATGATGTAACCGCTCGAGGTAATTCAATTTTATAGAGGATATAACGACTTCCATGAGGGAATGGGTTGCTTATGCTAGGAGAGGTATTTCAACCTGTAAATATATATTTTTGTTACCTCTCTGCAGGGAGATCAGACTATGATAGACAATCCAATAATGCGACTCTCTCTGACACTACCACTCAACAATGTGTGTCACTTGATATAGTGGATGACTCAGTATTGGAGGATATTGAGTCCCTGACAGTGTCCCTCTCTCTAAATGGAGAACAGAACAGTGTATCACTCTCTCCACACACTGCAACTATTTTCATCAATGATGATGATGGTGAGAGGTTTAATGATTTTTACTAATTAACATCTAATTCTTCTCTCTGTCGTCTTCAGCTGTGGAGATAGGGTTTGTGCAATCAGAGTATACAGTCAGTGAATTCAACCAGTCAGTTATGGTGTGTATAGAGCTGAAGCAAGGATCACTGGGTGTTCCTATCCATTTCTTACTTACTACTCATGATATAACTGCTCAAGGTAAAGAATGAGGAATTTGAAGGAGCATATAAAAGATATCCCAGAGTAGAAACTTTGACATTTGTCCTGCCTGACATGTACATTCAGAACATTTGGTCATGCCTAAGCTTTCATATATTGATTACACAAGTACATGTATATATATATATATACAGAGAGGAGGAGTGAATTCATACTAATAAAGTATTTCAACCTACAAATGTACATTTTTGTTGCCTATCTACAGAGAGATCAGACTATGATAGCCTATCCAATAATGTCACACTGTCTGACACTACCATTCAACAATGTGTGTTAGTTGATATAGTGGATGACTTGGTATTGGAGGAAATTGAGTCCCTGACAGTATCCCTCTCTCTAAATGGGGAACAGAACAGTGTATCACTCTCTCCACACACTGCAACTATTTTCATCAATGATGATGATGGTGAGAGGTTTAATGGTCTTTGCTAATTAACATTTAATTTTTTCCCTCTGTTATCTTCAGCTGTGGAGATAGGGTTTGTGCAATCAGAGTATACAGTCAGTGAATTCAACCAGTTTGTTATGGTGTGTGTAGAGGTGAAGCGAGGATCACTGGGTGTTCCTATCAGTCTCTCACTTGCTACTCATGATGTAACTGCTCAAGGTAATCAAATTTTATGGGCTGAGAGACAAATCAGAGTTCAGTTATACCATATTATCAATGTCACATGTACATCTACATGTACATGTTAACACTTAGTCTAATGCAGCATAGAAATGTGTTACATATATGTTTGTTGCCTCTCTGCAGAGAGATCAGACTATGACAGAATATCCAATAATGTGACTCTGTCTGACACTACCACTCAACAATGTGTGTCACTTGATATAGTGGATGACTCAGTATTGGAGGATATTGAGTCCCTGACAGTGTCCCTCTCTCTACCTGTAAAACAGGACAGTGTATCACTCTCTCCACCAACAGCAACTATTTTCATCACTGATGATGATAGTGAGAAGTTTAAGGGACACTTCCATTTTAATTTGGTGTCACTTTACACCAAGAGCCATAACATTATTTTTAGAAGTGCTTGTATATAGCTGTAAAATATCAGTGCCCTATTTTGGTTTCATGCTTTTGAGTGCCATGATGCTAAAGGAGGGGGGAAAGGGTTTCAACATCTAATGTCATGAGAATGCTAATTTTTATTGGCCGTATCAGATAGGATTTGAAACCCCACTTTAGGCAATCTTTTTTTCAAAGCATCTCAACCAGATAAGCAAGTGAACTCCAACTTAACATGTTATTCTTCTCTCTGTCATCTTCAGCTGTGGAGATAGGATTTGTGCAATCAGAATATACAGTCAGTGAATTCAACCAGTCAGTTATGGTGTGTGTAGAGGTGAAGCAGGGATCACTGGGTATTCCTATCCATCTCTTACTTTCCACTGATGGTGTAACTGCTCGAGGTAATTCTGAAGGTCAATTTAAGGGAGCATGAGAAATAGCGGTTCCTCAAAAATTGAAGTCAGATTGTTCTCACATTTATATTAGAACTGATGATTCAGAAGTTGTAGCTTTGCTGATTCTGTACCAGTTTAAAAATGTGTATATGTATATAGTTAGTTGCTACATATATGTACAATGTAAGTGTTCTTAACTGCTAGCACATGCAGTATGTGGTGTCATAGGTGTGTATGTGTAGATACGTATAGCAAACACTTGATAAATGATCCATAGCCGAGTATACCAGTATACTGAACTTACCTAGATGCAGGTGGGGTGATGTTTTGCCTAGTAAGCTTGTGTGGTTTGTGGTGGTGAATATCATATTCAGATACTGTCTATAACTGCATGTATATGTATAAAGGACTTACATGTACTTCCAGAGGTATATATCTGTAGACACCCACTGTTTTTATTATCAGCTACAATGAGCACTGTGCCTATTGATTGTATCGCCTTCCAACAAATTGGTTGCAAAGCTCAGCCACAGTCAGTCTGTGCTTTGCAACTAATAACTTGTAGATGTGACTGGCCTAAATTAGTCATTTTTGAATTTCAATTTTAAATTTACTGCAGGTGACAGAGACTTTGAAGTCATGTCAAATATTAACATGACGCTATCTCCCTTTAAAACTTTGGAGTCCTGTGTGTCAGTTGTTATTGTGGATGATGATGTAGTCGAGCTGAGTGAGAACCTGACTGTTGCTCTCTCTCAAACTGGAAAAATGGACAAACTAAAGTTAAAATACGCCACTGTAGTCATCACTGATGATGATGGTACAAAAATGTTCAGTTGGTCCTTTACGACTGTTGCTTATTATTTGTGTTCTTTCTTACACAACTCAGTGGCTGAAGTAGGATTAGAGCAGAGGAGGTTCATATTGGATGGAGTAGAGGATGATGAAAGGGTGGTAGTTCGAACTGTTGAGGTGTGTATTGTGACAAATAGCACACTAGAGAGGTCCTTCAATCTTTCTCTGGTTGTAAACAGGTCTGCAGCACTGAATAGGAGTGGTGAGTGTAAAATACTGTGAGCATGTATAAAATAGTAGTAAATTCTATGTTTACTTGTCCAGACTGTGGTTTATGTACTTACGGGGTTGTGCCTTTGCTGCTGTTGGCATGCACCTACAGGTACATGTACCACTTATAGACATGTACTATGACGGCAAACACAACCTATATACACAGTCACAGTTATGTGAGTACTACCAGAAGCTATGTTTATCCTGTTTGTGTTTGAACACCAGCTGTGTCTGGGGTCTGATTGGTTGAATTTCCTACAGTTTCACAGACAATCTGCCCCATGATGACTGATATTGTTGCCAACTGTTTTTTGGGAGTACGTACGTATTGAAGGAAAGCTTTGCTATGAATATTTGGATTGTAGAATCCTCAAGCCCATGCTGTTACGGCCACTGTGTGCAGCATACTGGTATGGAGGCAGACTAATACCAGGGTTGCATACAGAGGGGGATTTCCCCCCTCCAGCTTGAGTTTCGTTAATGCTATTGGCCTGTCAGTACCATCCTTACATAGAGTCTACTGACTCTGATAATTACCCTGTGGCACACATGTGCATGATGGAGTTGAGCAATTGGTTCTGTCGCCTGTCTTTTGGTGGCTAAAACTTTTATTTACTTACCTTTCTAGGCTGGTAGCTCGGTTCGTGTGACTCTTTGTCAAGAAATAAACATTACTTGTTCCACTTACCAAAATTACAAATGTATAACATACAAATGGTACATGCACATAAAATGCTGATACATGCTACACATTGAGCAGCATGAAGTGCCATTTCTGCCGTGGGGTATGTATTCTCTGAATACCTTAAGGTGACAATTATTTGCAGGTACATTTTTGCAGATTTAGTCTGTGCATTTTACTGGTATCAAATTTTGCTACTGCTATATATAGCCACCCTTGGCACGTATGCGCAGAGGGCCAATATGGTTCAACCAGATTCTTTCTGTTTGTGCTCTATGAACGCATCAGAATTTACACGAAGAGCGTTTTATGGGATCTACTTAGCCTCCCTTGGACCACGTCACTGCCAGCTTTCTTATAGTCCCTGCACCTGCCATGTTCGATCGAGTGTAGTAATGCATGCATGCATTTATATCATAAATGAATGCACTAAAGTGCAGAACCCTCGGCGTCCGTGCGTGCGCAAATCCATATAACGCGCGTGCGCGAATGTTGGAAAGGCACGTGCGATTGAAACTCAAGGTAGGCTCTGTACACTGCTGGAAGCGCTATAGCTTTGACCGGAGCAGTACGCATGCTTGTACTCCCTCATGCAGTAACTGCTGGTGCTTTGCTGTACATCGAATAGGAATACCTGATCGCAGGTAAGCCAGAGTAGGCTAGATCTAATTAGCATATTGGCTCTTTCGCTTTCCTTTCACGCCATAACTCTTGAACAGAGCAGTTTCAAAGAAAACCCCACAAATTTTTTGACCTCCGTTGCCCGCTGAGTACACGACAGTATTTTCAGGACAAACAGACGCTCCAGAAGTGAGATGTGACTTAACTGACAGACAAAAAGACACACACACAGACCCAACTATCATAACCCTCCGAGCTGAGGGTTAAAAAGTGGCAGTATTTGTGAAAGCTCACATGTTATTGATAATAAAAGCTTTATCAGCGTAGTATTGAGAGAGAAATACAGCTATATAGCTGCCCCATTTTCCAGGCAGCAGTTAATTAACCTACCATCGGCCTTTTAAAGAACTTTAGAATGCTCTGTCATCAAAAATGGTGGTATCAGCACAGCAGGAGGCTACAGCAACCCAATGACACTAACTTTTGAATGAACCATTTTTAGAAATATACCATTCTTTAAATCTTTCGCATACTTCACTCAAGCTGTTGGTACCTCTCTTTAGGTTTTAACATCGTTCAACGTGTGCACCAAGGGTTAATACATGTAAACAGACAACATATTTGTACCCACAGGCCTTGCAGAGAAGCCAGTAACTCTTCAGCTGCAACCTGGTGACAGTCGTGTATGTGCCAATCTAAATGTATCCACAAAAGAAGAAAGGCTCTCCTTTTCAGTACAATCTGATGAAGTGACTGATATCATTATTACATCCCCTAATGGAACTATCATAGGTATACACAGTGAATATGCATGTATGTATAGTACATGTACATGTGCTCTAGTCTCAATGCATGACTACATGTGTAGGTTGTAGTGCCGTAAGTATGCAACAAGACAGGGAATAAGTCATGTTACAACAATAGCATGCATACGTAACCCTCCTCCCTACACCTTTTACGATAGAGTTGCATAACATGCCACCATCCCTTGTCTTATTGCACTTGTTTCCTTTGATTTTATACACAATACGTACATGTATATATATATGATATCCGTCCCTGCCTCACCTGCACACTGCATTCTGTTTTTACAGTGTATGTATGCATTCAAATTTTGTGTTAAGTGTTTTGCACTAGTGGTAAAAGACGTAGGGTGGGGGGTTACGTATGCATGCTATTGTTGTAACATGACGTTATTCCCTGTCTTGTTGCATACTTACTAGCTAAAATGCAATTGTATTGTGTAGCGAAAGCGATATGAATGAGGAGGTTACAACTGCCAGTGAACCATAGACCTTCTGTTTTTGTGAGGTTCCCTGATTCAATCCTGAAATGCCCTTTTGGCCTAGACAAATACAGCTAGAGCTAAACCCACTTTTTCGATGGTCAAATGTGTTTTTTTTCTGCAGTTGAACCGTCTCTCAGTGGGGTGACGAATCTTTTGAATGGGGGTGAAGTGAATATAGGAGAAGTTGTGGATGTGCTGGAAGGTATTGTTAATGAACTTATTGAAAGTGGACAAACTGCCTCCGTTAACTTCACAGAGGTTGGTCACATACAGATATACCTATAGGCGTACATAAAGTGTATACAAGCTATACACATGGAAAAACTTGTACAGTACACAAGCTATATAGAAAGAAAAGAAGGGAAACCACCTCACCAACTCATACAATTAAAACACATACAAGAGCCATAACACCAGATGCGCAGCCTTGAGAACAAAAATTAATTAGCCTGTTGGCACAACTAGGTGAGCTTGCTCCACTTGCCAACAATGCATGTTATGTGATGTGTACAGGAAAATACAGTGTACATGTACATTTATGTGAGTTTGGACACTGAGTGTGTGGGGAGAGTATAGCATATAAGAACTTTAACCCGCCGTCCCCTGTGTATACGTAAAATTCATATAAAATTACAGTATGTACTGTCTCCAGTACAGGTCACATGTATGTATACATGTATATATGTTGAGGACCAATTTAAAACCAGCACCCCATTTAAAGCCGTCCATGCAGATGGCTTTAAGCCGGCAGGACAGCTTGTGTGCAGTCCAAGCCCATTTTAAAGCCATCAGGGTGGCGTCCAGACGGCTTTAAAAACGTCCAGCCCGATTAAAGGCCATAAAGAAGCAGTAACCCTGGCAGCTAAAATCCAGCCCACACCTGGAGTAGTAGCAAGCACATCAACTGGAATCTACAGCGCCATCGTAATTAGTGAATAGTACATGTAACCCTGACCCCTAACCCTAGCCCTGAATGAGTCGTTATGGGCCGTGTCCACTCGTAATTTTACCATGAATACAGTGCCACCACGGGTAAACAGCCACTGCCCTTCGGCAGAGGCCTGATCCAACATATATAGAGGTACAAACGACTGACTTTTATAAGGATGGATTTTCCTATAAATGCTTCATTCATGGTGTCATTAGCTTACTGCGGAAGCCATCAGGCCTATTACAGTGATTCAGAACTCATTCCTTCGATGGCATACATGTACGTAGGTTAATATACCATTTAAAAGCCTAACAGGGTGATAAACGCTACCTGAATACTAGCTAGTGTAGTGCAGTGAGCTTTTCCAGCCTTCTCTGTGACTGGGCCAGTATATCCTGCTATTTTTCATATACCGAGAGGCGAAGTTTTAGTGAAGTGTTATACACATATGCGCATCAATTCGGTTTAGCTGCCCTTGGGTTTTGGCACCGAGGGTTTCAGCACTTTAGTTCTTTCATTTGTTATTGTTATTGTATATGGCTATTCACATAACTAAATATCACAAGAAATATGACTGAATCTGTATATCATAGTAAGGTTTTCTGTGGTGCAGACATTTCTAGGAGTTGTGAGTGACCTGCTGGCAATCACCAGTAATCAAAATTTAACACCAACACAGAAGAACGGCAATGGTGACAAAAATCCCGGCACCAGCCTATTGATCACTTTAGACAAGTTTGCTCTCAGATCTTTTGATGCCAGTTTAGGGGTTATTACAGACAATAACATCAGTAAGTTGTGTCCATTGGTGTATGGGTACAGTGTATATACATGTACATACAATCATGCATTGTACAAAAGTAAAAACATCTTCATTAAAATGTTACGGTTGTATATAGGAATGAATGCACTAAGGTGCAGAACCCTCGGCGTGATTTAGTGAGTATTATGCACGTGCTACATTGGAACCCTGTCTCTCGTCTAACGATGGAAAATAGCGAAGAACTGGCTGAGTCACAGAGAAGGCCCACTGCATTGCATTAGCTCATATTTCAGGTAGCATTTAGTACCCCATTATTTAGGCTTTTGAATAGCAATGGGTGCCTTTCTCAAACGCATATTGCTTCCCATCGCTCTCAGTATCACTACTTGGTCATGTAGCCCTTTGCTCATGCTCACTGACATAACAAAATGGCTAACTTTTAATAGGTACTGTAGAAACGGGAAATAGCCGTAACTTTGGAATGAAGCATGTATAAAAACGCCTTTTAAAAATTTCTCCCATAGGACCCTGATTCCTATAGTGTCCATTTTTAGGACGTTTTATTGTGCGCAATGGAAGAAATTGTCCGAACAGACACACACACACACACACACACACACACACACACACACACACACAAACCAAGTACTGTAACCCTCCTGTGCATGCACTGAGGATAATTATCACTTGTGTATTTTTGAAGGTGTTTCCCTGTTCTAAAATATGTATGTTCCCATATTTAGAGCTACATGTGATAGATGGAGCAGAGCAAAGTGCAAGTGATGAAACCAAGGAAGGTCTGACTGGGATCATTGGTTCTAAAAATGAGAGCATTAATATCCCAGCTGAAATACTGCAAGACATAAACTCTACCGGTATGTATGTATGCATGCATATTTCATTGTTCGTACATGTTTATATTTCAGCATCACTTCTGGAAATAGTGCATACATGTGTAAGTATGGAATGTTGAATGTAGGGATAGCAGTGCTAAAGAGTCGTAGAAATAAGTTGCTGCATGTTCTCAAAGGTACAGAAAAGTGCCTTATGTGTCCAAAACATCGGCATTAATATTGGTATTCCTTATATATATGTTAATACTAAGGGTACGTGTCTTAGCACCATTTCTTCATAGAGCCATTGAAGCACATATTCATGTCTGATTAAGGCGGAGTTTGAGTTTAACATGCTTTGCATGTTGTATATGCCTTGCCTGTGTAGCCAAGTCATTGTCTGGGTTTGAACTTAATCCTTAGGATATTAACATCAATCCTACACTCCTCTGCCACAAGAGATCCAGTGGCTCAGTGGTAAGAGTGTCTGACTAGTAATCAGAAGGTCCCAGCTGGATCCTGAGTTTTTTTCAGGATCATTTAATAATGACTTGGCAGTGGTTGATAGTGTCTTCATCATTTAGGCTATTAATCTTGATTACTTTACATGTATATTGCTTCTACAGTGACAGTTGCTTCGTACTACTTGACAAATGTGAGTGGTCTGCTCCCTAACACTTTGCAAGGAGTTGGGTATGTACGTACATGTTTGTGTATGTATATGCATGCATATACAAGCTGTGCATGTATCACAAAAGCAGCTGTTGGTTTACTGTACAAGAGTAAGATGTAGGCATGACAGTGCCAAAAACCAAAGAAACATATATATATATATAGCAAGACAGAGATGAGGGCATGCAACAATAGCCCTCCCTACAAATTTTATTATGGGGTTACGCATGTTGTTATTGTTGCATGAACTCATCGACTTGCTGCATATAGATCTATACTGTACTTGTTTCTTTGATTTTGGGCATTGTCAACCCTGCATCCTTTAACAGGCTGAGAATAGTCCATGCACAACCTTTACATGTGTTTCTCTAAATGCATCGTATCCATTTATAGTTGTTCACTGAACTACATGTACATGAAATACATGTTTATAGCACACTAGCAGATAGCATGCGAAATGCAACTCACCCAAGACAGTCATTTTTCAAAGAAAAATGAGCTGCCTCAGGCTGGACTTGACCCTTGACATTCTGCGTTCTAGGCAGATGCTTCACCAACTGAGCAACCGAGGCAGCTCAGCTGGTTGGGTCGAATCACACATACACATGTACAAACCAACAGAACTCAAGGCAAAGCGTCTCAACCTGGAGATCAGGTGAACTCAAACTTGGCTAGTATAGAAAAGAAGACTAGGGAATTAAACCACCAAAGACGCCAAACTTCAAACTAAGTGTGTTGCCTCGGTAGCTCAGTTGGTAAGAGCGTCGCCTAGCAAGTGGACGGTCATGGGCTCAAGTCCCACCCGAGGCAGCTTTTTTCTTTGAAAAATACTGCCTTGGGCGAGTTGTGTTGTGTTGCTTTGTCTTTCTGTTGTGTCGTGTTGCCTTGCCTTCATTTCTAAGCATCTCATGGATGATTAAAAAGTCATATATATTATACCAGTGTAAAATCATTTTCACTAAAATGTTGAAGGATGTACAATGTAGGGATTGAAGTGCCAAGAAGCATAGGAACAAGGTCAAAGTGCAGCATACATTCAGGCAAAGGCAGGGGATGATAGTATGCGACAATCACAACATGCGTAACCCCTTTTAGTATTTACGGATGTAGGGATATGGGATTACGCATGTTATGATTGTTGCACACTATCATCCCCTGCCTTTGCCTGCATGCATGCTGCACTTACCTTGTTTCTATGCTTTTTGGCACTTTAATCCCTACATCCTTCAACAGTTTAGTGAGCTACACAAAGTTGAAATGTAATCTTACCCATACATGCAGTTTTAATCAGAGTTACATGTATATATACATGCACACACTACTTTGTTAAAGGCATACACTACAAACTATACACGTGTTGTAGAAACTATGGCCATTCAGTACTACTATATATACCATTTTCACATAGTGGCTCAGAATTGGTGTCATCAGTGCTGTCTTCTGCTCTGGGCTGTGGAGATGTTCCTTGCAACCCTGTAGTCAATGCCACAGAGCCAGTCCGTATATCACTAAAACACCGCAAAGTTCAGGTCAGAGATAGTACAGTGAAACCTAGACACAGTTTTAATGGGGACAGTCCCCTGTTTAATTTATTGCATTCATTTCACTGATTTCACATTTCACATATATATATACATATATGATTGACATACATTATAGGTGGAATCTGAAAAGGCCACATGTGTATACTACAACCTAAACATGTACGTAAGTGTGTAATTTGGTATATACTAATGCAAAGCTCTCATCAAACTATTAAGGGATGTCACCAACATTTCCTATTAACCTCTACAGATCCAAGCTCCTACATTGTATGTAAATACTGCAGTTAGAAGCCATTGGATCTTTTCATGTGGGGGGAGCCTACACACAGCATGAGTATTTGAAAATATATAAGGTGTGCAGAGCAAACCAGGCAAATGCTGAGCAGCTGATTCACGTTGGTTGGCCCTCATCAGCTTCATGTGTGCCTATAAGTTACTCTGCAACAGCCTATCATTAGATTAGGTCCAGGATGGAATTGCAGAGAGGTACCGCAACCAATCTCTAGCTACACGTACCTCATCTCTCTCTAGCTACACGTACCTCATCTCTCTCTAGCTACTTAACTTATCCCTTTTGTTTCTGTGCATGCATAATTTGAACTTGCTTCATGTAGGTAAACCAGATATATATAGGAATTGCAGTAACAAAAGTTGTAGAAACAAGGTGTAACATGAATACATGTATTTGAAGGGAAATGTGACAAGTGCGTAGTAACATGCTTAACCCCACTTTTACATCTAGTTGTTACCAATGTACATATGTAAAAGTCATGTTCATCAGGTATATACAAGAGTATTTAAAGTTGGGGTCAGTAACATGGTGCGCCTTTTTCACTGAAATACCTATATACAGTAGCCCTCAAAAAAAGTTTCCGTTTTCAAAGATTGAAAGGGAACGGAGTAAGAACGGACCGTTCCTATTCCATTCCGTTCCACTCTGTTCCGTTATACACGTACAACGTTTATGCAAGACTCAGCTAGGACAGCGATGCCTTATTTATTTTAAGAGAAGAGCCCGGGCCTCTTTCCACTCGCATGGAATGTTACCTAGCGCAGTAGCAATTCGTTTGGTATGCGAATTCGAAAAATCCATCCGCGAGATCGAATCGTTGCGCGCTCTTTCCATCTAACAGAATGGAACAGAACATTTTAAGTCAGTTGCAACGGAACAGAGCAGCCGTTCCGTTTTAACAATATTGCAACTGAACGGATGGAAAGAGAAACTTTTTATTGCGGGCTACTGTACATCCTTGCTAGAGTATGTTACACTATGCAATCAATCTCACACTGCAGTAGCAAATGGTCTGATAGTGGCTGTAATATCAATGAGACAGAATCTACCGATGACTCCACTGTGTGCTACTGCAATCACCTTACACACTTTGCTGTCATGCTCAGCCCCAAGGATTCAGTGAGTATTTATGGCAGCATTTTTTTTCATATTCTGACTGTGGCCTACCAGAGTAATTGCATAGACTTTGGATAGCACACGTAGAATTAGTATTTTTAGCCTAATTATGATCAAGGGTAAAGGTCTAAGAAGATGAAAGCTACAGCGCACTAATCGCTCTGTGCAGCTCTAGCGCTGCACATGAGTATGTGATACTGTATTTGTGTGGGTGGAGATTTCCGTCTGACTTGTCTGACTATACTCTATTTCAACTTCCTCTGCCTATGTTAACATGTAGGTCTACAGAGTTAGCAAGCAGCCTGCGCACAAAAGTATCCAGAGACAACAAAACTAGAGTACTAAATCTATAGGTGGTTGAACTGAGCCAAGCCAATGACAGACTTACATACAGATGCGTATATATCTAAAAGAAATTTAAGCTACAAATATCGAAATATCTATATGTATATACATATACATTCATGCATGAGGATCAGAGTCTGGTACATATATTGTTTACTCCCTTGTTTCCTCGTGACCATCAAAATTTTCTGCTTAGACTATGTACACATACAAAACCCACAGGGAAAAGTAGCCATAAACATGGGCCTGAACGGCCACTGTCTAACTCGATTTTTGGGTATACATGTATGTCTTGGATTGCCACGGACTGTCCCAGGATGTCCCATGTCCCCTATCTGACAACTAGTTAACCCCATCTGAGGAGCAGCCACAGCCCCTCCCCATCAGTAAAGGGGGTGGAGCTGAATGCATGGTGAGGCTCCAGGTGAGGCTGGGTTCGCGATTCAGGCCCATATTTATAGCTACTTTTCCTGTGACCCCCATTTAAATGCCATTATTTCTACTTATATATTCATAATGGAAGGGAGGCAGGAGAAAATATGTATGAGTCAATACTTATAGGTACGTACGTGCATTTTGTGCATTCCAGGTAGACAAACAGAATGCCTACCGGCTCAGATTGATTGGCTATGTAGGAGTATCCATATCTCTGGTGTGTCTTTTCCTGACTGTTTTCATCTTCTGCTACTTTAAGTCAGTAAAAATATTATTTATGCACTTCTCCTTTACATGCATGACATAATATGCATCTACATGTATATATATATGTTGGGGACCAATTATAAACCTGGACCGTTTTAAAGCCATCGGATGACTTTAAAACAGGCCGGACGGCTTTAAACCCGACGAGACAGCTGCCAATTGGCCAGTTAGCTTTAAGACTGTCCTGACAGTTTTCAAGCCATCTGGACAGTAAGCCCGACTGTTTTCAAGCAAACCCAACAGGTGAAGCAGCTGAATAATATTATGGACCGTTGAAAATCGCCATTCTCCAGCTGCTTCACGATTCCACACTCACAACTTCTGATGTAGATATGCAGGTGAAGGCAGCGACCACGGGTCTACTATGTTGGCTCAGGCCTCTGCCAAAGAGCAGTAGCTAACCTGCGGCGAGGTGGGTGTGGTGGGTGCAAGTGACGCGTGTGTGCGTGTGTGCGTGTGTAGGCTTTAGCTAGGGTTAAGCTATATACATGTAAAATATAAATTCTTAGTTCGCCCGGTGATGTGTAGAGAACTGTAATTTTCGATAGCTCAGGCGTAAGGGATGAAGAGAGAGCAGGAAAGACCGATTTGCACCGGGAATCGAACTCAGGATCAGTGAAGAATTTATATTTCACTTATTCTGTAGTCGTAAATCCACTCAGCATGGCTCCTTCACTGATGTAAAGGTGTTACCGGTCGACTCTTAACAGGGTTCTGACGGCACATGATCGAGTGGTAACAGGGTTCTGACGGCACATGATCGAGTGGTAGACGGGTCAGGTGCGAGACTTCCATACTGCAGTATGGGAGTACCACCTGGCTGTATATGAGAGAGAGTGGGGGGACTGATTTTTAACTGGGAGTCGTGGCTCAGTGGTTAGTGCACTGGATTTCCAGTCACTGATCCTGAGTTCGATTCCCGGTGGAAATCGGTCTTTCCTGCTCTCTCTTCATCCCTTACGCCTGAGCTATCGAAAATTACAGTTCTCTATATACATGTACTATTGCGAATAGACTCAATGTGAATAGACTCAATAGTACATGTAGCTTACCCTACCCCTAGCCGCCTTAGCCCTGAGTGGTTATGGGCTGTGCCCACTCGTAATTACGACAGTGCCATAGATTCCAGTTGATCGCCAGCTACTACTCCAGGTCCGCTAGGCTGGATTCTAACTGCCTGGGTTACTGCTGCTTTGCGGCCTTTAATTGGGCTGGACGCTGAATTTAAAATAGGCCTGGACGGCTTTAAAGCACACAAGCTGTCTGAACAGCTTTAAAACGGGTGGTTTTGAATACATATGGCTGCAGATTTTAAATGGGTCCTCAACATATGTATATGTTGAGGACCAATTTAAAACCAGCATCCCATCGGCTTTAAAGCCGGCTGGCCCATTTTAAAGCCATCCAGGCCTATTTTAAAGCCGTCTGGGTGGCTTTAAAACCATCCAGGCTGTAAAAAAACAGGAACCCAGGCAGCTACAATCCAGCCCTGAGAAAAGCAGTGCACATACAGCACCGTTGTAATAATAATGACATGACAGCACTGCCTACATGCGTTCACATTCACACACTCCCACCACACCCCTACTGCCGTTCTGTGGCCAGTGAGCTATGCTTTGCATAGGCCTTAGCCAATATAGTAGACTGCTGTTCTTGTGTTCATTCCGCATATATATCTACGAATTGTGAGTGGGGGTTCAGGAGGCAGCTGGGAATGGCGATTTTCAATGGTTAGTCAGCTTCTAGTTCAATCCCAGCTCAGTAGATCATCCACTGCGAAGTTAGACCGATTTCTAAACATAGTCAATTCAAAGGAATGGTATTTAGCTGCTACCCTGTTTGGTTGGCTTGAAAACCATTGGGCTTACCGTCCGGACAACTTGAATACTGTCGGGACGGTCTTACAGCCGACTGAAGCGATCCCCAACTTATACATACCTGCATAATTGCCGAGTGCATTAGCGCAAGGGATCCATATCTCAGCCAATGCGTGTGTACGTACGTACATGGTGTCATGCTTTAGGAATGTCATTAGTCATGCTCAATTATGCCGTTTGTCATGGTAACTTCCTCTGGTACGACAACAGATGCACGAGGCATTAATGCACATGCGCATTCCTAGTTACACACTCCCGGTTCAACGAGAAAAATGGCAACTTGACTTGCTGTCGTTTCTGAGGAGCCTATCATGCCTCAGCTCTTGACTAATGATTGTTATTTGTTGATGGCTTGTGTTATACTTTCCGTGTTGTTGTTTGGATTGTTTTACATGTCGATGGACCACTGGCTGGAGTTGCCAGTTTCAGTCTGGACTTGATCAATGTGTTTTTGTGAGACTTTGACAAAGCACTGGCAACTGACAGGACTTCGATATCAATTTCTGGAGCTCAGCCAGGGTTGTCTCGTGGTGTGGTGTAGATGTGTCTCCATTTCCCGGATTCAGTGCCTCAATTGGTGTATCATCCTTGCCTATGCTAGGGAGCAGAATCTTGCCCACAACTGACTCACTGATCTTCTCTTGTTACATTGTTGTTCTGTTTGTTCTTTGTGCCGATTACGTCTGTGTTTTTGTGTGTATGTGGCTTCTTTGGTACAATATCTGCAAGGGAGGCAAATGAATTTCAAGTCAAGTCAAGTACACACATTCCCTTGGTATAGTGTTAAACAGATATATATATATATATATATTTCTTTATCTGCAGAGCACTGTGGAGCATGCGTAACTACATCCACATCAATTTGTGCATCAATCTCTTCATATCCCAGTTTATATTCATGGTTGGTGTTGATAAAACCAGCAATCAGGTACTTACATGCATGTGCAACATGTATATATGTACATGTATGTTTGTGGGTGGCCACCCTAGCTGATGATTTTGGAAACTGGACTTGGTTATGGTATCCCTTTAATTAACGTTACATTTAGCAGATGTGCTTATGAAAGTCTGGTCATGTAAACAGACACACGTGTACTTGTCTATGCATGTAACCTTGCCGCATCACTATTGTCACTTTCATGCAGAATGTGTGCAGGAGCATTGCAGTTGTGTTGCATTATTCATTCCTGGTAACATTCATGTGGATGTTAATGGAAGGAGTGGTACTCTATGTGGCTCTTGTCAAGGTGTTTGTCACAAAGCCACGTCGTTACATTATTAGCTTCACTGTGATTAGCTATGGTTAGTTCATAAGTTGTACACATATACGTATGCATGTATATATGTCACTTAGTAGTGTACCCACACATTGTGCTGCTGTACATGTGTATATATAGACATGTACATGTGTGTCATCATTGTATGAGTGCCTATTTAAGCCACTCCAAAATTACTATTTGTTTCTGGTCCACTGCCTGCATCTGTTCAGTCAGGGAAGGCAAATTTATGACATTACTTAATCTTATGTATGTTACGTCATTAAATCATGCACATTACACGTCTAATTAACACTGGTGAATGAACAATCAATCCAAGAGATGCTTAGAAAGGCAAGGCAACAACAACAACAACAACACAACAGAAAGGCAAAGCAACACAACACAACACGCCCGAAACAGTCATTTTTCAAAGAAAAATTGGCTGCCTCGGGTGGGACTCGAACCCACGACCATCGGCTTGCTAGGCGATGCTCTTACCAACTGAGCTACCGTGGTAGCTCAGCTGGCTGGGCCGAATCCTGCATACAAGGCTGAAAGCATCTCAACCTGATAAACAGGTGAAGTCAAACTTAGTATTTAGGAGAAGGCCGTGATAATCAAACCAGCTAGGCACCACACTCCAAACCGAGTATTGTGCATGAACAATCAATCCAAGAGATGCTTAGGGAGGCAAGGCAACAAAAACAACACAAAAGAAAGGCAACACAACTACCCGAAACAGTTATTTTTCAAAGAAAAATTGGCTGCCTCGGGTGGGACTCAAACTCACGTATATGTATAGTTCTGGAAAGGCAGAATAGCATGCTCTATGCCTTGTAGATAGCCTCATGCAACATACCATATATATATGGTACAGGTATACTAATCCTGAGTTCAAATGCTCCGATGTAAGCGATATAGGCTATTCATCCATTGATGTAGGATGTAGGCAATTCATCCATTGATGGACAGGGATGTCACAGTAGTAACTGTATGTACATGTATCATCCACAGATACTCTGACAAGAAGTAGGTATTGTGTGTATGGCCATCCATGGATGCACCAAGACCACCTACCTCCACATCTTAAGTCTGAACCACAATAGTTTGGAGGGGCCTTATTGTATGCATAACTTTGATTATCTAATCAGATTGCAGAGCGCTAGGAACTAGGACTCTATAGTTGGCCTCTAAATTACAGAAATCACGCACTGCTTCTCGTTTGACTTACACGTGACAAGAGTAACAGTCCATTTGTATGTTCTACATAGCGACGCGTGTCAGGTTGAATCTCATCATCCAATGAGTTTGCAGCATGCTAACCCATGTGTTTATTGATCCGCACATATAACTTTACAACCATATGTACCTTAGTTACAATCACAAGAAGTGCATGTTTTATCCTTCGCTCCCTCCTTGCTTGTAGGAGCTCCTCTGCTATATATGGCACTGGTTGTTCCTCTTGGATTCCTCCTCTCTGACAACCCACACTATGGAGGAGATGTGTACGTTTGTAATATGGTGTAACTACATGTACATTCCTATATACATCTTGCTCTGATTATTAACCCTCGGCGCACATGCGCAGCGAGGGTTACTGTAGTTGGGTCTGTGTGTGTGTGTGTGTGTGTGTGTGTGTGTTAGTGCCCAAACTCGCTTCTCAAATGTTTATTCATGCCAAAATCGATACAGCATACTTAACGGGCGATGCAGATCAGATAATTTGTGGGAATTTCACTATAAATGCTTGTGGCGTTGTTTGTAATATAGCAGCCTGTAATATAGCAGCCTGTGTCTAAATGCTACCTGGAATACAACTCACTGTAAGGCAGCAAGCTTCTTTCTCCTTAGTCTCCGTCTTTTGCCCACAAATCTTCCGTACACTTCCCGCATTTCAGTAGCACATGCGCTTTTTCAGCTGCATTCGGTAAACACCGAAACGCGGATGCACCGAGGGTTCTGCACTTTAGTGGATTCATCATTAAATACAGTATTGTACTGGTCACACTCGTTAATTCAAGGGTGGGAAACAACACTCTTGCACTTTTTGGAATGTTGCTCCTTCAAATATCAATGTAATTTCCAATTTTGCCCCCCACCAAAATATTACATTGTCTTATGTATATACGTATGTATATATAGTAATGGATAACCAGATTTTACCCTCTTTACAGGTGCTGGTTAAAATCAAGTACACACTTCGTTTGGGCATTTGCTGCTCCAGTAATTCTTATCATACTGGTGAAGAACTAGTCTATAGGTCCAAAATCTCACTTGTCATGTATGTGTGTATCTCTTATAAAGGCAAACATTGGATTCTTCATGATGGCTATTCTTATTATCTGGAAACAGCAGAGGAGAAAGAAACTCAGTGGTAGTCAGATACAAAAGGCAAAGTGAGTGCAGTTTTTAACCCTCAGTGCATGCGCAGGAGGGTTACAGTACTTGGTTGGTGTGTGTCTGTCAGTCTGTGTCTGTCTGTCCAGACGATTTCTCCCATTGCATGCAATAGAACGAATGGGAGAGATTTTAAAAAGGGCATTTTTTATAGAAATACTTTGTTCCAAAGTTACGGCTCTTTCCTGTGTATACAGTACCTAAGGTCGGCCATTTGTTACATTAGTGAGCATACGTAAAGGGCAAGATCTATGTGACCAGAACAGTGGGAAGCCAATATGCAAAGGCACATACCAATTGTTCTTCAAAAGCCTAACGGAGTACTAAACGCTACTTGAAATATGATCTAATATAATACAATGCACTTCTCTGTGGCTGGGCCAGTTCTTCGCTATTTCCAAAATAGACGGAAGACGGGTAGTTTGCCAAATACACATAAATGTAGGTACTATGTACTGGTCCATATATAGTTAAACCACGCCATTTACATGCATGCCCTTCCCCCTCGGGCGCGACATGCCTCGGGTGGCGGGCATGTAAATGCGCTAAATCCCAACATGGGGTGGTTTAATGGATTTATAGCAACGTTGCACAGTTAACTTGGTGAAAAGACACAATTAGCATTGTGTGTAAATTGCTCCCTGTGCTGTATGCATATATAATTATGTGTGTGTTGGCCGCCATTTTCTGTGACCCATGTGGAGCAAATATGGGGTAGAGCTCATATTATAAAGTTTATGAAATAAACTGCTACAATGACACATAAAGAACATATACGTACATGTAAATTCAATCAGATAGACTCCTACAAATGATGGGTAATAACCTTCACAAACCATGGTCCTTATAGATGTGGTGATTTTTTGTATATTTCAGACATAATTGAGCTAACAGTTACTTCCTTAGTGTTAATGGTTGTGCATGTGCACTACTATCACCTTCATGTACATTATCTGCATAGTACATCTTGTTTCTGTCCTTGGCCGAGCTTTATTTTGCACTTTACCATGTACGTACATATGTAGATTTATTCATAGCTGGTCTACTTTGTGAGCTTGGCTCATCAATCCCATGCATGAACTAGATACATTGTACATGTACATGATGCAGTTCTTTCAAAAGTGCCACACCTGCATACCATGTCTACTACAATTAACTAGTGTTCCATTGTTGAGATTAAAATATTGATCTCTAAACCCACAGGCACTGGCTGAAGGTTTCAGTGTCCCTCCTTGTTGTCATGGGTATTTCCTGGATAATTGGAGTGTTAACATTTCACGAGGCACTTCTATTTGTCTCCTACATCTTCACCATTGTTGTGGCATTTCAGGTAGAGCAACTATATATGCGCTTAAACTCTATCTACTGTTTCTCTTTGAAGTGCATGTGTTTCCAAACACCAAATGGTGTATTTCTACATGTAGCTTGATTCCTGAGTTGTGTGTTATTGCTTGGCTAAGTGGAGTGTATACATGAGCCATAGAGCCCTAGAAAAGAAAAAGATGAATGCAAAAGAAAGAGGAAAAAATACAAGTACATAGAACACATGCATGTGTATAATGCACGACATCCTTGATTGCTTGGAAAATATCGCACTCACAAACTTCAAAGGACTGTAGACTCATCAGTTTAGAAAACTAAATCTAAAAGCCTCAATGGCTTGAAAAATAGAACACATAAAGCGGAGAGTCCACAATGCCCAGCCTTGATAACTAGGAATGGGGGAATGAAGTATGTCTCCATCATCTGAACATAACACAGTGTATTCATACCAGGTCAAAGTGTGCATTTCTCTAAACCTGTATAATTATGATTTCTTACACAACAGGGTGCCTTGATTTTCATTCTGTTTGTGGTTCTGTCTAAACAGGTATGTTAACATACATGTACGTATGTACACTTCGTAACCTAAGATCCCACTAAATGTGTTAAATATAACTTAGACGCAGAGTCAAGGGAACTACATAATTTAAAAAGCCAAGGGCCAGATGTAGCGTCCCGAGCGTAGCGAGGGCGCTACCAAGGGCCCAAGGCTTTCTAAATCACGTAGTTCCCAACAACGATGCGTCTGACTATTTTAGACTACAGCGGAGAAACTGATTGGACAATCACCATTCAAACTGTTAGCAACAAGCATGCCAATAGATCCCTGTACTAGGGACCAGCAGTCAATTATAGATCCCGCGTTTCAATTTAAAGTTACCGTAAGTCTAATATGTCTTATTCACCCCAAAGCCAGATATACAACAGTAAAACCTCTTCACTGAAATGATGTGTCGGTTCATTGATTATGCATGTTATTATTGCTGTATGGCATCATCGCCTGCATACTGGACCTTGTTTTTTTGGCGCTTTTGTGAGTGGGGAGGCTGCCTGGGAGTCGTGGCTCAGTGGTTAGTGCAATGGATTTCCAGACACTCTTCCTGAGTTCGATTTCAGTGGAGGTCAGTCTTTCCTGCTCTCTCTCTTCAGCCGGAGTCAACGATTTAACTACCAGGCTACTAAGTATATTTCAATATTCTTTCAGTGCTGTAGCTCTGACAAAGGCATGGCTGTCTAATATCACATGCATTAAACAATCACAATTAGGAATTGCACTCAACTACACAAGTGCTAGTAGTAGATTTTGCTGTTCTCATGCGAGAAGGATCCTAGAATCATGCACAGGAGAGAAATAAGCCGTTTTATGCCAGAACTAAGGTGAGCGCGTTTGCCAATTTTGACATAGAAAAAGATTGAGAAATTTACAGTTTAGGTGATTGTAGTGGCATATTTTAGTTTCATTGTGAATAGGTCATGGTCCTGTTAGGTGTTTGAAAAGGCATATATAAGTGTAACTGTAACATTCAAGAGTTTTCAGTTTTCATTTGTTAACTCTAAAGGGTGTGTCAGTAAATAATACTAAACCTTTTCCAATTTCTGTATTATACACAAGTGGCTTGTATAAACACAATAATTTATCATAGAGTCGGTAGACTCTATATGTAGGGATGGCGCCAACACACCCATTAAGCCTTAACAAAGTAACGGCTCAGAACTCCTGAACGCGGATGTTTTAAGCCTTTTTAGACAAGCTATATTCTCTGCGAGTGCTTCTATACACTTTAATACTCTCAAAGTACGTAAAATATACAGCTAAAGTGAATTTCGGAAATTTGTAAAAACCCGGATTGTTCATCATCTTCTTCTTCTTCTTCAGTTCAAACGGCCTACTGCGAAACTGGGGTTAGTATTCGCTCTAATTCTTTCACGAAAATCATTTATACAGGAGCGTACATGATCCTTGATGCACAAAATCTTCATTCCTTCTCCCAAAGCCGTCAAACTCCAGGTCTGCAACCTTACAAGTGTTAGTTTAGACGCCATTTTCTTGTTTGCTCACGTGCCGAATACGTGAAGTTAGTTTTGTGTACAGTTCGTCGAGCTGCCGCTGTTTCAAGCGCTGTGTTGTCTTTTTTGGCCACGTTGCTCCGTTTCTTTGAACGACTAACTGTTGCAGGCAACTGGACCCACTGTTGTACTCAGTAGGCAATATTCGTACAAGGCAGGATGTAGGAGTCACTGACAATTGCTAGATATCCTGCTTATAGGTATGCAAGAGAGGTAGAACTCTGCACAAAAGTCAGTAGGTTTATATGTGTTGCTACACACAGTAAAAACCAGTGAAACAAGTGTAAAAACATTTTCATTAAAATGTTGAAGGATGTAGGGATTGAAGTGCCAAAAAGTATAGAAACAAGGTCAAAGTGCAGCATGCATGCAGACAAAGGGAGGGGATGATAGCATGCAACAATCATAACATGCGTAACCCCATATCCCTACATCTGTAAATACTAAAAGGGGTTAGGCATGTTATGATTGTTGCATGCTATCATCCCCTCCCTTTGTCTGCATGCATGCTGCACTTTGACCTTGTTTCTATACTTTTTGGCACTTCAATCCCTACATCCTTCAACATTTTAGTGAAAATGTTTTTACACTTGTAATATTTCAGGTAAGACTTACTCTCAAGAAGTGGCTTATTCGTAACGTCATCTCTAAGTCAGAGTACCTCAGCGTGCACTTTTCAGAGTTTACAAGATCTACGGTAAGTTACCTTACACCTTTTTCAGAAGCATCATGTATAGTTGTACACACATACATTGACATACAGTAATGATTGTACTTGTGAAAGGACAATGCTGTTCTTGGAATTATATAGTATATTATACTTTATATATCTTTTAGAAGACAGGATATTCGCAGTCTTCTCACTCAAGCAACAGCCACTTGGAGAAGAGTAGTATTGCTCAAGGTATTAAACTTGGTGAGTTTGTTGAATGTATTTCTCCCATGACCTCACACCTGCCAGCCATGCACAGTGGTACATATACAGCTTCAAGATCCATTACTTATGTACATGTGTATGAGATCATGTCTACACTTCTACTCCTTTGCAGGAACATTTTTAGCTCTTCCCGAAAAGCAAAGTGAGATAGACCAAGACACAAAAATCTCAGTATCGCCATCTCCCCCTCCATCAGTCACTGCTAGCCTCCCTTCCCCACAACCTTCAACTCCCTCCCCTCCTCCTTCCCCTGTCCCAGAATCCCCAGACACTTTCAATGAAAACACAGGTACATGTACCTTCCAATGAGAATTAACCATTGAGTAGGGAGCAATTGTCCCCCGATTTGTGTTTTGGCTCTTTAATTTTTGTCATGGTCGATGGCTATGGCAGCTTTGTGAGTTTTTTTTATCAAACAGGACACTGATAGTATGTCATTCATATTCACTGCAGGAAACTATAACACATTTACAGTGGTACTTGTCACCAGTGACAAGGATTCTGGCCAGGGCTCTGCTGACACGGATAGCACTCTTCCACCCATGAACTTACAGCAGCCCACTCTTACTGACCAGGATGAGCCATCCATTACTACCTCTGGTGACTAAGTAGTAGAACACACCCTTCTATCCAGTTCTCTTTTTTTAACAATTCCCCTAAATTTTTATTTACTGTCATGATACTGCATAATTATCATGTAAAATGACGTACCAAAATGACTCGTTGTTGATTGTTGTTGTAACTGTGATAAATGATTACACGTACAAAAGGGTATTATTAAGTGATCACGACATGGTGTGGGCAATACTTGGCTGGGCATTATACACTGTTATGGTTGCTGGGCTGTTATACACTATTATTGGAGTGCACATGCCAGTACACTTGACTATTTGCCGGAAAAGAGTTCTGCCTCATCTTACCTCATGCACATGCAGACTCTATTATAATTTCTTGGGTTTTATCAGACTGATAATCATGCTCTCATAAAAATTCACAGACTAGAGCAGACTTCTTTGTGTTTGAAAAAGATGTGTTATCTGGCTCCTATGGGAAGCAATATGCAACATGCGTGACTACTCAGTAGTAGGAATTCACAATGTACACAATGTATGTGTACCTACTTTTCGACCGTGCAGGCTTCATGCTTCCATTGGGCTGCTTTTGAACCTAGTGCTGGCTGTTTATGTACAGTTGAAGTAATGCTGTGGTATCTGTGTCAAAAGGCTCATGTCTAATTGTTGGAGGATGGCAAAATAAGAATTCCCCACGTCCATGCATGGCTTTCAGGTAGGCTCGCACACATTATGCCGGCCTAATTTCGAGCATAATGGGGAGCTATTAGCACAGCAAGAGCATAATTTTGAGCATAATAGGTAGAATTTTGCACGCGCGCCGCCCCGTCCCGGATCGATCGATCCCGTGCGGCGCGGCCGGCCGTGCCTAGTCGCCCGCCGCACACGTATCCTCTCAAACAATGTAAATCTTGTAATATAACAACAAATAGCCTCAGGCAAGCATTACTGTATCTCACTAACAAAAGCTTCACTAAATGTGAATATTTGTATGATGGTAAACGTGAGTACTGGCAGTTATATATGGCCTATAACTTCTTCATGCACGCTATTATCTGTACAGCTAATTCAGGTTACTGTACAATGCATTAGCTAATACGTTTGTAACGAAGTAAACTTGCAAAATAGCAAAATGAATGTACCTAGGCCCAGAAAAAAAATGACAGGAGACAAGTAAATAAAAAATAAGGAAATTTGAAAGGAAATATAGGGATTGCATAAAAAGGAAAGGAGAAAAGATTGGGACACAGAGATGTTATGATATATTGATGTACCTATAATGTTACATTGATATTTCATAACATGTCTGTGTCCCAATCTTGTGTCCTTTCCTTTTTATGATATCCCTGTATTTCCTTTCAAATTTTATTTTTACTTGTTAATGTACTTCTTGTCCTCAGGCCATGTATTAAAATGGGGGGCACACAATCCTATATCTGACTAATGAAAGCCCTGCTAAATGTGAAATTTTCTATAATAGTATAATACCTTAATGATCAACGTTCTGCTAAAATCTCTGTAAACAATGTAAATCTTGTAATACAAAGACAAATAGCCTCAGGCAAGGACTATTGTATCTCACTAACAAAAGCTCCTCTAAATGTGGAAATTGACGTGATGGTGTAAGTGTAATAATGTAATAAAATCTCTGTAAACAATGTAATACAACAACAAATAGCCCCAGGCATGCATTACTGTATCTCACTAACAAAAGATCTGAAAATTGGTACGATGGTAAAGTGTAATACACCAATGATCAATGTTGTGATACAATCTCTGTAAACAATGTAAATCTTGTAATATAACAACATATAGCCTCAGGCAAGCATTACTGTATTTCACTAACAAAAGCTCCATTAAATGTGGAAATTGGTGTGATGGTAAAGCAATGATCAACATTGTGATGAAATCTCTGTAAATGATATACATCTTGTAATATAACCAATGATCAATGTTGTGATACAATCTCTGTAAACAATGTAAATCTTGTAATATAACAACACATAGCCTCAGACAAGCATTACTGTATTTCACTAACAAAGCTCCATTAAATGTGGAAATTGGTGTGATGGTAAAGCAATGATCAACATTGTGATGAAATCTCTGTAAATGATATACATCTTGTAATATAACAACAAATAGCCCCAGGCAATTCTTAGGAATATCATCTGTTTCTTGTAATACTGATGTTAGCTAATACTCCTCTCAACGTAATGCATGTACATGTTGACAGACGTGTGCATAGTGACTGGAAACAGACAGTGTATGAATGTATTGATGAGAGAGTTCGATCTCTGAAGCAACGGCATATAAATATACTTAAAAAGCACATTCTTAGGAAGAATGTGCTTTGTGTGTAATTTTTAAAAATGTTTACTGGTCCCTGCTGACAAGGCTACCAATAATATAATTGTGGTTTGTAAAAAATACTATCTAGATGTAGTGATCAAGGAGCTCAGTTCAACTAGCACATACAAGGAGGTGCAGGGTGATTACGCAAGTGTGGTGTCCAGACATTTGGACTACATAATGATGATCTGGTATTGATATACCCATACAGCATGAACAGTTACCATCATTTACTGGTTACCAAAGTTGCATAAGACACCATATGGAACCAGGTTCATTGCTGCATCAAATAGATGTACTACCAAACAGCTCTCTGCATTACTTACATCTTGTTTTAAAACCATAGTTCCTCATATTAAACAATATTGTGAAGGTATGTAAGACATATTGGAGTGAACTGTTTTTGGGTAATTGATAACACCAAAGAAGTATTGGATAGGCTGCATAACAGAAACCTCAAGGGCTACATATTTTGATAGTTACGATTTTGCTACATTGTACACTAATATTCCACATGATACATTGAAGGCTAATAATTATAAGCAATTTAGTACATGATTAAATTTAAGGATGCTAATTAACCCTCAGCGCATGAGCAGGAGGATTACTGTACTTGGTGTGTGTGTGTGTGTGTGTGTGTGTGTGTGTGTGTGTGTGTGTGTGTGTGTGTGTGTGTGTGTGTGTGTGTGTGTGTTAATTCGGCGAGTTCTGCCATTGCGCCCAATAAAAACCCCAAAAAGGGACATCATATGCATCAGCGCCCTATGGGAAAGATTTCTAAAAAAAGCCGTTTTTAAAATAAATGGTTAGTTCCGAAGTTAACAGTATGTAAAGTCGGCCAGTTTGTTACGTCAGTGAGCATGCGCAAAGGGCTACGTGCATTTTGCGTTGAAAAGCGCACAAAATGCTACGTGAAATGTGAACTAATGTAAATATAGCGCGCTTCTCAAGCCTCCTCTGTGGCTGGGCCAGCTGCAGTTTTTCGCTTTCATGTTACGTC
Organism: Theonella swinhoei; assembly: GCA_963970385.1. Taxonomy (NCBI): domain Eukaryota; kingdom Metazoa; phylum Porifera; class Demospongiae; order Tetractinellida; family Theonellidae; genus Theonella; species Theonella swinhoei. The sequence goes on along the minus strand of OZ019952.1, from coordinate 3,798,823 downwards.
AGTGAGCATGCGGAAAAGGGCTACGTGCATTTTTTTTTATGAGAGCGATGGGAATGTAATATCCGTATGAGAAAGGCGATTGTTGTTCAAAAGACTGGCAGGGTACTAAACGCTACCTGAAATATAAATACAGCGTGTTTCTCAAGCCTTCTCTGTGGCTGGGCCAGTTCTCCGCTATTTTCCATATACTTTCATTAGACGGGAGGCGTGGTTCCAATGTAATTATATAGCTCATTAACACGCGCCTAGGGTTTTGCACTTTAGTGCTATTCATTAGAACTATCATCAGTGACTACATGTACTAGTATTGATAAGAGTAAGTTGATAGAATGGACAGACTATCTAATAGATAATGTGTATTTTAGGGTTGGAAACAAAGTGTACCGCCAGACCATTGGTAGCTATCCCCATGGGAAGAGACTGTGCACCTCAGTTAGCAAATCTGTTCTTTTTTCATTATGAATATTCATATATGAAGAAATTGATGATATGTATGGCCAAAAACTACTGAATCTAGCTCTAATTTGTCATATTTGGACATATCAATCAGCATATGTAACAACAGATATGTAACTGAGGTATATGATAAAGATAGTTTTAATTTGGAAATAGTTAATAACCCTTATATGTGTAGTAATATTCCTGCCAAACCTACATATGGTGTTTGTGTCACAACTCATCAGAATAAGTATAGAGTATTTCTAGTTTTTGGACAAGACATAGGCTACTTACGGGAGATTAATTAAGCAAGGATTTTGGCATAGTAAATTATGCATGTCATAGAAGTTTGCCAATACACATTAATAAGTTTTAGGAATCAAATAATGGAGGGAATATATATTCCACTGGATGTGAGATGTGACCTTGTAAGAAATGTTGCTATTCGAAAACGTGGTCAATGTGCATGATTATCATATACATAACCACGTGCTCTGGAATCAAGTACAGACTGTGTTTGTTTGTACTGTGTTGAGGATAGATGGTCCACATGAGTGGTGAGAGTTGGCAACAGTAGTAAAATGATTATAGTTTTCTTTTTGTAAATGACAATCTGATGAAGCTGTTATAAAAACAACCCTGTGAATCTGTGGTTATAAACTAGGAATTCCCCCTTGTGTGATGACCACTCCTGTCATTATAGCACTCATTAAAACCCCAACATTCCAAAGGCTGGGTACCCAAACCAGTGGAACATGTACCCACCAAGTGTGGGAGAGGTGGAGCGAATGACAGAGCGGATGGCCATGTTGAGTCCCAGACTGGTACCAGTGGCCGTGTGAGGAACCACCTTAGTGACTATAGTAGTGGTCAGTGGGTCAATGAAAGTCTCTCCCATGACCAGTGGGGCCAGCATAAAACAGAGTTGGAGAAGGGTAGAGGTCATGGTCTGTATGAGGTAAGAAATGAGAATGCAATGAGAATGTACCTGGAGTTCCGGTTTTTAATGTATTTATCTAATGGGAATTTGGCCGGGATATGAAGGGTTGTCAATTATTTGGTACAAGTCCGCTATTCGGAGTGTCCATTAAAAGAGAGCAACAGCTATATACAAGCGTTAAAAACATTTGTGATGTAGGGATGGTAGTGCCAAAAATTAAAGGAACAAGATTGTAATAACCTGAGTGGTGCACAGTGAACAACTGATTATGATATGACATACACAATTTATGTATACAGTTTGGAGTTCAGAGTTCAAGCTACCACAAGTATGCAGACAAGGGATAATTACATGCAACAATAACAACATGCGTAACCCCATGAAATAAAATAGAGGGTGGGGATACGCATCTAATTCCTACTACAATTCATTTCTCCCACATGCAATATTTCACTGGAACTCCTTACCAAATCCCGTTGTATGTGCCACTTCAAGAGAATTCAAGGGTTTACTTCATTATATTCTAAAATAAACTTCTTAAATGTGTTTTTGTTTTGTATGGGGTATACTATAATTACTAGCTTTTAGCTATATGTGTATCCCTTTGGCATATACAGATGCAGATAAATGTTATTGTTGCATGCAAATTATTCACCGACCTTCTGGTAGAGACAAGCATAACTGCAAAAACATATTGACAATTTAATAAAATAGGAGTTAATGTACGTGTATAGACACCAGATGTCCAGCCTTGAGAACTGCATATACATGCACACAATTCCTACGGAGGTCTGGGGGCATACATTCTCTGGGGTAAATATAGTGAATTTTAATTGAAGCATACGCATTACATACACTTTCAAAATTATAACCCTTCAATCTGTGGTTATTTCAAATCAGTTGTAACTTTCACACAGACAGTGTACGCTTATACAAACACTATACTTTGTTAATGGGAGAGAAATTTAGTTTGAAGTGGCATATAGTTTGAGTAATTGTACTTTTGAAAAACTACATTGCAATTAGAGCATGTATGGTGTGACACAATTTAATTGAGAATGAAATTCAACCAGTTTAAGTAGGATAACTCAATACTGACTATACCTTGAATTCTTTGTTAATAGAAATTCAATTATGTAGTTTGATTACAGCACTCACTTTGAATGAATGTACGATTTGATAAAATCATCTCGCTTCAAACAAGCTGAATTTCTCTCTCATTACAAACAATTCAACTTAGTGTTTGTATAATAAAACTACAGAATGACCTTCATTTTTTGCAAAGTGTATTATACTTATACCATGACATTGAGGGAAGGTGGTATCCCTAGTGCCATCCCCCATAATATACTACATATATAACTAGCAGGCCATTATCAATATTGATATCGCATATAGAGTCTGAAATACAATTTCTCTTAGGTACGTAATACATCTGCAAATGATCATCAAATGCAAATATCAAATTGAACTTCATATAATTCAGAGTTCAAATGAGTTCCAAATGAGAAGCAGTTTCCTCCACCTCCAATCACAAGAAGTGTTCTGTCAGCAACCATGTGGGATGTGTGTTTATGTAGCAGAAGTTCTTCACCCACAGATGGCACCTGAAGGGAGAAATATATCCTGTATCTAACTATTACATTAAGCACATATACACAATATTGAAGGAGTGAGCAAGACTACACCACTTCAGTAGAAAGTGTTGTCTAAAGAGGACTTGAATTAACTGAATGGACAGCTCTGCTTGAGCAGCAGTCAACCAGCTCAAACATTTCTTCACCATTCACCCGCCTAGCCTGAGTTTTTGAGGGTGTTTTCATGCTTCCTATCATAAATGTGAGGTGAAATTGAGGTTGTATGTTAGATGTAATAATCACCACTGAGTAGCAGTAGCAGTAATGACATGCTACAAACATAAAACAACAGTAATGCATACACATATAGCATACATATATACGTACATGGCAACATTCTCTTAAACATTTGTCCTTGGACTGCAGGATTTATTTGTAACAAGTACAGAGGTGAATATTACCCACGCACTGTTAATCCAAACCATGTTTGGAGCACCAAATTCACCACAATGATGTCAGGTGATGTCTGCAGTCCTACTCCACCCACAAGGAAAAGGTATTTGCCACAGACAACTGAAGACATGCTGTACCTAAAAGGTATATAATATGATTTGACTGTTATGTAATTAGTTATGTAAATAGATGAATGAAAAAGCATTGTGGGAGAGGGAGCGAACCCACGTACTTGTAGCTAGAAATTAAAATGAACCTGTGAATGTGCAGGATGACAAACCTTCATGTGCACATGCAAGATGACAAAACATAAATAGGATATTTAGTACCAGAAATATATACTGAAAGTTTTCCAGCTGTATAAATACGTGCTGACCCCACTCGCACTCACCAAATTTTGCTTTTTCAAAAAAGAAAGTAACATTAACCCTCGTGAAGAGGGGTATTGAGTGGTAAATTCATGCTTCCAGTTTAGATTGGACATACATTGCTAGATTTGGATTGGGCCCTTAGGGTTTTGATTTAAGTTGCATAGTACATTGGAATGGAGATTTGGATGGAATGGAGTGCAACTTTCGATTGAAACAGCCAGATTCACCTTGGGATGGATACAACCATATTTTGGATTGGACTGCAATATCTTTGGATTGTACACATCTACATAGATACCCTTGGGTAGACACATCCGATTTGGATTGGACCGCAATATCATAGATTGTAGTTACAGCCAGATACACCTTGGAATGAACACAGCCACATTTGGATTGGACTGCAATATCATAGTTGGATTGGACAGCAGTTTTGGATTGGCACAGCCAGATTTGGCCTGCTACAGACTCGGATTGGACACTGGGTTGGATCTAACCATTTAGATAGGGTTCAGCAGCAGACATTGGATTACCATGGATTCGGATTGGTATTGGCCACACTGAGAGAAAAAGAACCAGCAAATTCTGGGAACAGAGTCGATCAACACCTGTAACGCAAACCGAAGTTACACTAACCGATTTGCTGCACACCTGTGCTGGAGCCTCGTAGCTACCTTTCTTTGAGAGCCTGGGTACGACTATATATGCTGCGAGCTGGAATACGTGCACAAAATTAAAAATGGCGTACAACAGAGAGGAAGTCTGTGGGCGTGGCTCTTAGTTGTATATACTTTACATAACCATTTTTTGGTGAAAGGCACTACGCTAGCCAAAAAGAAACCGATTTGTGCAAAAATGAAGATAAATACTTCAGCCAATTTTGAGTTATGCCTGTTTACTGAAGAAGTAGAAGAAGATGTTGAAGAAATCGGGTTTTAGCAAAATCACGCATATCATTGTAGCAATGTATTTTACCACCTTTGAGGGTCTTATCGTGTATAGAAACACTCGTAGGCAACGTAATGTTTCTAAAAAGGCTTATAGCTACCATGTTGGAGAGTTCTGAGCCGTTACATTTGTTAAGGCTTAATGGGCGTGTCGGCGCCATCCCTACATAGAGAGTCTACCGACTCTCTAATACGTACATTTTTTCAAGAATTTTGGCACCAATAACCTCCCACACCAGCAAGGGTTATGGTACTTAGTTTGTGTGTTCTGTGTGTCTGTCTGATGCTATATTTCTCAGACACAGGAAGCTTATACATTTAAGGAGGTACTAATGGCTTAAGCGCATCATGGAGAAGACATTTATTAGAATGGATTTTCCTATAAGCACTTCATTCCAGTTATGGTGTCATTTGCTTACTGCAATACCTTAAGAGAATACTACAGCAACTTTCTGTGCACTTTTTTTGATGGCAGAGCCTTCTAATGGTCCTAAAAGGCTAACAATAGGCTAAACCCTACCTGGAATAAGACTGAATGTAAGGCAGCGAGCTTCTTTTCCCTCAGTCCCCTCATTTCGCCAAAACTTTCCCGTATATACTAATTAGAATGTGTTTTTAAAAGCGCATATGCTTTCAAGGATTGGCACGTTATATATACACACAGCAAGGGTTTAGCACTTCAGTGATTTTCATTATGTAACAGCATTTGATATTCCAGCTTGGTGCACATATGGAGAACATTCTGATACACATGACATCTTAAAGTGCACAAAGTTAAGTGCAAACATCATGCCATTACATATATTAAATATTAATATAAACTGACTTTGGTGGAAGTAATGGGCTGATATTAAAATAGGACAGGTTCCATCCACAAGACATATGCGATAGATAGAGACAAGACGATAAGGGTTGCAGACTAGAGTTCATGCCTCCAGCAATGATAATTCCCTTCTGCCATACAACAGTAGAGTGGGAGCACCGACCTTCTGGTAGAGACAAGCATAACTGCAAAAACATATTGACAAAAATTTGAGAGCATAATAGGCTCTGACATCTCTTGTACTGAAAAGTACATATTTACATTGAATGTAGAATTACTTGTACATCAATGCCAGCATTACATGATAAGAGGAATAAATGTATCACCTTCTTCAATCTCCAGGTTGTGGTGTTTAGACTGTAGATATCAGTCAAACCATGACTTGTTGTAGACATTCCACCAACAATTAACACAAACTCTTCACCTACATAGTCAGCAGAATCTCTATGTAGGGATGTTGCTACATGATCATCAATGTTAACAAAATACTCTTACTTTTTTGACATTCCAGTCAAAGAATACTTCTATTTCCATTATGACTCAAAGTAGGTAAAATGATTGTGCACTGTTTATCATTTTTCAATTTCCATTTCCTATTTTTGTTACCTCCTTTTTCTATTCTTTATATATGGTTTAAATTAGCCCTTTTAGGCCAGGTTGGGGCCGTTCCACAATACGCGGTATTCGTACGAGAGGGAAAGTGACGCATGAGCAGAAGACTTTCTCCTCCATACCATCACTCGATCCTTGCATAACCGTTTCTTTTGGATCACCGACACCAGGGACCATGATCCCTTGCAGGCCTTGGCTACAGGGTCCACTACGCAGGCTTTGGAAGCCTTAGTGAAAGACCCTAACTTCAGGAGGAGCCTGCTCCCCTGCAAGGAGGCCCTCTTTAGTGGCATTCGTACGAGAGGGAAAGTGACGCATGAGCAGAAGACTTTCTGCTCCATACCATCACTCCATCCTCGCACAACCTTTTCTTTTGGATCATGGACACCAAGGACCACGCTCCCTTGCGGGCCTTGGCTACAGGGTCCACTACATAGGCTTTGGAAGCCTTAGTGAAAACCCTAACTTCAGGAGGAGCCTGCTCTGCTCACAGCCCACAAGGTCCCCTGCAAGGAGGCCCACCACGACAGTTTGTAGCAGACCAGCTAGATGGTGGGATAGTGAGCTTAAGGATAAGATTAGTATGAGGCAAGAGGTTTACAACGTTATCAGGGGTAGGGAGGACTTATGGGACGAATACTTTAGATTGCGTAAGGAGGTGAACGAATTGGTAAGGCAAAAGCAGCTTACAATGTGGAAGGAAGTAGTTGAGAAAGCGAATGTAGATTTTGAGGGGAGTAGGAAAGAATTTTGGGCTTTTGTTGGTAGAAGAACAAAGGCTAAGAACAGAGGTATTGCTTCCTTGAAGGGTGTTGAGGGAGTGTCTGTAACTAGTACAAAAGGCAAGCTGGAAGTGTTACAGAAGCATTATCAGCACTTGGGTAGGGTTAGTGTAGATAGTGATTTTGATGATGATTGGAAAGGGGAGGTTGAGAGTAAAGTAGAAGCTTGTGGTAGGATGTCAGGGTCATGTGAGGATGCCTTTTTAGATAAGGGGATAGAAAAGGCCGAAATTGTCAAATACCTCAGGAAATTAAAGAATAATAAGAGAGGTGGTAGTGATGGGTTAGTGGGTGAGTTGCTAAAGTATGGTGGTTCTGGAATGGTTAGCTTGTTATAGCAGTTATTTCAGTTGTTTGGAGTGAGGAGGCTCTCCCTAGGCAACGGAGAGAGGGCCTTATTGTTAACTTATTTAAAAAAGGGGATAGAGGGAACTACGGAGGTATTACATTACTGAGTGTTGTAGGAAAAGTGTTTTGTAAAGTGCTTAACAATAGGTTGGTGCAGTGTTTAGATAAAGGAGGGGTATTGCATGAAGGTTAGGCTGGATTTCAAGTTAACAGGAGTTGCATGGATGTTTGAAGGTTAGGCTGGATTTCAAGTTAACAGGAGTTGCATGGATGTTTACTCATTGAATGAATGCACTCTAAAGTGCAGAACCCTCAGCGCTACGCATGCGCAAATCCATGAAAACGCACACACTATTAAAACGTGCATGTGCGGTTTCCAAAATGGCCGTTTGCATGGATAGCAACACAATGTAGGAAGCGATGTATCTCTGCAATGGAGCGGCTTCAGAGAAATGCACACAAATTTTTTGACCTTCACTGCCCATTGAGTACGTGATATATATATATCCTTTTCAGGACAAACGGACGCTCTTGAGGTGAGACTTCAATTGACGGACAGACATACAGACTCAACTACAGTAACCCTCGCTGCACATGCACACTGAGGGTTAATGAGATTGTGCATGGCAGGTTGAGGGAGGCGTGATGGTTTGTGGGTGAAGCTATGGGATATGGGTGTGAAGGGAAGGATGTGGCATGTAATTAAGAATATGTACGAAGCATCTAGAAGTGCCATATTGTTAGAGGGTGAGAAGTCAGCTGCATTTAGGGTAGAGCAAGGTGTGGCACACGGCTTTAGCTTATGCCCAATTATATTTTTAGTATTTATAAACAGCTTATTAAAGGATGTAGAAGTTGGGCTTAGGATAGAGATTACTAGTGGTAAGAGGATGGGGGTAATGTCGTTTGCTGATGATTTGTATGTGTTAGTGAGTCGAGGGAATGGAGCATGGAATGTGCATATTAAAAAGGTCATTAATAATGGCAGGAAAAAGGTAAATCAGTTGCATAGTATTATTAGTAATCAAGATATTAACTTAAGTGCATGTAAAGAGTATGGAAGGGAAATTTGGGAGGGTAATAAGGGTCAAGTAGCTCCATTACAGTCCATTATTCTGGGAGGGAGCTAAAAGGATTCTGGGTTGTTCGTCTAACACTTGTAATGAAGCAGTTAGGGTGGTATGTGTTTAAAATCATTGAGGGGTCGAAGGGATAGAGCTAAATTAAAGTGGTGGTATAAATGCCTGAGGATAGATACCCAAAACAATTATTCAGTCGGGAATGGGAAACTAAGCCTCGTAGAGGTAGACAAAGGAAAGCATGAGGTAGAGTGGTTAATGAACTCTTTGTTTCCTTAGGTTTGGATAAGCATGAATGGGTGGAGGATATTAAGAGGGGAGAGAGTTCATTAGCTTTATTTTTGGCTTGTATAGCGGAAAGTATTAGTGAAAGGGAGGGTAAGAAGTTTGAGGAAGGATTGAATAGTAAAATAAAATTAGATATGTAAAAAAGGTTTGGGAAGGAAGTAGAATTTAAGAGGTATTTACATGGCGTTGGTGATGCAGGAACTACAAGAGATGGACACGCATAGGCTAGTTCATCAACCTGCAGTGCCACTAGAGCTCGGTATGGTGGCCACCTTTGGTAGCAAGTATAATGGAGAAAAGCCACTCAGACCTGGAGTTCGCAGCCTTCTAGTGAAGGGGATCTTGGGCAAATGGAGGCTGATTATCAATCTGTGCACACCAAAGGGCTCCAACATGAATGCAACATGAATGATAGTGTTTGCCTCTCCCTGTATTCAGTGTCTTATGTGTCAGTGGATGAGTCAGTGAAATGCATTCTAACTCTGAACCGATGAGCGTTGATGGCGAAGGAAAACATTGCCAGAGCCTACTGGATCGTACCAGTGAACCTAGAAGATAGGCTATTACTTGGTCTGAGGTGTTATTAGCCCTGCCGTTCGACCTCAGATCGGCACCGAAACTATTCGTGGCAATCTCAGACACACTGCTATGGATTATGGGGAAGCATGGTGTCATCCACACGATGCACTACCTCGGTGATTTTCTGATTTGGGTCTGCCCAACTCCGTTGCTTGTGGTCAAGCTCTTTAGGGTAGTCTCAGGCTGTGCAAGGCACTTGGAGTTCCACTTGCGGAGCACAAGTTGGAGGGGCCAGCACCGGTCCTGTCATTCGAACCTGGGCACACCCCTCTGCAAAGCTGGAGGCACTGATCACCACATGCATATGGTTGAAAAGGAAGTGCTGCAAGAAGTGGGAGCTGCTCTCAGTATTCTGTCAGCTGCTGTCGTGTGGTAAAGACGGATCAGACGATCCTTCGACAAATGATCTATCTGTCATCGGTTCCAAGGGAGCTAGACCACTGGGTGCACACAATGCATTTCAGTTAGATCTCTACTAGTGGCACATTTTCCTACAGTGCTGGAATGGGAATGGGGTGGCTCTGTGTAGCAGTCAGGGCAATCTCTCCCTTCTCAAAAGGGCTTCATTCCAGGCAAAGGGTGCCTCAAGCATGCTTTCCTGATGAGGTCCATGATGAAGTATGCATGGTGCTCTAAGCGTCTACTTCATCTCATGTGGTTCAACCTAAGAAACGCTATTGGTTCTATTCTCTTGTGGTTCTGCTTGCGGAGCATTGGTGAGGTAGTATCCATCTTGATGGATATCTATGAGGGATCTTCGTTCCAGGTCCAGACTTCTGGTGGTCTGACTGATGAGATACCTCAAGATCAGGGAGTCAAGCAAGTCCTCTCAGCCCTCTGCTGTTCTACTTGGCTGTAGAGGGACTCCTTCATGGAATTCAATTATCTTGGGATACTCCTTGTCGGAGGAAGTCAAGGTCACACCAACAATCTGGCCATTGACGGGAGGACTTCAATATGATGCCGGTCAGGTTGGAAGAGTTTCCTACTGGGCCAAGCTTCGATTAAGTATGCATCACTATCCACAACGTAGGTGAATGAGTGGTCCTGCCAAATTTTTTTTTGATTTCCGTTTATCGCTGGAGCAAACAGTTGGTTCTGGTGATATCACAACAGCTGCCGTTGATCAGTACATTTGGATTCTGGACAACGATCTTCCCCCGAACGCCATTGGGTTGCTCGCGCCTGAGGACGACGCCCGGGTACTCACCGAAGGTGAGACGGCCGTGTTCCTGCTGGCGCGGGACACCACGACGTCGGTCCTGGATGTCAAGGATTGCTACAAGCATCTGGGTGTCTTGCTTGGTCCAAACCAGGAGGCTTGTCTGGAAAAACTCACAGAAGAATTCAGGGTGATTACAGAAAGCTCTTCAAGTCAACCCTGGAAGACTGAATGAAACCAGAGGCATTCAAAGGGTTTGTTGTTCCCAAACTGGATTATATTCTCAGGTATACGCTGGCACATAAGAAATGGGGTAAGAATTTTAATACGTTTGTCAGGAAAACTGTCAAACCGTCACTTGGTTTGCCAGGGTGAACGTGTGACACCATCTTCTATGTTCCAGTTGCCCAGGGAGGGCTTGGTCTGCATAGTATCGTGATGAGATTAGGAACATGATGATCACTTCATGCAGTCAAGATGTCACTTCTCCGGACCCTTTGGTTGGTGGGGTGGCACAATACTCTCTTGAGTGCACCGTCCATAAGAGGTTTGGGGTGACAGAAGGGCATGAAGATCAGTGGTGGTTTTTGGCAGGGCAGTTGAAAAGTGGGCAGGTTTGGTGGATATTTACAGTAGTACGTAATATAGCAGCCTGAGGAATGGCTGTATATTCTGATGCTGAAGAGCAACCTTTTCACAGGTTGAGGCCCAGAGTGATAGCATGCCATGATTACGCCTTCTGAGTACACAGTCCATCATGAGGCTAATGAAAGGAGTGTGGTCGGTGTAAGTGTCCCTGCCCGATATGAAGAGAATTTGGCAGCATGTTATTGCGCCTTTCTTTTAAGAGGTGAGAATTAAACAGTCTAGCACTTTTTTCTTTCTCTGGCAGGCCATGATGGCCACGGTGTGACAAATGCGGGGCAGGGCTGGGGGTGCCGTGGCAGTGCTGGATGTCCATTCCAGCACTCCTCCCGCAGTGAGAACACGCCCATAAGAGGCAGTTTGGGGGGTGGGGCATTACCTGCCCTGCTCTACTGCCAAACACTATACTAGGCTCTGCCTAGAGACCCCATTCATGTAAGGTCAGGAGATTATGTTGTTAGGTAAGCCCGGTAAGCAGTAAAAATATCACTCTATACTTTCACTTCTGTATTCGTTCTTTCCCTTGTATTTCATCCACCTTGACTATCACATTACCTGATCTCATATTTTTGTTGAGTGACTGTTTTACACTTTTCAGGGGTGTAACTAGAATAATAAGAGCGATGGGGCGAAGGCGTGGCCGGCTATTAGTTCCCCGTCTATGCATGCGCATGATACACACATGTCGTGTAAAATTACTATACTCTAATTTATTCGTATTGGAATGCCAACGCTATTCTACAACGTTCCTAGACTCGCAGCACTTCTTCTGGCAAGAAAGATCGCTCTTGATTAATTTAGCCCGATGATAAAGTCCAGCAGCTCATCAGTCATTGAGCTACATGACCATGTCTTAGATATCGGAGAGCACTCACAAGAACCAATGGAAAGACTTAGGCTTCCTGCCAGCCTAGCGTCACTGACTAGCGATCGTGCCAACCTGGCTAGCTAGGCTACTTAGCTAGCTAGGCTACTTGCAGACCTCAGTAAGTACGTAGTAAATACCCAGCACTATATACTAGGTATACTGAGTGGTAGTGAGTACGTTGGATCCTATTGTTGGCCTTCCTATCTAATTCTTGCACAATTTATCCGTCGAAAAGCAGTGGGGCAATCGCCCCACCTGCCCCAATGGTAGTTACGCCACTGCTTTTACATAAGGGGTGGGACTCATGCATATTGTAATTAAGATTGAATAGACATGTAACTTGGTCAGTTTACATACTGTGAAATTGTGGGCTCTGCTTGTGCCAATCCAGAGCGTACAGATTTTATTTTCACTAAAATGTTAGCTGAAGGATGCAAAGAAGCAAGGTGCAGGAGATGATAGCATGCAACAATAATAACAAGCATAATGCTTTTAGACATAGAGGTATGGATTTACTACTGTTGCATGCTGCCTTTGCCTTCATGCTATATATGCCATATTTTTTTGCTATTTGGCACTTACATCCCTACATCCTTCAACATTTTAGTGATAATGTTTTACTCTTGGTTAGCAATAACATCTCCTTGCATATCTAGCAGGATAGCTAGCACTTGTCAGTGACACATACGTAAATCCTGTTTTGTAAGAGTATTCACTACTGAGTACAACAGTTGGTCAAGTTGCCGGCAAGAGAGAGTCAGTCATTCAGAGAAATGGACACAAAAGTAGCAATGTAGCCAAAGGACAAAAAGTGCAACGAACACTGCACAAAACTAACTTTAAGTGTTTGACACTTGAGCAAACCAGAAAATGGCATTTAACATTAACACTTGTATGGTTGCAGACATGTAGTTCAATGTCATTAGTACAAACTCAAGGATTATGTACATCCCGGTATAAATAATTTTCATGAAGGAATTCATGCGATTACTAACACTAGTTTTGCAGTATGTCTATGAATAAGAAAATGATGATGAATAATCATCAGGTGTCACTATAGATGCATCGCTTTGAGAGTTATAGAGGCACTCACAGAGCAGGTTATTTGTCTGAGAAGGCTTATAACATCCATATTCTGGACTTTGAGCTGTTACATTCGTTAAGGCTAATGCGTGTGTCTGCACCATCCTACACAGAGAGTCTGTGATAGGTTGTACAGATCCTGGCACAATGTGCCAAAACACAAAATAGAGCCAGCTACACGAAAATGACACAATACTGAGTATGTATACAAAACAACTAAGTTCAAAAAAAGTTACTACGTACATACTTCCCTCACCATGTCTGATGATCATACTGGACTAGTGGTTGACAATTCCAAATTGGCAACAAGAGGATGTCACTGAAGTTATGGACAGCATGCTCTCATTAGTGCTATCAGTGCTTGCAGGAGTGCGGGCAGTTGCTGTAGGAGCAGTCTTGGTGATCGTACCACCATTTAGTGTATTCATTGACTCCTTGGCCAGGTGTAAGGAACTGTAAAGTCATCGTACCACCATTTAGTGTATTCATTGACTCCTTGGCCAGATGTAAGGAACTGTAAAGTCATACCTGATGCACTGAAAGAACTAGAGAGAATAGTCTCAGCATAGTATCAACAGTAGTAGATGAGGTAGGTCATTCTGGCAAGTCCTGATTTATATCTGGTTGCATCTGGTCTAATTCAGGATGTGGTATACTTGCACATATGTAGAGTAGGACCTGCTGCAGCAGGTAGGGTAGGAGCAGTAATAGTATTTGATGAAATATCGTCATAATTACATAAAGACAAAGACGGAATGATAAACCTGAACTGACTTGGAAATTTGAGGGGTCAACCCTTGAAACACACAATCTTCAATAAAGCAGTTTGTTTAATGTCTTGACTCGTCACCGCTAACTGCTGTTATTTGTTGTATGCTGTACATTCCAGCTTGTGACAACTGCTCCTCACCTCCCTCAGATAAGGGCATATGCCAGAGTGCATCAGCATTCACATGAGCTTCTGCAGAATGAAACTTGTAAGCTGAAAGGAGAAGAGCCCATCTTTGCAATCATGCAACTGCAATAACAATGCTAAAGTGGGTCTCCACGCAGGTATGCATTGGCCAAGATTATGCACTGCCTCGCGCTAATGCACTCTACAACTAGCCTTATTCCCAGGTTACACATCCTACGCAGCGATGTCCTAACTGCGTTACTGATGTCAAAAGCGGTGGGGCAACTGCCCCACCTGCCCCAATGGTAGTTACACCCATGTGCAAGTGACAAAATGCCTTTCTTCAATCCAAAAAGGTGTATTCAGGGGTTTGTGTCAGTGACCAATGTGAATTTTCTGTTATGTAAAGGTGTCGGTCGGAATATCTTCACTCCATAAACGAGAGCAAGTGCTTCTTTGCTGCTGCAAAAAAGTCTTTTACAGTGAGTGCAATGTACATAATAAAAGGTAGTATGTAAATGTATGATGACTGCAAGGCATCAGCAACCCACTTTCAGGGTAAGAATAGTGGGTGAACAGGCTGGATGTAGTCAGAGGTAGCTTTGCTGACCTTACTGCTTGAGAAAACTCTGCTGCCCACACCCATTTCTGGCTGGTTGAATAAGAGTGGGGATATTCACAGTAGTACATAATATGGCAATGGCTATATATTCTGATGCTGAAGGGCAACCCTTTCAAGATAGCTCACAAATCCTCAGGATCCACACAGATATTCCACAGTGTATTTCATGAATGTGAACTTGTTCTAGTTCATTCAGATTGCAATCAACGTAGTACTTCCTCCAGATTTTGGAGGTGGTCTGCCTGACTAGCCCCTGTGAGAAGTCATAGATATGACACGGGAGAGTATTGATTAGATATGACACGGGAGAGTATTGATTAGATATGACACAGGAGAGTATTGATTAGATATGACACAGGAGAGTATTGATTACTTTCTGGAAGAGTGCTGGAGCAAATGCAATTCCAAATGGAAGGTGTGTAAACTGGTAGAGAACATATATATGTTGATGGTACAGTACTTCAGAGTCGGGATGTACCACCACTTGAGGATACGCTTATGATAGGTCCAGCTGTGAACTGCTTGCCACCTGCTAAGGTCACGAAAGTTGATTCTCTGAATCCCTTAGGTGTTGAATAGCAATACTCATAAGTTCACACGCTCCCCTGCTTTCAGCAGTCAGACCTTGGATCAAATCTAAATGGTCAACAGTGAGACATCTTGGGCTCAAACCTAGACGAAACAGGAATTCCAATGGACATATGGGTTCAACAATGTGCACAGGGGTTCAATCCAAATGCAACAGCAGTTATAATGCACATAGGGATCCATTCCAAACGTAACAGTAAATCTAATGCACACAGGAGTCAAATCCAAATGCAACAGCAAGTCCCCTCTGTACTACAGAGGGGTCCAATCCAAATCCAATACCAAGTCCAATCCATATAGGGGTCCAATCCAATTCAACAGCAAATCCAATCCAAATCCACATAGATTAGATCCAATCCAAATCTTGCAGTATATCCAATCCATGTATTATATCAACCAAGTTTCCACAAACTATATTCTTCCACCGGGTTTCAGGATGGCAACTATTGGCATTTGTCAAGGAGATAATATAGTCAGAATCAGATTCTAGTCTGATCATATTAAACTTTAACAGCTAGATCTCCCACCACCAGTAATCACTTTCCTTTAAAATTCTTTAAAAATACCTTAGACGTCTTTCGATTAGCCCTGGTGAGTAACTACCTTATGTTTAATAATTAGGGGTACCTTAGATAGTCCACTAATACATTGTAAGATCCTCGGTCCTTTAATCCCTGCTCAGAGTCGTCATACTGTGCATTCCTCAACCCTCCCTTCAGGGGCATTTAGGCTTCAGTGAGTATTGTTTCTCCTTAGCCCTTCCTAGACTATCTAATAGAGCCATGTCTTCCACAATAGTGGCATTCTGCATTCTTAAATTTACAGTCTCCCGTTTTGAATGTATGTATAACACTTACGTGTGCAGTACTGGCCAAAGAGTTCACTTCCACCTTTTATATTTGAATTCTGCTGCCTTCTAAATTTCTGATGAATGTCAGTCCATCTCTCAAGGCCTGATCCTGCCCAAATTGCAATGCACAGTTAAAAATAAGCTATGCCATATATTTCACAGTGGACTACCCTCTAACTTGAGGGTGCTGAAAAAAGTAAAAAAAAGCATTCAGCAATCACCAATGACAAACTGATTCTCCAGTTCAGCTTAATGTGCATGTCACCAACAGACTCACTAAGAGATTGTCCAACTGTCATGAGGAACATTGTACCCTGCTTTCCTGCTCCACATCATTAGCCGTGAATATGCACCACATACGTAGGATGAAGAGTTCTTGGTCTGGGTTAATAGTTCCGAGGTAGCCTTTAGGCGCAGGTGCACGTTCTTCCATCATCCATCTTCGTTGCCAGTGTTTAGGTGCTGATGTAGCCAATACAATTTCAGTTGTACAAATGCAGGCACAATGTGCCCAAACGATAGAGACTATCATGTCACAAGTACTAAGCAGATGCATACAAAATAAAAGGTTACTACAATAAAATCATGTTCATTCAAACGCTGAAGCAGACAAATATAGTGATGGGAGTGCCGAAAATTGTAGAAAGCGCACAAAGAAGTGCAAAATAATACCCTCTCCATTGCATCAAATGTGCATACCATCACCTGGTCTCAAACACACCAAATATTACATTTTGACAAGACATTGGGTCCACAAACCATGCTAGTTACACCTGAGACTACATTCCATGCAGCTCAACTCACTTACACTTACACTCTCATAACAATGCTGAGCATTGGCCCAGTAAGTAATGACACTTTTAACACTGCAATTTATTCATATGCCTAGATGCTATACTCTGGTCAAAAACCCACCATCATCCAATTCTATGCAGCTAGCAGTATGCCTCCAGCGAGGTTCCATTTGTATTGAGTTGGGATGCAGTTCCACTTTAGACCATAGTGCCTTGTTGTTGTTCAGTTGCAGTTGGAAAACTGACTCATTTGGTTGAGCTGGTGAGCCACGCCCACCAATTACTAGTGCAGAAGTTCCACCAGCAATTGCAGTCACAGTGTGGTGCATTATCCTACCTGAGTGCCAAAATAGTGTTTAGTATCGGTGATGCATTGATCCAAGCAAGCTCACTACATATCTGGTCAGCAACTACAGAACCAACTACCTTTGAATCAAAAATTCCTGTCAGGTTAACCATTTACATCACATGTTATATAGAACCACTCATGGTATGCCAGTCAAAACCAACACACACAGCATTTTCATTACATCACTTACATACAGATATACACAAGTAAATAAAGGAAATTTGTTGGTATGTTGATGTATCATGGCATGTCTGTCCCAATCTTGTCTCTGTTCATTTTTATGTAATCCCTATACTACACTTCAAATTTCCTAAATTTTTTATTTACTTGTCTCTTTTTTTGTAAGCAATAATTGTCACTAGCACGTGCTCACCATATCCATGAAACTTCTGGCCAATTATTGCTATAGGCCCTAATAATCATCTAAGATGAATGATTAGTAGGGTGTGGTTTGGTTACTAATGCGGAAGGCTAAAAGCAGCTGCGTACACGAACTATGAGCAAACCTGCTAGCAATGTACTGTTGGTAACCAGCGCTTTGGCTTGGTAGCAGAGTATGCAGTGTTCTGACAGTGGAAGTAGCACAAGAATAGTCAACACATATGTCTTTTGTTATGTAGTACTAGTTGCTATACAAATCGTCAACACATTTCTCTATTATCAACCAGTTCACTGCACCTACGTAGTTGCTACGCGCTAGTTGCTAAGCGTTTGCACATGTGCGGCGGATGTAATGAGGTCAGACATCATTAACGAGTCTTAACCGGTAATAGTAAAAATCCTGTAAGACTATATAGCCCCACTATCAAAACAGCATTCATTAATATTCATATCCTGTGCTGACTCATCACTAAGATGTACATGGACTGTCTTAATGCTGAGTCAGTATGCAATACACTACGATATGAATAATTAATGAGCACCGGTTTCTTTGATCTCTATGGCTTCTGTGGTACAAACAGGTTACACTACACCCACTTAGTGGTTTAGTGTAACCTATATTTGTGTCATTACGTAATTGGTTTACTATATGACGCATGCTTTTGTATACGTACAATGTATGTACCATGCACGTGCATTCAAAATGAAATTACATAGTCCCTATGCGAATGTACACATATTGCATTGAGAAGAGTGTTAACATCAGTATTACAAGAATCACAAGGGTTAACAACATAAGCTATTTTATGTTGCTATTAGTGATGATATCTCTACACATGCTAACTTTGAGGTTGATGGCTACCACGGTTGCTGAGTTTTGCTCATTAGTTATCCTCATTCATAATACAGTGCTGGGAGAGATCAGTAGTACATGAACTCCAAGGGTTAATTATACCTCTATTCCCCAGTACATAATGATGCATTTCCACATGCAAAGATTCGAGTTTATGGTTACTGAGTTACGCTTCTTTAAGAAGAATAAGAAGATGAAGAACATGGCAAAAAAATTAATGTGGAAAGCACTTTTTGTGATATTACGCATGTCTTACATACCAGATCGACCAATTTTTATATACTGGTTATTTTTCACACACATTCTTCACCTTGATTTTATTAAAAGTGAAATCAACTTGAAATTGAAAGTGAAAATGAAGAATATCCTTATATATGGTTTTCAATGGGGATAGACCATAGTAATGCCCATATATACAGTATTACTGTACTGTGTGAAACATACGAAATACGTATTTTACCTGGACCTGTTCCATCATTTTTTAAACTATGGAGCTCCCATCCAGTGTGAAACGGCTGAAGATGCACAACATCACTGAGGCGTGAGTGAGGTGGATGCTCTTTTCCTGATGCTACCCCAAATCCTCCTACTACAATGATACTACCACCAACAAGAAGGCAAGATCCATGACCATATCTACAGAGAATAATAATACCCTAGTAAGTCTACTTTAACAACTCGAAAAGCACCAGAGGTGCATACTCTCACACAAATCAGCAGAGATGTAATGTAAGCCATCATTTCTGGGAGGAGAAACAGCCTGGGTACCACTGTCGGTGCATGCATGTAATTTCCATAAAAACCTGGGAATTAGGTGCATGTTTGTATACTTTCTGTTTAGTTCTCCTGTTGTGTGTCCATATGTAATCATGATCACATTGGCAGTATAGAATTGTGCGAGACATGTCTAGACTTTAGCATTGAGTATAGTTTTTTCTGATTGCCCAGGCTGTTTCTCCTCCCAAAAATGGGAGTCTAAAATGTAGGTGTGCTGCATTAGTACATACTCCAGAGATCAACTACAAAATCTCAGTAACAATCTACGTAGTGAGCTTATAGACAAGCCTGTCACTTTTAGTACAGCAATCACAATCTGGTACCTTACTATGTCAAGTTTCCAGCTCTTTGTGAAGTGTTAATGGAGGTGGTGTAATTGGTATTACCATTTGTCATGTAAAATGAAATTATTTCACTTTCACTTTAAGGTATTTACACATGATTACTAAGCTTCACGTCATGGTACATACGTAGGTACACAAGTTTAAGGAAAGTGCCATCGCAAACACTTTGAGAATAGTGAGAGTGGATGGATTGATTACCCGCTCTCCATCAAAACCCGTTCGCATTCTTAGTTCTCTTACTGCAAGACAAGCACAGTGCCCACATGTCAATTGAAGTAATTGAGATTGCACTTGCAAACAACATGTCACACTGGTGATGATGTCAGGGATTTACGTGATGGACGTTAGAACAAGCATACGTACCTCAGCATACCTGGAGTATCTCTATATGTTTTCAAATGATATAAAGGAGGAAAAACAAGTACCTGCTGTGTTTTTGTTAGTCACTGGGGGGAAGATATTTGCTCTGCTTAGCAGAGTACATTGCTGAGTTAAGACGCCTAGCAACTGATTGTAAGTTTAGGGACTATCCATCAAAGGTCCTACGAGACATACTAGTGTGCAGCCTAAAGTGGAAATACACAAATGCGCCTTCTCTTGGAGGACATTACTCTGGCAAAGGACATTTATATGGCACAAAGTGTGGAGTCTGCAAAGAAGAATGCTCAACAGCTGCAAGTGAGTGAGAGGCAAGTCACAACGACAGTAAGAACACAGTCCTGCTAATGTGAAGAAGCCATATCACTGCTGTGACCACACACACAGTGGAAGAGAGACTGGTTGTAACTGACTGTAGCAAGAAGGGAAGCCTGGCCAAAGTGTACCATTCATTCCCAGAACAAACAATAAGACTAGAGGGACCATCACAATAGAGTTGACGGAGGTTAGTCCACATGGAAGTGGACACAGTGACAGCTGTTTCAGAGACTGCTTGGGAGAAGCTATTCCTATAGGAGTTGCTACAGATGTCAGATATACATCTGAAGACATACACTGCAGAATCTCTGTCAGTAGTTGCAGTACTTTATGTGTGTGTAGACTGGTAAAGTTGCAATATGCGTACATGTATGAAGAATAGTGAGGAGTATCTGGGGCACCTGGTGGATGCTAAGTGATTTCACATGGCTACAAGGCTATTGAGCAAGTCTATAAACCTAGGAATGTGACAGAACTGTGATCTTATCTAGGAATGATCAACTACTACAGCAAGTTCCTACCAAACCTTGCATAACTCCTACACTCACTAAATGAGTTGTTGCAGTTAATAAGTAGCACTGGTCCAAAGACTGTCAGGCTGCTTTTCAGGAGGTCAAAAACAAGCTTGCTTCTACACCGAGTATTGGATCATTACAACTCTGGCCAGAGATGCATCCAATTATATCCAATTATAGAATAGCAACAGTGCAATCCCAGGTTCATGCTGATGTAACAGAACATCTCGTTGCATTCACCTCGTGCACACTCAGTAAAGGTAAGAGATATTATGCATAAGTTGAGAAAGAAGTTTCACATCTAGAAGTTTCACAAGTATGTGTTTGGACAAAGGTTTACAATAGTAACAGACCATCGACCAATCACTGCAATCTTGGGGTCAAGAACAGGGGTACCTACTGTGGCTGCAAGACTTTTGACTATCAGCTTACAGTTTTACCATTGAATTCTGACCAACAATGGCTCATGCAAATTCAGATGAACTCTCCTGGCTACTGTTAGCAAGACCTACCTGATAGTATATCTTCAGCCTCTACCTGTGTCATTACAAAGCTGAGAGATGCAACTGGAAAGAACCGTGTACTGAGTAGAGTGTGTGTATGCGTAGAATGAGGAAAGTGAGGAAGTACGTACCAGAGCCCTACTGGAATCAACAGAACTGACTGTGGAAGGAGGTTGTGTGATGCAGGGTGTTGGGGTAGTTGTACAGAGAGGCTAAGCAGATGTACAAAGGACGTGTTGGAATAGTTCAGTTGAAATCACTTGCATATGGCCAATAGTGGTGGTCAGGAATTGATAGTGAGCTGGAAGGACTGGTAATGCATGCCAGTCATACCAGGAGTCACCAGCAGTATCACCACTCTATCCTTGGATCTGGCCATCCCAGCTGTGGTCCAAAGTGCATCTGCTAACCTGTTTCTTGGACATATGATTTTAATAGTTGTAGATGACTACTCAAACTGGCCTGAAGTAGTGCAGATGAAAACTACCACAGCTGAGCAGACCATTTGTGGCACTTCACATTGTACAAAAAATGTCCAACCATATGTATAGGTTACATACCGAGGTGTGATTGACACAACAGTGAGGCCAAAGGCCTGAAGCTGTGTGAAACACATAAGCTGTACACACTTCTAAAATCATAGATTCTACTAATCGGCAGATCTGTGAGTGCAACATTGAACTTGTTAGGCCTACATTGCAAATCTCAAATATTAGAAAACAGGCAAACAACACGAGGGACATTTGTGTGGGTAGAGTTTTGCATCACACAGTCAGTTACAGTTTGTGTTTTCCAATATGGTTGAGACATGGTGTTATAGCGAGATCACTGAACAGTATCATATCTGATACAGTTACTTGATGGTTCATTATGGAAAAGGCACATTGATCATATCATACCCAAAATATGGGACTCTCACCAGGAAGAGAATGAAGAAAAGATCCCTTTTTTCCAATTTTAAACTGCATCTGACCAGACACCAGACCATGTTGAGAGAGAGGAGTCCCCTTAAGGTCCAAAGTTCAGACTTCCAACCGATCCACCTAGCCCTACGTGGTTTCAGACAATGCTATGAACAGACGTTATCCTAGTTGGGAACAGAACTCACCGCACAGGTGACGTGATTTTCTGTTTTGGTAAGATGTGTGTATTAGTGTATATTATTGCAATATTGTGTATTATTGCAATATTATGTATCGTGCATTCTCAGAAGTTAATTAGTTTAGTTAGCAAAGAACAGCCACATGCTCTCCTTGTATCTCCCAGGGTACATTTACAGTTACATTGATATACCTTAACATGTTAGTACTTCATTCCTTTTTATAATGTCCAATAAGTCGTGGTAAATACGTATCTGCTGTCTTATAGCTGTCATTTGTTGAGTTCTATTTATCATATTTGATGGCAGAAGATCAGTGTTCTGTGAGTGTTATTGTGATAACTGCTTTTTGAATAGTAATACGTTTTCACAGTCTTCATCGCAGAAGCAAGGCTCAGTTTGCAGGCAAGGCAGCAAAGCAGGGAGTGATGGAATTAATGTGCTCTCCACTAGTGAAGTGCATGCGCAATCATCCCTCACACAGATGTATATCACTGACAAGTAAATAAAAAATTTAGGAAATTTGAAAGGAAATATAGGGATTGCATAAAAAAGAACGGAGACAAGATTGGGACACAGACATGCTATGAAATATCAACGTAACATTATGGGTACGTTGATATATCACAACATGTCTGTGTCCCAATCTTGTCTCCGTTCTTCTTTATGCAATCCCTATATTTCCCTTCAAATTTCCTAAATGTTTTATTTACTAGTCTCCCATCATTTTTTTTCTGGACCTAGGTACATGCATTTTCAGTTTACTTGGTAGCAAACGTATTAGCTAATAGCGCTTGTAGCTATAGCCTGAGGCTATCTACCATTTTTATTGCAACATCAATTGCTTGTGTATTATATTGCACCAGATTTTACTTTTAGTGGAGCTTTTGTTATTGAAATATAGCAAAGTAGTGCCTGAGGCTACTATTTACAAGATTACAAGATTTTATCTCAACATTAACTGATATTAAGCTTTAACACCATACCAATTTCCACATTTAGTGCTACTCTTTATAGCGAGATATAGCTAACTATTGCCTGAGGCTATTTTGTTGTTATATTACAAGATTTACATTGTTTACAGAGATTTTATCACAACATTGATCATTGGGGTATTAAGCTTTACCATCACACCAATTTTCACATTTAGTAGAGCTTCTGTAGTAAGATACAGTAATGCTTGCCTGAAGCTATTTTTTACAAGATTTACATGGTTTACAGAGATTTTATCACAATGTTGATCTTTGGGGTATTACACTTTACCATCACACTGATTTCCACATTTAGTAGAGCTTCTTTTAGTAAGATACGGTAATACTTGCCTGAGGCTATTTTTTAATGGTTTACAGAGATTTTATCACAATGTTGATTACCAACACACCAATTTCCACATTTACTGGAGCTTTTGTTAGTGATATACAGAAATGCTTGCCTGAGGCTATTTGTTGTTTTATTACAAGATTTACATTGTTTACAGAGATTTTATCACAACATTGATCATTGGGATATGAAACTATACTATCATACAAAATTTCACATTTAGCAGGGCTTTCATTAGTCAGATATAGGATTGTGTGGCCCCCATTATTATACATGGCCTGAGGTTATTTTACAAGAACTACATTGTTTTAAACATGATGATGCACTATACCCACAGTGGAACTACATCACTGTACCAAGTTTCACGTTTAAATATGTTACCATTAGCGAATTTCAAGTGGAAGAAGTAGTGTCGGAAGATGAACAATTTAGATTTTTGTTAATTTTAACCCTTTATATATATATATATACCATTTTATAATCACAGTTAGTTTCTGGGTATAGTTACATATTTATGTTAACAGAAATCCAGTAAGCAGCAAACTGAAAGTGAAAGTGATGAAAAACCTTACATATGGTTTTCAATGGGGATAGACCAGATCCCTATATACACAGTACTACTGTACTGTGTGAGAAGTACATGTATTGCATTGAGAGGAGTGTCAACGTCAGTATTACAAGAATGACAAGGGTTAACAACATATGCTTTTGTTATGTTGCTATTAGCGATGATATATCTACAAATGCTGATTTGAAGGTTGATGGTTACCATGGTTGCTGAGTTTTGCTCATTAGTTATCCTTATTCATAATACATTGCTGGGAGAGATAAAGACCAGTAGTACATGAACTACAAGGAATTATACCTCTATTCTCCAGTACATAATGATACATTTCCACATGCAAAGATTCAACTTCATTAACTTTATGGTTATTGAGTTACGCTTCTTCGAGAAAAAGAAGAAGAAGATGGAAAACATGGCAAAAATGTGAAAAGCACTTTTAAGCTATTACACACATCTTACATCACAACACATCCAATTTTTGTATACTGGTTATTTTTCAGACATTTTTTACCTTGATATCATTAAAAGTGAAATCAACCTCAAATTGAAAGTTAAAATGAACAAAATGCTTATATATGGTTTTCAATGGGGATAGACCATAGCAATCCCTATATGCACAGTACTACCGTACTGTGTAATAATAGGTAGCCAGTTTTACATTGCATGTGCAGGGTTTTGTACAACAAACCTCTTAATGATGGATGATGGAGGTCTCCTTTTCACATTATCAATTTTACATGGGACATAGAAGGGATGAATCGGAATATAACTTGCTGTTTTGAAAGGAAGAAGCTGACTTGAAAGTGACTGACAAGAGCCATTAAGTGCACACAAAATAACATAATGTGAACACTTGAGATGCCACTCCTCATATTCATCAAAAGGCTCCAAGTTACTAATCCTTTGGTGTTCTTCTGATGGTAAGAAGTTGAAAAAATCATTCATATCGCAACTTCTGCATTCATTCCACCCCTGAAAGAAAATACAACAAATATAACCCTAAGTGCATAATCCTTGGGCTACTGCATTTTGCAGTTAGAATACAAGACACAAAATATATTGTAGGGATTGCATAAATGAACAGAGAGAGCACTTGCTATATACATCAATATACCTTTGTTGGTACATTGATGTATACAGTCCCAATCCTGTCCATTCACTGCATGATATTTGTGTATATGTGTACTTAGCAACTATATACATAAACCCACTGCAGCAAGATATCGTCTTCTCTGGCTTTGCTGTGTAGGGTAGGTACCAATGTTCCTCAAAGGAGACTGTAACATTCGGAAATGGCTCTTCCTGAAAGATCACAACACAATACAAGTAACTAAAACCACAATTTCTGACACACCATCCTCTTTGATTTGCATGGATATTTATGTAAAGGACAAAACTGCCAACAGGAGTGAAAATTTGATTATATCCTGCCATTTGAAAAAAAAAAGATGCTGGCTTAGACCTAAGATTTGCAATTCAGATCTCTGGAAAAATCAAGAAACGGATACATCATAGGAACCACATGAAAAAATTAAAGGATACACACTATAAATCCATAAAAGTATATGCATATTGAGAACATGAAAGGTAATGTGATCATAAAAGCACATACTACATAAAGAGAAACTATACTTAATAATATCACAAGGAGAACCACTAATTAACTATGCATGTATTGCATTCCTTATGTATCCTTGCATTGTACTGCTCTGTACTCACGTCATTGCTGAAGGAAAGCCTGGTTCCCGTCAAAATATTTGGCTTTTGATAAAATGATCTTCCCTATTCAAGTTAATCTCTTTACTATATCTAGCATACTCTGCACATATTCCACATGGTTTTCATATGTGAGATTGCAAACATGCAAACCAAGCTCAGTCCATTCCGCCTTTGCTTGCAATTTAAACCCTTCCCAATACAGTTCCAAATAGAAAAAAATTAGGTTATGCAGTTCTTACGTCAGTAGTATTGTAGCTTTGGAAACAAGTTCACAGTCCTTCCAGAGCTATTTTTAATTGGTCACAATATTAATATGTCTTCTTTTCAGCATATAACTGGTTGTGAGTAGAGTCAGCTACCAATCCTATATAACCTCAGACAGTCATAACAGGCTAGCTTGAAGTAAAGTACATTGTAACTATACTGACATCGACTACTGACGCTCTGATAACACAACTTCCTGTGTTTGTCATGTAAACAAAACATCTAACACTAATACTTGTACGGTTGCAGCCCTGGAGTTTGATGACATTTGGAAAAGGTATCTACGTAAGGCATTCATAACCTTTTTATGTACTGTCACAATGATTCTAAACTGCAAATTATGCAAATTATCGTTGACATCGACTACTGACACTCTGATAAACACAACGTCATGTGTTTGTCATGTAAACAAAACATCTAACACTAAATACGTACTTGTAAGGTTGCAGCCCAAGAGTTTGATGGTGTTTGAAAAAGATATGTTAGGCATTCAAAAAGTTTTCAAGATCTCATGCAAGCATTTTCATACTCAGTAGTCAGCCTTTGCCAGTTTCTCCTCCTCCACTGCCCACAAGTCAGTGTAATGCTCTAATTCACTCCTCCTGTTTGATTTATTACACACAGATGAAGGTAATACCCACCTTCATTCTAACCTGTCATGATCTATTCCTGCACTATATATTCCACTGCTCCAGAAATTGTATATCAATCTCTCCAAGTCCCAGCAGAGATGATCACAATATCGGGATCCCTAATTAAACCTTGGTGCACATGTGCCGCAAGGGTTACAGTAGTTGGGTTTGTGTGTGTGTCTGTCTCACTTCTCAAATGAGTGATCACATTATAAAAAAAAACGTACATACTCAGTGGCATACGATCGTCAAAAGTATTGTGAGGATCTTTCTGAAACGACTACATTCAAGAGTTATGGCATGAAACACAAGTGAAAGAGCCAATATTCCAAATAGATATAGCCTATTCTGGCTTGCCCATGATCAGTTTTTTCCTGTTCGATGTACAGCGAAGCACCAGAGGTTTACTGCATGAGGGAGTAGAAGCGTGAGTACTACTCCGCTCAAAGCTATAGCACTTCCAGCAGTGTACAGAGCCATCTTCTAGTCAGCTATTTCACTATGCGAAAAAGGCGCATGCGTATTTTAGTAAACCATGTGGTGGAATCGGCTATTTTGGGTGAGAGGATGTTCTTTTCTGAGTTACTAACTGTCATGCCTCCGTGTTAGGTATGCCCACAACGTAAAGCTAGTGTACCAATAAAACAGAAAGTGTGTAAATCTTGCAAACATGTCTTTCAAGCTAAGAGAAGAGCAGAGTGTAATTTGCCAAACAAAGCCATAAAACGCATGTGAGTTATACAGTCAGACAGTATCAAATCAATTATGAAGTCTAAAGGTATGTAAGTTGCAAAAGGCCAGTAAAAGAGAAACTAGCAGGAAAACTTTGCATAGACAAAAGCAAAATAGAGAGCACATGGCAAGCATGTGAGCAACTGAAACTAGAGAACAAACTTTGCATAGACAACAGCAGAATAGAGAGCATACGGCAACCCAGTGGCGGATCTAGGGGGGTTTCAGAGGTTTCCACTGAAACCCCCTTTTGCTGCGACTGCTCACATCTCAAAAACGCGCTCATCTGACTTACTGTCGATTTCATGCTAGTTTGTGTTCTTCGCGCGCGAGCGTGTGTTAGCGTATTTACAGACGTACTAGACGCTTACGGAGCGATTATCACTTCTATATGGTTACGAGTACACACGCAAATCGCCATTCGTGCGCGTGCATAATTAACTGGGAGGGGCTTCAAAACTCGCGCGAGATGCTACCCCCTTTGCGAAATCCTGGATCCACCACTGCAACCACAAGAGCAGCTACGTAACAAAAGGAGTGATGTGTCCATACAACAAGCTACGTATTATGTTATTTCTGTATGTACCATAGCGTATATATTTTATGTCATTTCTGCGTGTACCATAACGTACACAGACAATACAAAGTCACTATCACTTCCCTTGCCCAATAAAACACTCAAGTGCATGCAAAAGCACCTCTACATGTACTCATACCTACATATTGCTATTGTTGTTGCAACAAATTTATGTTAGTAGGGTGACAAGAACAGAGCCAAGATGATATATTTGCTCAACCAACTGATGAGAGCAAACTCAGTCTTACTTTATGTTGCTACCCCAACACTTAGATTTATACACTTGGGAGTACATTACCATGGTATGTTTTTGCATATTGTAAAAGGATTGAAGTATGGTGAATAAGTAATTGTAATTGCAGATCATTGGCAAGGAAACAGTAATCAATGAGAATCTTACACAAAATAGGCATCAGCAATGCTTGTGTGCGAAAGGTTATCAAATGCACTAAGATGGCATGAGTGGATAACACTGTAGCAGAATCAAACGATGTTTAATACTCTTGTACAGGACAAACAACATACATAGATCTAACACACATTTGTAAACTATGTAAACACTAACCACTTACATAATATGTCCAAAGGAATCATGAGGTTTGATCTAAAATATATAATTAGGAATATTATTTTCAGTAGGCAGTAATGTATGTACACGTATAAAATATTTAGCAAGAAAACCATGAAAGGTCTAACCTGTTCATAACAGCAAAATATGGCATCTGTAAAAGAGGCAGCAGTCCAGGCAAGCAATGCATTCACACTGGATTGAAATAAACCAAATGACAACTCATTCCAAGTGACACATGCTTAGAAAGGCAAGGCAACACAACAGAAAGACCAAGAAACACTTATAACTTTCCCAATTCATTCGTTCTTCAAAGAAAAATTGACTGCTTTTTGTGGGCTTTCAACCCATAACATCCCAATTCTAGGTAATGCCTCTACCAACTGAGAGGTACACAAACATGTGCATAATAACAATCTTACATAAGATTCAGTACGTACGTATATACCAATGCCTACTGACATAAATATTTACAGCTGTATGACTAGGTAGGCTCACTCCTGCTCGCTCAATACGGTAATTTCAATCAAAAACTAAATGAATGCTCAGAACCCTCGGCGCCATGAGTTCAGACCTACTCAAACCACTTCACGTGGTATTGACTATAATGCACATGGGCACTTTCTGCAGGAAAATGGCCAACCATACATATGGCTTTCAACGGAACAGTACTGGATCTATGCAACAGAGCTGTTTCAGAGAAAACCCCACAAATATTTTGATCTCCATTGCCCGCTGAGTAAGTGACAGTATTTTCAGGATAAACAGATGCTTTAGAGGTGAGATGTGACTTAACAGACACACAGACACACAGACCCAACCACCTAACCCTCGCTGCGCATGTGCACCGAGGGTTAACAATGGCATTCTTGATGCTATTTTAATAGTTCTGCTTAAAGAAGCATCAATCAATGGTGAAATTAAATAGTGTCAATGTTGTCATTGTCACATTGGATTCTAAAACTGCCACAGACAACAATACTAACAAAAGCACCACTAAATGAATGCACTAAAGTGCAGAACCCTTGGCGTACATGCGTGTGCAAATCCATGAAAGTGCACACACTAGATCTATTAACAGGAAGTATATGGAAGACTTTAGGAAAAAGACAGAGACTAAACAGAAAGAAGCTTGCTACGTTATATTGAGTCGTACTCCAGGTAGAGTTTAGCCTATCGTTAGCCTTTTTGGACCCTTGGAAGGCTCGGCTATCGAAAAAGTGCGTGGAATGTCACTGCAGTACCCTACAACGCAGGAAGTGGTGTATCTCTGCAATAGAGCGGTTTCAGAGAAAACTCCACAAATATTTTTACCTCTGTTGCCCGCTGAATACGTGACAGTATTTTCAGGACAAACAACATACATAGATATCTTGTAGAGATCCCGCACTACTCCGTTGAAACCAATATGTACTGTCGGCCATTTTCCTGCGGAAAGTGCACATGCGCACTATAGTCAATACCATGTGAAGGTGTCATTCTTTCAGAGCTCCGTGAGTTACCATTGGTCATGCCTCCAAGCAAGGTCTGCATGAACTCATAGCGCCAAGGGTTCTGCACTTTAGTGCATTCATTTCTTTAATTTTTGGCACTACCATCCCTACATCCCTCAACATTTAATGAAAATTTACACTTGTTTCACTAGTTTTTCTTGGGTAATCAAAACTTAGAGAACAAGTGGCAGTCTGTCAAAATACCTTAGTCGTCTTCATCAGAAGTATCAAGAATTACCTTGATGTAGACTGTTCCTTGTTGAGAACCAAATATATCTTTTGCAATATCTTCTGTGATTCAGGGAGCAACAAGTTGCGACATACATGTATATTATCCTTCATGTGAATGAAGAATCGGAGATGCATGTTTTCTCTGAGAAAAAACCTCAAAGCCTAAACTAGTGCTTGTATACCATCTGTTCCTGCAACAATGACATTCTTTATACTACGCTTGAGCTTCAGCAAAGTGCAGTAAGCTTTTCCCTGTGAACAAACATTGGTAAAACGTAGGTGATTTTGATGTTCTTTTGTTCAAAACAAGGGAACAAGTAAGGGTGTAACAGTCACTCCCTAAATTGAATGTTGAATCTATCCCCAAAACACAAGAAGCACGCAGGTCTGAAGTTGATCATTGGTCCCTAAAGAGCTGGTATCACTCTGTATGAATCTTCTTCCTCCAGGCATTAGGTCTGCATTGCACTGCTGAACTACTTCGAACAATGAATAACTCTTGCTTTGTGCTGAGGCTGTTGTGTGCTTACTGTTATTGGAGGATGGGAGCGAGCCAACCTAGTCGTGTTAATGGATCGATTTTCTATATATTTATTTATATGTACATTTATATGTGATGGGCACTGTTTTTACCTGTCCCCGCATTTTAATTGCCCTTTGCTAGCACTCGAAGAGAAATGGGATTCACTAGAATCTTCAGCCCATCCTCACCAAGAGCCTCAATTTTATTGCTGGTTACTCAAAATAATCTGATCAAATTAAAATTTCCATGATAAGCTCTGCTCATGAATCTGCTGGCTTAGGCTTGCCTCCAGCCCCATACACCACCAATCGAAATGAAATGCTAAGGTACATGTTTGAATGAATTTCTGATATCATACAGACAAGCAAAAAATACAGGGAAACTACACTGTAGTGTCTATGCACAGTCCAAGAATGTTGGCAAGAAACCAGGCTGTCCGAAACAAAAAGCCAACCACGTGAAAAGCCTCATGTTGACACATGTGGACCCATTGTCAGATCCTTTGGCTTCAGGGAGTGGTTCTGTAACTGTCGTATGTGAGCCCCATTGCTCTACCTCCACTCCTCCAACTCTTTCAACTTCTACTGGACTACCTACATCTCAACCCCTTGCTCCCTCTACCCACCCCAAGTGCATCATGTCTGCCCATCAAATATGTCGGCTGAATCTCATTCCCCAGAACGTCACTTTCTCATTTCAGTGTTCTCCTCTCACAATACCAGCTGCAGCATCATGAAGAGCAACACAACAAACTGTAGTTGTTAGCTATCTTTTTCAAGTAAGGATCCTAACACCAGCCATGAAAATTTGGGCTGGCTATTGCTATTTGGGTATGCAAGAGGCGTAGATGGGACTGCTCCACCCCCATTGGACCTATATATGCTAGGTGCATAAGGAACAGGATTTGTACTACAATGTAATGCAAAACAGCAACTATCCTCCCTCAGCCATTATCATGCAAATACCTCATGCCCATCCTCGTACTGTTCACATTCCTCAGACAGTCATGAAAAAGCTACAGTTGTTGCATCTGACTATTTCACGGCAGACATTCGGGATTGATTTGTAATGTTAGATACAGTTGTATTATATACTCTATCCACAGGTCAGATTTTGAGAAACTTAACTTGCCGTACTGACCAGCTGCATGGCCGTATACAGGCAGTAGCATGTCACTCCATCCCCACCGCACTGCCTTAGTCCCTAGCCCCAGGTGGCTATATATCTGTGGTTCCACCCCTAGCCTCTCCTGGCCTAGCTTTACCTTACCATACCTCTGTGGGTCCCTAGAAGATGTGTAGAAGCGTTGTGCTTATGGTCCGTATATTACAGTTGATCACAAACCTAGACTCTCAAAGGAGAGTTTGGATAGCGGATACCAAGCCTACTAGCTAAACCTAGCAACATTAGTGTGCAAGATGTCATAGTCTCGTTCCCAGACAACACCCCACCTAACTGGTGGGAAAGGAGAGGGGTCCCTGGGGACGAGACTAAAGACACCAAACCAACACACAGTTGCATTCCGGGTTTATAACCATCCACACCGTGTGCAATTGGTACCTTTCTTTCACGTGTAAGCTTACAGCATCTGAGAAAATGTGCACTGAACAGACACAAACACATACACACACCATACACATCCACCACACACACACACATAAACACACACACACACACACACAAACACACACACAGACCAAGTACAGTAACCCTTGCTGCACATGTACGCCGAGGGTTAACAATTGTCATATTCATAACTACTAGAATTTGCTTTGTGGTAATTTTCACTACATATACTTCCAGAAAGACCACACAATAATACCTTTCAGGATCAATGTATGTTAGGACACACTCAGATACAAAGAGTGAAGGGGCACTGAAATCCACTCCAGCTTGTTCCAGTTTACAACGCAAGTCTTCTAAATTGGTTATATCGCAGCAAATAGCAGTGTAAGTGTCAGCCACAACAATATCTTCGTTCAGAGACTTCATTTCTCCTATATGCTGCTGCAACAGCGGATTTTCAGCTATTACACTAAGTTTTCTTTGTATCACTGAAGGAAAATCCACCTATAGTACAGAGCAAAAATTAAGGGTAAACATGTAGTGACCCCCATAAAGCATAGGCAGTGTGGGTGTTATTAACCCTCACACATATGGAGGAGGGCTATTATGGTCAGTCTGTGTGTGTGCGTGTGCGTGTGCATGCGTGTGTGTGTGTGTGTGTGTGTGTGTGTGTGTGTGTGTGTGTGGGTGGGTGGGTGTGTGGGTGGGTGGGTGTGTGGGTGGGTGTGAAAAAAAAAGGTTTTCTCACAAACCATGGCTACTATGCCAAACATGGAGAATGCTAAAGCTTGGAGCAGAAAGAAGAGACCAGAACACAGCAGATCCACTGCCTACATTCGTGAACTGTGTGTGCTATTAATTCCAAGCATGGCAAGGCAGTATTACTGTAAGAGTCTAGAGCTGAATCATCAATAGTCTCGGTCCAAGTCCTTTTTTCTCTAATTGTGCAGGGGAGGATATGACGGGTCTGGGGTCAGTGCTTAGCTGCACACAGGCAGTAGAAAGAAACAGATGTTAATTGCAATTAACACCCGCAAGGACTTTGTGCTGCTGGTGAATGTGTGTTAAATCCAGTCAAATATTTCAATAGATTGTTTCCACTAGGTGCATAAAAGATAAGCATCTCCACTTGAATTTATCATTTTCCAGTTATGTGGTGTTATGTTCTCCACCTGTATGAATGATGCATGATACTAAAAGTGTCTTAGGAAAGTTAATTTCACTGAAATATAATATGTACTCACAGCCAGACACAATATATATAAAGTAAATAAAAAATTTAGGAACTTTGAAAGGAAATCTTGTCTCCATTCTTTTTTATACAATCCCTATATTTCCTTTCAAATTTCCTAAATTTTTTAATTACTTGTCTCCTGTCATTTTTTCTGGACCTAGGTACATGCATTTTGTTATTTTGCAGTTTACTTGGTAGCAAATGTATTAGCTAACAGAGCTTGTAGCTTTAGCCTGAGGCTATCTAACATTTTTATCGTAACATTAATTGTTTGTGTATTATATTGTAACTTCTAGTGGAGCTTTTGTTAATGAAATATAGCAAAGTAGTGCCTGGGACTACTATTTACAAGATTACAAGATTTTATCTCAACATTAACCTTTAACACCACACCAATTTCCACATTTAGTGCTACTTTTTATAGCGAAATATAGCTAACTATTCCCTGAGGCTATTTTGTTGTTATATTACAAGATTTACATTGTTTACAGAGATTTTATCACAACATTGATCATTGGGGTATTAAGCTTTACCATCACACCAATTTTCACATTTAGTAGAGCTTCTGTTAGTAAGATACGGTAATGCTAGCCTGAGGCTATTTTTTACAAGATTTACAGAAATTTTATCACAATGTTGATCTTTGGGGTATTAAGCTTTACCAGCATACCAATTTCCACATGTACTGGAGCTTTTTGTTAGTGAGATACAGTAATGCTTGCCTGAGGCTATTTGTTGTTGTATTACAGGATTTACATTGTTTACAGAGATTTTATCACAACATTGATCATTGGTGTATTACACTTCACCATCACACTGATTTCCACATGTAGTAGAGCTTCTTTTAGTAAGATACGGTAATACTTGCCTGAGGCTATTTTTTACATGGTTTACAGAGATTTTATCACAATGTTGATATTTGGGGTATTAAGCTTTACCATCATACCAATTTCCACATTTACTGGAGCTTTTGTTAGTGAGATACAGTAATGCTTGCCTGAGGCTATTTGTTGTCGTATTACAAGATTTACATTGTTTACAGAGATCTTATCACTACGTTGATCATTGGTGTATTACACTTTATCATCATACCAATTTCCACATTTAAAGGAGCTTTTGTTAGTGAGATACATTAATCCTTGCCTGAGGCTATTTGTTGTTATATTACAAGATTTACATTGTTTACATAGATTTTATCACAATATTGATCTTTGGGGTATTAAGCTCTACCATCACACCAATTTTCACATTTAGTGGAGCTTTTGTAAGTGAGATACAGTAATCCTTGCCTGAGGCTATTTGTTGTTATATTACAAGATTTACATTGTTTACAGAGATTTTATCACAACGTTGCTGGGGTATTGAACTATACTATCATAAAAATTTCATATTTAGCAGACCTTTCATTAGTCAGATATAGGACTGTGTGGCCTCCATTAATAATACATGGCCTGAAGCTATTTTTGTTTATGTTACAAGAAGTACATTGTTTACAAAATTTTTATCATGACGATGCACTACCCCCAATGGAACTACATAACTGTACCAAGTTTCATGTTTAGATCTGTTACCGTTAGGGAGTTACGCTTCTTCAAGCGGAAGAAGAAGAAGAAGAAGATGAAGAATTTACAAAAAGGACTTTTGTTAATTTAACACCTTTCTCTTCCATCAAATTATACCATTTATAATCACAGTTAGTTTCTGGGTATAGTTACACATTCATGTTAACAGAAGCCCAGTAGGTAGCAAACTGAAAGTGAAAGTGATGAAAAACCTTATATATGGTTTTCAATGGGGATAGACCATAGCAATCCCTATATACACAGTACTACCGTACTGTGTGATATATAGGAAGTTTGAAGCACATGAGGAAGAATGGTTGGATTCCATCTTGCTGTGTATGTCAGGGTCATGGTGGAGTGCACAAATCATATTTACAAGCTGTACTGTATGAGAACTCACTGAACTTACTTACATTCTTTTCTCTCACACAGTGAAGTGGAAGTCCAATGTGATATACATTAGTATCTGGTACAGGGAAAATGGTCCATGAATACAGACTTCCCCAGGGTCAAGGAGTCCGTCGTTGCACCATGCGCACACTGTACGCATGTTGCAAAAGTCCGCGTAAGTCCGTTGTGATACCATGTATCACCACGGACTTACATGGTATCACAACGAACTTATGCAGACTTTTGCAACGTGCATACGGTGTGTGCGCGGTGCAAAGACGGACTCCTTTGACCCCGTGGAAGTCCATATTCATCGACCATTTTCCCTGTATGGTGTATTCCACAACGTGACAAGGCTGCATATATACACAAAAAACTGGACATGCACATTACTCCAATGATCACATGAATAACCTCGGCCTCATTCTTGCTAAGGTGAATTGGACACATGTTTTTCCAAGCTGCTTCAAACCAGAACCTAAAGGCAGCCGAAAGTCCGAAGTGGCACAGAGGAAACTATCTGGGAGACGTGCAGTCAAGAGATTTTTCCGGATGCTTTCAATGACAGATCAAGTGCCACCATATTCTACAATATACCACGTGATCAACACGGCGACCATGGATATCAAGCTCATGGGCAGGTGGGGCTAATAATTGGCACTAGTTGTCGTATAGCTGGCGTGGGCTATCCATATATATGTATAGGACAATGCATTTTGACCCTGGGACTGCCCGTGCGCTACGCGCAAATGTAACCAGCCTTGCTTCTTCCGCTCGCCATCAACACATAGCATTCATATATATACGTATATGTGACTTGCGTGTGAAGTGTGAACAACTTGCAATTTGTCACTTTAAACGATACTGTCCCTACATACATTTTGGGCCTGGCTGCTGCCTGTGCACTACACGCAAACGTAACTGGCCTTGCCTCGTCCACTCGTCATCAACACATATGTAATCAATGAGGATCTTTATTCAAGAGGGACAGTTCTGTTGGTCAAGAATTATGGCCAAAACAAGGGTTAACATGTTCATAAATTTTGAGGTAGACCATTTCCTGACATACCCATTAGCCTTTTAATAGCTAAGAACTCCAGAATACAGTAGTCACCACTACAATGATACCAAAACGCCAATTTGTTATCGTCAACTACTCACTCTCTGATAAACACACTTCCTGTGTTCATCACGTGAACCAAAAAATAAGATTTTGTTCAAGGATCATGTATGCTCCAGTATAAGTGTAAGAATTAGAGCAATTACAATGCCAGTTCCTAGGTAGGCTGATTAGAAGTCACTGCAGCTGTGTATCACAGAGTACGGTAGTACTGTGTATATAGGGATTGCTACGGTCTATCCTCATTGAAAACCATACATACGGTTTTTCATCACTTTCACTTTCAGTTTGCTGCTTACTGGATTTCTGTTAACATGAACGTGTAACTATATCCAGAAACTAACAGTGATTATAAAATGGTATATATAATTTGATTGATGATAAAAGCATTAAATTAACAAAAGTCTATTTTCGTAAATTCTTCTTACTTGTCTCCCGTCATATTTTTTCTGGACCTAGGTACATACATTTTGCTATTCTGCAGTTTACTTGTTATGTTCCTCAGGTGAGGGAGGAACAGATGGTGAGGATTTGCCTGTGCGTACATGTATGTGTGGCTCTGTGGATGCGTGGTCGATGGCAGTAATGCTATGGTAGCCTTATGAGTATTATTACTTGGTATTAGCAAATGGTAGCCTCGGTTCCCAGGCCTTCCCCGTTGCGTGTAATTGTGCATGTTCTTAAAATTGGGGAAGGCCTGGGATGAAACATCACATGAGGGATGATGCGTAGCATGTGCCTCATTGACCTCAAAGTCACTACCTAAGCTTATCGCGAAAATAGAGCTAGACTAATGCCAGTTTAAAGCATAGCATATATATACTACATACTCACAAGCCACGTACGTTGAACGTCTCAGCTCTCGTGAGTATATACAATTTGTGATTGAGGCCACCAGCGGTGGACACTAGAGCATCTACCCAGCGTCTACCCTCATGTGATGTTTGATCCCAGGCCTTCCCCAATTTTAAATGTTTCCCTCCCCCACACAATCAAAACGCACACAATTACGCGCAATGGGGAAGGCCTGGGAACCAAGTCTAAGCTAATGCATTGTACTTTGAATTAGCTATACAGGTAATAGCATGTGCATAGGCTCTATGTAACTGCCAGTACTATATAGCAGGCCTAGTAGAAAGTGAAGAGATCTATTGTGTGTATGTGCGCGCAATCACGCAAATGTGCAACGTACTTGTAAGTGCGCACAATTAATAACTGCTTAAACTAATGTTTACAGAGATTTATCATAATATTGATCATTGTGCTATACACACGTTTTTCTATGTACATGCATGTTAGAGTGGTTATGTGAGTTTGGATACTGGGTGAGTGGGAAGAGTTGGTAAACCAAAAAGGTCTTTAACCCACCATCCCCAGTGCTCAAGGCTGGGCATCTGGTTTCCTGCTCTTGTGTGTTGTACGTATATCTTTTGTGTGTGTGTGTGTGCCGGAGTGAAGTTGCTCCATGCTCAGGGTGTATATCCGAGTGAGCTGTTGTTGGGAGTTGCCCAGGTTCAGGTACACATGTGTGATCCCAAGTGAGCTGTTGCTAGCAGTTTCTCCATGCTGAGGCTATTTCTATATCTTATGCGGGTTGGTGAGGTGGGTTTTCTTTCTTAATTCATGTGTGATATACATGCTTTTGCAAAGTAATGTACACACATCGTACATACATAAACTCACTTCAAAAAATCTGCAGTTAGAAAGAAGCCCTTGTGACTGCATACAGAAGAAACTAGTGTCAAATCCAGCACCTAATGATATGATCTGTACAAAAAAAAACACAAACCTCATTACACGTAAGGTTCACTCCTGTTAAGTCAACACCTGATAAATGTTGATACTTATGTAGTGTTTACATACATAATGACCAAACTCTCTACACATTCAGTACAGTTGCAGTATTGTATGATAGATCAATACTTGTCTGCCCATACCTCAAAAATCATGTACTCAGCCTCTCCACTTTCTGTGCTAGTCTTGCGAGCCAGCCAAATTTCCACGTGTGCGTATGCGCAAGGAAAATCAGGAGGAAAATTATGTCTGTGCGCTCTAGACAAGATTTTGTGTCATATACCAGAATGCTGGGATGACCCCAATCAGAATGCAGCAATACATAAATTACATTCCATAGAGTTACGCAGCCATCAATGGATTTCAGAAACCGAAAAACCAACATAATCACTGCTTCAGACACTTGCTAACCATTCAACTCAGATACCCAACGCTACACATACAGCAATAAACACATGTGAAAGGGTAAGGATGTGTTCATAGGCCTCCAATATAATCTATTTGGTAGGGGCAGGTAGTATACACTACTTTGCACTCAGTGGTAAGTGGAGAAGACATGAAATACACTTTTCAGGGCCGCACTACTAGTCTGTCTTTACCTGAGCACTAATTGGAATCAAGAAATTACATTCCACGATTACCATGCTAACATGTAATCTTGTCGAGAGTGCCCACATACATACACACATACTATCTGCGAGATGCAATGTGAAAATCTTTTGACTTGGGACTAAGGTGCTAAGCAAAAATCATATTGCCAACTAGGACAATGCACACTGATTAGGTGTTGTATTAGTTTACCTGTTTTCTCTGTACGCTCTTTTTCAGATGAGCACTCCTTTGGATTACAGGAGACCAAGCCAGCAACAATTATGTTCTGCTGCTGGCCTGCACATTGCATTTGAATGTGTGTTGACCTTACACATGTAACCTGCAATGCCTTTCCATAGCACAACTCTGATTGAAATGGCAGCACGTGTGAATCATACTCTATACTGTTGGTTACTGACTTGATTTCCAGTACAGATGAGGATAAGATGGCATTGTACATGTACATGATGGTTATAATTGCCTTTACACATGTAATCCCCATGACTTCTTCATCAGATTGGAGCTGCAGCTTATCCCAGCCATTACGCTTCCTGATTTCTCTACTAACCAGCTAAGCAGGTGTGGGTTTCCTTTGCACACATGTGGCTCGTTTATGAATGTTAGTGTGT
The DNA here is from genome assembly GCA_963970385.1 of Theonella swinhoei. Classification (NCBI taxonomy): domain Eukaryota; kingdom Metazoa; phylum Porifera; class Demospongiae; order Tetractinellida; family Theonellidae; genus Theonella; species Theonella swinhoei. The sequence goes on along the minus strand of OZ019952.1, from coordinate 3,759,055 downwards.
TACATACTATAATGATGCAATACCTTAATATATGTTTTGGGAAATCCTTGTGTGGGCACCGGTAACTGGAAAATCTTACCTTCACGCAATGTGTTGGACGTAGGCACAACCACCTTGTGGATGAATACTTCCAAGCAAATCAGCATTAGCACGTTATAGTTCTCAAAGGTGAACAGTGTTTTTTTTTGCACAAGAGCAAGCCTTTTTGTTTGTAAAGACTGCTGTAGTTAGTCATGCCAGACTTTAGAGTGGTTCCACACAGCACATTGTTTTGGCCATGCTTCTCTGTCAGAGAAGACAAAAAAATTGACCGCGGCAGTGATGCCATTGCAATAGGCTCAGGGAAGAAAGTGCCATTGCAGCATATGTCAGTGCTACTGGGTTTGCATGACCCCAATGGTCATTTGGGACCGCAAAGTAGTACTGGCACCTGAGCTGACCCATGGTGAGGTAGAGGGAACAATTTATGGCTTATCCAATAAAGGATGGATTGAAATGGAACTTTTTGGGTTGTAGTTTTAAGAACAATTTCTAAGATAAGCTCCATCTGTGAGTCCAGTCTTACTGCTTCTGGTTGGTCACTCCTCTCATTACGGCTCAAGCACTATCAAATTGGCTGCCCACGAGCAGGTGATTCTCTTTGCTGTGCTGAGAAGGATATTATTCGAAGTTTATTATTCGACTCAGGCCTAAGGGATGAAGAGAGAGCAGGAAAGCTATGCTGTCAAATACCACACCTGTCTCAACCTCTAGATTAGTGTTACCAATGAAGATGGCCTGCTGAAAGGAGTGCCACAGGTACATGTCAGAAATCCAGGACAGGTGGTTATGAAGTTTCAGTTTTAATTTCTCTTCAGAAAGGCCTGGATGAAAGCATGACAATGACCAATATACCAAAGAAGGCTTCAAGGTAACCAGAGTTTCGCCTGTGAACCGGGATGCACCATCTCCTCACAGCATAGAAAGTGAGACCTTCAGCAAGGAGACTGGTCTCCAATTCATTCCTCTCTACAGCCCTCCTTCCAGAGCAACAGGTGCTCATCATTTCAGTGGAGACCAAGAATGTGATTGATCTGGACTCTGTCTATAGTCAACATGAGCCAAAGGAAGATGCACAGCAGTGAGACATTTTCTCAGTTGTCCATCGCCCCCATCACATATTCCTACATCAAAGCCCAAACCATGCAGTAGGGTTTTGACCAGTGCCAAAAATATACAGATCTTAGAAAAGAAAGATGATTAAAGATGGAGAAACACAAGATAAAGATGGAAAAGCAGAAGCAAAAGATGGAGAAACTGAAGGCAAAAAAGAGAGAGAAGAAGCCACAAAGTCCACATTCATCTGCATTATGACAGAGGCTAGGGAAGTCTACAGTGCCCTCTCTTTCAACTGCAGTGGCTTAATCCAAAAAAGTGTCTTCACATTCATCAAATAGAGTTGGGCCGCATTCAGCTGTTGTTTGTACTATGTGTAGGAATAGGTAATGATGTTCGTGTTTTTCAGATGGACATGTGGCCAATACTTCAGAGAGTGAGCTTCGGCCACATGTTACGCAATACAGCGCATATAACTTAGGTCCTACCATCTAAAGAGTCACGTCACTGCTGTGATGACAACTCAGTCCTTAGGATATAACATCAATTCCTGTAATCCTCTGCCACAGAGATCAAGTAGCTCAGTTGTAAGAGTGCCTGACCGACAACCAGAAGTGCCTGGGTTCAAATCCCAGCTTGAGCCAGTTGATTATAATAACTTGGCTCTACCACTCTTCAATTACTTCAGACAGCAGTGCCAAAGGAGAGTGTACAGAGAACACTGGTAAACTAACCAGACACACTGTCCTGATTAGAATGTTGTCTTGATAGGTAACGTGTACGTACTACATGTAGGTGTATAGATGCGAGTGAGGTCTATGTACGCAGATGTGTATGTGTAGGTACATGTCACTTCTTAGTGGGAGAGCAACCCATGCCCATTGGAACCCATTCATCTGCAGCATCACAGAGGGGAGGGAAGTCTAAGGGTAGCCACTGCAGCAGCTCAATCAAAAGAAGTGCCTCCACATTCATCGGGAGTACACAACATCCTCCAGGGAAAAAATCAGAGATAAAAACCCACCGTGTGGGAAAAGTCTCTGTAAAAACCCAAACAAAAACAGCCCAACAGACCACATGACTACAACAACAGAAAACACAGAACTGTCCAGTCCAGAGAGAACAGGTAACACCTAATCAATGAGATATGTTGGTTGGCAATACGTCCATGTTTAAGTGTTCTGACTAGTGTTGTGTCCTACATGTACATTGTTAAAATTTGTGTGATTATCCAGAGCAGGTATGCTGTATGTGTAAATACATGTTACTTCTCTTTATAGTGGAAAATTAACCCAGGTATATAGAAAATAGTTCAACTGCATCATCACAGAGGGGAGGGAAATCACTTTCAACTGCAGCGGCTCAATCCAAACGAGTCCCTCCACATTCATCTGCAAACAGTGGGGCTACATTCGACTGGTAACGTATGGTATCACTGTCGGTGTGTTGGAGTGTTGCCCCAGGAGGTACTTACAAGTTCTACTGTTCTACATGATCATTTGATTAAGGATGCCAACTTGTGTGGAATTGTGCAGCATTGCGATTGGGCGCTGCAGATGCACACATCCAATTATTGAGGGCATGACCCATACAATTTACATTAGACAAAGGGAATACAGGTGTTGGAGTTCATTAGTAGAGAGGCATACATTTATATATCAACTGTCTCTCCTGACTCTCCCTTTTTAGAGTAACAAGACTGTTCGATAATATCCGATAACAGATAATTTTGTCGACTTCTACAAAATACTGACGCTCACTTTAAACTCATGTAGCACAGACAGTGGAGAGGCTGAGCGCACAATTTCTTGGGTATGAGTACTGATCTATCATATAATAACACAAGTGTCCACTCTGTTCCTTCTAGCTACTCACAGATGCGTGCAAACTTTCAAGGTGGCCAATAATTTGAGTGCTGACTCTACATACCTTACCAGGAAAGAGCTGCCAACCATACCTGAACATAGTATACTACCTCCATACAAATTTCCTGTGTAAAATGAAATGTGTACAGGCCCCTAACGTACATACCTTGATGTGCATCCCAGAATATCCACGTAGTTGTTTCTCGATGTTCAACAGTTCCAAGCTGGATATATACAGATACATACCCTTCAAAAGTAACTAAATGAGGCAAAGGAAGCAATTGCAAGCAAATTTGCAAAGATAACATGCGTTTTACCAGCCAGAGATGGGCCAACAATCTCTGAATGAAGTCCAGAGTGCCAGCCACATGTCGCCACAGAGGCCTAGGACTGTTCTGCCAGCAAAACAGAAAGGGAAGACGAATTCTTGAAGGTATGGAGTCCGCTTCCAGTTCTTCACTCATGCACTTCTCCAGATGCTGATGTGAGTAGAAAAATTGTATTTTGGGTTGTTTATTTTTTTTGATACAGGTTACAAGAGTCAATTAAATGCCAAACGTCATGACCCCAAAACACATGTAGGCCACTAGCGAGAGGGAGTCGATGTGCCTTTGCAAGGAAATGTCTAAGTTATGGTAGTGTCTGGAATTTCGTCATTAAGGCCAGTCCTTGCAGCATGGAGTTGCACAAGTGGCACAAATTTGCTCTGATGACACTTTATCCATCCTCCGCAACAAAGCTACAAACACCTTTGAGGTGTTCACTTGGGAGAAGTTGCTGGAAGAAGTGAGGGTGTTGGCACCTACACTGTTCCAAAGCTACACATAAACAAGAAAACCAAAAAAAAAAACAGGACGCTATTGTTGGAGCGCTGGTGACTATCATGTGCAGACACAGTTGCTGGCATCATGCCAAATTTCACAATCTCCATCCACCATTGAGCACATAAGTAACCAACAGCTTCCATTCTCTCCATTGACCATGAACTTTGTATCAGATTTAGATGTTCAATACTCTCCATATTCAAGTGGGAGCCACACATCACTGGCTGCCAATACCTCCACATCCCTTAGATAGCTCCACTGGCATCTTCACCACATTAACTTCAGCCTGATCCTAGCAACACCTTGTCAGCTAGTAAGTCTCATCATGGATTGGCCACTGTACCTTCAGGCTGCACAGGAGTAGAAATTGTCATTGACAACATAGACTCCACTATAAACCTAGATACCAACGAGTAGTTTCACAGAACAAATCCTTGCATTTTGTCCAAGTAAATGCTGTGAGAGACAGTACTGAATTTTCCCAACTGTCAAAACTCACCTTCCTCTACTAATAGATTGATCTCTGATATTCTGCCAAACACTTCTGACTACCAGATGCTGACTGGGGGCAGAGGAGATGTGACACTAAATATATGAAGTAATCTAATGCTCTATCTCTCTGCCAAGTTTTGATAGTATTCTGATTCTATAGAGGTTTATGTCTTTGCTTCATGGTACACATCAGTTAATTGCATTCTTCATTATGTCATCGGTTTAGTGTCACATCTCACTCCTCTGGAGAAGTCCTCAACAACAAGAAGTCTAGCAAATCGTTGCTCACTTGTTTCAAAATTGCCATGTATCCTCTGTGCACCATGAATTCTGGCCACAGTCAGCTGGTCTCCTCCCACAAGTGTAATCGTAAACAATTTATCATCTATTTTAATCACACTCTCAGATGCTGCTTCATTAGGAATTGGGATTTCCCTCTCCACATCCTTGGAAGGTACACAACCTTTTCAAGAAGTTTAATCGTGTCTTCATAATGCTACCATGTGTTTTTTGGAGGTGCAAAAGGCATTTTCAAATTACATGAAGTTACAGTAAAGACAATGTAATTACCACCTATACTAAAGCTTATACACATAATTGTACGGGTCATTTGGAATCGGTTGTACATGACTAGGTCTGAGATGAAAAGAGAAACTATGTATCAGCATAGAAATTTGAAGGAATGTGATAAAGAAGGTAAAGAATGATGCTCATGAAGAATTTATTGTGACTGGGCATGTTATCCTTGCATGTGCAATGGAGCTACTTGGTATGTCATCTGTTGATGTCATTCCCTCCCCAAATATCATACAATCACCTGAAGATGAAGGAAAACTCAGAGAGGAAGTCAATTTTTATTGTTGAAGCGAATATAGATTTATCAACCACTTGCCAACTCCCAATCACAAGAATTCAGATGTATGCCAGCTGACAGTGTTTATGCATACTCATCATGCAAAACCTTCACCTTACGGTTGTTATTTCTAGAGTTTAAAGATGGCATATATTGTTGACTAATCTAATTCCACACTAACGTAGCAACGGTCAAACCAAGCAATTAGCATTAGCAACACTCCCAGCCTGCTGCTTTCCCTAAAGTAAAGTTAACCAGTTTCAACTCACAAGATAAGCATACATATATAAATGAATGCACTAAAGTGCAGAACCCTCGGTGCCATGATCATGAGTTAGACCTGAGTGTATATAATACCGCATGCGCGAATTCTCAAACGTGCAGGCGCTATAGAAATTTACGTGTAACAGGAAGTATACGGAAGACCTTCAGTCAAAGACGGAGACTAAAGAGAAAGAGGCTCGCTGCCTTACTATCGAGTCGTATTCCAGGCAGTGTTTAGCCTATTGTTAGCCTTTTTAGGACCCTTAGAAGGCTATGCCGTCAAAAAAGTGCACGGAATGTCGCTGCAGTACTTCGTAGGATGTCACGGGTAAGCAAATGACACCATAACTTTTGAACGGCGCAGTTTCAAAGAAAACCCCACAAATTTTTGACCTCCGTTGCCCGCTGAGTACATGACAGTATTTTCAGGACGAACAGACACTCCAGGGGTGAGATTTGACTTAACAGACACACACACACACACACACACACACACACACACACACACACACACACACACACACACACACACACAGACCCAACTACTGTAACCCTCGCTGCACATGCGCGCCGAGGGTTAATAACTACACCTACTTAAAACATCCTTCATAGTGGAGTACCCACATCTGTTTTCTGCGGTTTGGTTTCCACCATATATGTAAAAAAGTAGGTAGTACAGTAAATATTAAACAATGAATGCACTAAAGTGCAGAACCCTCGGCGTCCGTGCGTGCACAAATCCTTGAAAGCGCACGCGCTAAATCTCATATATAACGCACGTGCGCGAATGCTGGAAAGGCACGTGCGATTGAAACTCAAGGTTGGCTCTGTACACTGCTGGAAGCGCTACAGGTTTGACCGGAGCAGTATGCATGTTTGTACTCCATCATGCAGTAACTGCTGGTGCTTTGCTGTACTTCGAACAGGAATACCTGATCGCGGGTAAGCCAGAGTAGGCTAGATCTAATTAGCATATTGGCTCTTTTGCTTGCGTTTCACGCCATAACTCTTGAACGGAGCAGTTTCAAAGAAAACCCCACAAATGTTTTGACCTCCGTTGCCCGCTGAGTACATGACAGTATTTTCAGGACCAACAGATGCTCCAGAGGTGAGATGTGACTTAACAGACAGACACACAGACACACAGACACACACACAGACCCAACTACCGTAACCCTCCTGCGCATGCGCGCCGAGGTTTAATAAAGTATTGTGAACATGAATGTACCTGCTTATGGACTGTCAACATTTGCTGCAAAAACGCTTGCTGAACATGAGATATGGCCTTCCAACGAACATAATATCCACTAAAAATGATGGACACAATAAATGCATATTTAGAAACACACAAGAAAATGAATGCACTAAAGTGCAGAACCCTCGGCGTCCGTGCGTGCGCGAATCCTTGAAAGCGCACGCGGTAAATCTCATATATAACGCGCGTGCGCGAATGCTGGAAAGGCACGTGCGATTGAAGCTCAAGGTTGGTTCTGTACACTGCTGGAAGCGCTATAGGTTTGACCGGAGCAGTACCCATGCTTGTACTCCCTCATGCAGTAACCGCTGGTGCTTCGCTGTACTTCGAACAGGAATACCTGATCGCGGGTAAGCCAGAGTAGGCTAGATCTAATTAGCATATTGGCTCTTTCGCTTGCGTTTCACGCCATAACTCTTGAACAGAGCGGTTTCAAAGAAAACCCCACAAATTTTTTGACCTCCGTTGCCCGCTGAGTACGTGACAGTATTTTCAGGACGAACAGATGCTCCAGAGGTGAGATGTGACTTAACAGACAGACACACAGACACACACACACACAGACCCAACTACAGTAACCCTCCTGCGCATGCGCGCCGAGGGTTAATGATTTGGGTGGTCTGCAGTGTGAGGTTGCCAGTTAAGCAACAACCACTGCAGTTACGAGGAAATGAGGGGACAGACTTTTGTCTGGTAATCGTGGCCCAGTGTCTGGTGTGCTGGGTTGCTGGTCATTAGACCTCCGGACATAAGTTTGTCTTTCTCATTCTCTCTTGATTGCCTTGGCTTGTGTATGTTGACATCTGACTTAATACACACAAGAAAATGCAAAGAGGATCAACTGCACAGATTCTAGCTCCCTCAAAAACAGAAGGAACAGATCTTCCATGGGGTGTGCTGAAACAGCTACTTTAGATTTCACAGCTCAGTCTACATGGCTGATCAACACAACTGTTTCATTCTGTACTTTTGCAATGCATAAGAATGCCCCTCTACTACACATGCATATTGATTAAAGCATATAAAAAAATTCTTGTTGTGTAGAAGGGAATGTTATACATGTACACAGCATAGGACTTCCTACATGTAGAGGTAGAAAGTGAGATATTGGAATCATCCCATATTACTATTCATGGTCAATATATTCATAGCTCTGGTGAGGAGATTTCACTGTGTTTTAGGAAAGTTAGAAACACGATTAGTAGAACACCTGTTATGTTTCTGTGCCTATACAGATTACTCATGTGTTACATGTACATGTGCTGCAATATGCACTGTTCATGATTTTAATATAGAACAAACACAATACACATAGAAAGTTTTTTCTTAGGCTGAAAGTAATGAGAGGGAATGAGAAAGACTAACTTCTACTGGGAACCAAACTAAAAGACAGCCCCTCCACTCCCTCTCATATTGGGGAAGTGTTCGATCATCAACAGTCATCCCGCCAACAGAACTGGAAGTGCATTACACGTGGAAGTGATGATTCAGTCTAAACGAGCCCTCCTAATGATGTAAACGGGCGAATTTCTCTATAATTTCTGTATATACAAGTAAATATAAATTTACGAAATTTGTAATATAGAGATTGCATAAAAATGAACAGAGACAAGATTGGGACACAGACGTGCTATGTACATCAACACACCTTTGTTGGGACATTGATGTATATAGCATGTCTGTGTCCCAATCTTGTTTCTGTTCATTCTATATTACACTTCAAATTTCCTCAATTTTTTATTCACTTCTCTTAACATTTTTTTACTAGTGTAAGCAATAATTTTCACTTGCATGACAGTATGCTCAGGAATGCAGATGTGTGGAGGGGGTAATAAGGATCATTTTTTTATTCAGGTCGTGATGCAGGGGAAGAAGACCTACATAATGACTACGGCTGAGCACTAGTATACACTCTGTTGTGTGTGTATTGCTTTGCAGGAACTGGCAACATCACTCTTGCTGTGTAAAATGTACTGGAGGCTGTCTTTCTCATGACTGTACCTCTAGATACAGCTTGAACCCAGAGGCACTACACATCCAGTTTGTGTAATTTGTGTCATGCATATTGACCATATAATAATCATATTTTATGTCTGCATACCAACACTCATATCTCTGTAACAGAAGCTGGAACCAAAAGCACAGTCACATGTGTTATAGCCATATCCCTGTTCTACAAAATGGTGTAACATAACTTGTATTTACCATATAATAATCATATTTTATGTCCGCATACTAACACTCATATCTCTGTAACAGAAGCTGGAACCAAATGCAGAGTCACATAGGTTATAGCCCTGACGTACACTTTTCGAACTTAGTCTCGGAATGGCAAAGTTCAAAAGTTCAAAGTTCGAGCTGAGAGGTTCATTCTCTGCTCCTTCTAAGATCCCCATATACCCAGCCCTAGTCATCCTTGGTCGACCAACTATTGGCGGTATGTGCTTTTACCGACTGCAGTGATTACTTGTAATCAACTCGGGTGCTCATGCAGTCTGATGATCCTACTTCTCCAGTCTATCAAATGAGAAGGCTTTTTGTCCAGTGTTGCATGATGTATTGTGCTGATGACAGGTGCTCCATGCCATTGCACACTCTTATACCATATGCAATAGATAGTCAGGTGGCTCAACACTACTGATTCAACTCATGAATCGTTTTGGGCATACGTGCCTCAAATGACACACTTGCGTGATTTATTCAACACGGAGCAAGTGTGTTTAGGGCTACAAAAGGAAAACATCTAACCCTCAGACTGGAGATGACCTGACTCACACAGGATCCCACTACTCCCAGACTGGAGATGACCTGACTCACACAGGCTCCCACTACTCCCAGACTGGAGATGACCTGACTCACACGGGATCCCACTACTCCCAGACTGGAGATGACCTGACTCACACAGGATCCCACTACTCCCAGACTGGAGATGACCTGACTCACACGGGATCCCACTACTCTGAGACTGGAGATGACCTGACCCACACGGGATCCCACTACTCCCAGACTGGAGATGACCTGACTCACACAGGATCCCACTACTCCCAGACTGGAGATGACCTGACTCACACGGGATCCCACTACTCCCATACTGGAGATGACGTGACCCACACAGGCTCCCAATACTCCCAGACTGGAGATGACCTGATTCACATGGGATCCCACTGGCTCCCAATACTCCCAGACTGGAGATGACCTGATTCACATGGGATCCCACTACTCCCAGACTGGAGATGACCTGACTCACATGGGATCCCACTACTCCCAGACTGGAGATGACCTGACTCACACAGGATCCCACTACTCCCAGACTGGAGATGACCTGACTCACACGGGATCCCACTACTCCCAGACGGGAGATGACCTGACTCACACGGGATCCCACTACTCCCATACTGGAGATGACGTGACCCACACAGGCTCCCAATACTCCCAGACGGGAGATGACCTGACTCACATGGGATCCCAGACTGGAGATAAGCCGACTGATGACACTCTGACACTCAGGCTCATACATGTAAAAAGTACCCAGTTCATCCTGGAAACATAGAACCAAAGTACCCACTGAATTCATCATATTTCCGAGGAAGAAAGCGAAGTTAAATCCTCACCTCTCCCATCTCCTCTGCAGATAACACGATCACCAATGCATAAGAGCAGACAAAGAGTGCGTACAGGTACTGAGAGTCAAGGCTCATAGCCATTCACCATGCATAGATCACTATCAGTGTCAGAGGTGTTCAACAATTCTGCACATGTGGTAGCAGCCACTATACTAAAACAACCTAGTGTCCAAGCCCCAAACAGATGGAAGAGGCTTCAGACATTTACTGACAAGAAGGAAAATAAGTCAAGAATGTCACAATTGGAAAAAGACAAAAATACAATTTTATGTGCATTGAAGAAGAAAATGATGTTTGCACAGAAACGAAGAATACCTATCAGCTGTGTTGAGTAACAATGTGTTCCTTATCCCCTAGCAATATCTGACAGTTCAGGCAATCCCGTAAGAGGAGTTAAGAGTTACACAAGAAAAGCACTAGAATCCAGACACAGCAGAGTATGTTTATAATAAACACTGCACCGCTTGGTAATGACAAGACCATCGAAGAGTATGCAATGTTTCTAGTGCACCATTTCATATTGACCCAATTTAACAAAGGAGCTACAGAAGTTCACATTGAAATATATATTCTTAGTTCGCCTGGTGATGCGGAGATAAGTGTAAATTTGATGGCTCAGGCATAAGGGATGAAGAGAGAGCAGGAGAGACTGATTGGCATGTCAAGATGGATCTAAAAGATGTGTACCTGGCGATCTATCAACGCCATCAATGTTTTCTCAAGTTTCAGTGGCAGAGAGTTCAAAGTCTGCCCCTTCAGTCTGAGTTCAGCCCCGTACACCTTCAGTACTGAAACCAGTGGTGCTGGCTCCCATAGGTACGATTCCAGCGATTGAATGTTAGACAGGGGAGTATTCGAGACCCTGGATCAGCAGTTCGGTCCTTTTTCGATAGATCTATTCGCATCTCGGGCCAATCATCAGATCCCCGTCTACTACAGTTGGAGACTAGACCCAACAGCATGGGCAGTAGATGCATTGTCAATTGGTTGGAGGAATCTCAATTTTTACATGTTTTCACTGTTCTCCCTCATCCTACGTTGCCTTAACAAACTGAGAATGGAGAAGACAGTGGGCCTATTGATTGCTCCTGTACGGCTCAACCAAGTCTGGTTCCCCAGCTGCTGGGAGTTCTAGTGGATGTTCCCACTCTGCTGCCCCCACTGGAAAACAAGGGCAATGGGAGTTTCGGTGGCAGACATTTTAAAGGCAGCCAGTTGGAGCTCTTCCACTTTTACCTGATTCTACCACCAGCCAGTTGGGTCACATCCTAAGGTTGAGCTTTATATGATACCATGTACTAAACTGACTATGTTGGTGGGTGTATTTGAAATACAATTTCAGATTCCTCAAGGATCAGAGCAATCCGATGAATTGAATGAGGAGGTGGAGGATACACGGAGACAACATAGTCCCTGACCCACCTTTGTTTGCTTGTTCACCTACATCAGTGGATCAAAGAGGTCACCTAACCAGAGACTGGACTGCTTATTATTACTCCCTCCCTCCCTCCCTCCCTCCCTCCCTCCCTCCCTCCCTCCCTCCCTCCCTCCCTCCCTCCCTCCCTCCCTCCCTCCCTCCCTCCCTCCCTCCCTCCCTCCCTCCCTCCCTCCCTCCCTCCCTCCCTCCCTCCCTCCCTCCCTCCCTCCCTCCCTCCCTCCCTCCCTCCCTCCCTCCCTCCCTCCCTCCCTCCCTCCCTCCCTCCCTCCCTCCCTCCCTCCCTCCCTCCCTCCCTCCCTCCCTCCCTCCCTCCCTCCCTCCCTCCCTCCCTCCCTCCCTCCCTCCCTCCCTCCCTCCCTCCCTCCCTCCCTCCCTCCCTCCCTCCCTCCCTCCCTCCCTCCCTCCCTCCCTCCCTCCCTCCCTCCCTCCCTCCCTCCCTCCCTCCCTCCCTCCCTCCCTCCCTCCCTCCCTCCCTCCCTCCCTCCCTCCCTCCCTCCCTCCCTCCCTCCCTCCCTCCCTCCCTCCCTCCCTCCCTCCCTCCCTCCCTCCCTCCCTCCCTCCCTCCCTCCCTCCCTCCCTCCCTCCCTCCCTCCCTCCCACTCATGTCCAGCATTGCCATGTAATGTCATAATTGTACATGTAAGTCCATAGATACACTGGAAGGCCATGATATGTACCATATGTCACAGTTAAAATTTTTCCTGTCAGAGAAACTATGTGTGCTTTGTCAGAGTATCCCTGTATACCACAGTAACTCTGGCAGTACATGTACATTATGTGTACTGCCAACCCCTCTGTCAGAGTTATCCCTGCATACCACAGTAACTCTGGCAGTACGTGTACATTACGTGTACTGCCACTGCATCATTACCCCTCTGTCAGAGTATCCCTGTATACCACAGTAACTCTGACAGTACGTGTACATTATGTGTACTGCCACTACATCAGTACCACTCTGTCAGAGTATCCCTGTATACCACAGTAACTCTGGCAGTATGTGTACATTACGTGTACTGCCAACCCCTCTGTCAGAGTATCCCTGCATACGGGTACATTACGTGTACTGCCACTGCATCATTACCTCTCTGTCAGAGTATCCCTGTATGCCACAGTAACTCTGACAGTACGTGAACATTACGTGTACTGCCACTGCATCATTACCCCTCTGTCAGAGTATCCCTGTATACCACAGTAACTCTGACAGTACGTGAACATTACGTGTACTGCCACTGCATCATTACCTCTCTGTCAGAGTATCCCTGTATACCACAGTAACTCTGGCAGTACGTGTACATTACGTGTACTGCCACTGCATCATTACCCCTCTGTTAGAGTATCCCTGTATACCACAGTAACTCTGACAGTACGTGTACATTACGTGTACTGCCACTGCATCATTACCCCTCTGTCAGAGTATCCCTGCATACCACAGTAACTCTGGCAGTACGTGTACATTACGTGTACTGCCACTGCATCATTACCCCTCTGTCAGAGTATCCCTGCATACCACAGTAACTCTGACAGTACGTGAACATTACGTGTATTGCCACTCTTCTGTAAGTTAAATGTTTGTCATAATTATGTTCTTAATCTCATGAAAAGGGATCTTAGCTGGAGTGCATCCATGTGGTACCATCGCCCTTATTGGAGAGCTATTTGGAGCAGAATCAAAGGGACAAGTTTATGGCCTTTTGCATTCATACCTTTCAGCCAATGAGTGTGCCACCAGCTCCCTCAGTATGTTATCTTTGTACATAGTGAATAATCTCCGGTGTTTGAACTACAGGTACCATTTGCTATGATGATGCTTGTCATCTTCTGAAATATGCAACTAATACAGCTTGAAGGACACTCACACCAACAGCAAAAAAGATGGCAGAGATGAGCTATGTTGTTGACAGAATGCATTTCAAGGGGCATGTTGATCAATGGTGCCAAAAGAATTGTGATCCAGACAAGTTACCAGCCATGGAAATGGTGCATACATACATGTACATTAATTATACATCATTGACAATTTGTTCTTTTCCACTTCTCACAGGTCAATAGTGAAATATGTGAACAAACATTCGCGTGGCTCTCACGCTACTCAAAAATAACACGTCATATGAACAGGGAGCGTTTTATGTTTTTCATTTTATATCTATGCGAACTACATAATAGACAATTCACAAGTTAAACACTTTCATACTCATTTTCAGATAGTGCATTATCATACACACACAACCTCCAAGAAATGTCACAGTGTTATACCCTACCACTAAACAGCGTGCATAGTGCTTGAATACTACTCACTGCCGGAGTTACTGTAGTGTACAGGAATACTCTGACAGAGGGGTAATGATGCAGTGGCAGTACACATAATGTACACGTACTGTCAGAGTTACTGTGGTATACAGGGATACTCTGACAGAGGGGTAATGATGCAGTGGCAGTACATGTAATGTACCCGTACTGTCAGAGTTACTGTGGTATGCAGGGATTCTCTGACAGAGGGGTACTGATGTAGTGGCAGTACACGTAATGTACACGTACTGTCAGAGTTACTGTGGTATGCAGGGATACTCTGACAGAGGGGTAATGATGCAGTGGCAGTACATGTAATGTACGTGTATTGTCAGAGTTACTGTGGTATGCAGGAATACTCTGACAGAGGGGTAATGATGCAGTGGCAGTACACGTAATGTACCCGTACTGTCAGAGTTACTGTGGTATGCAGGGATTCTCTGACAGAGGGGTACTGATGTAGTGGCAGTACACGTAATGTACACATACTGCCAGAGTTACTGTGGAATGCAGGGATACTCTGACAGAGGGGTAATGATGCAGTGGCAGTACATGTAATGTACGTGTATTGTCAGAGTTACTGTGGTATGCAGGGATACTCTGACAGAGGGGTAATGATGCAGTGGCAGTACACGTAATGTACCCGTACTGTCAGAGTTACTGTGGTATGCAGGGATTCTCTGACAGAGGGGTACTGATGTAGTGGCAGTACACGTAATGTACACATACTGCCAGAGTTACTGTGGTATGCAGGGATACTCTGACAGAGGGGTAATGATGCAGTGGCAGTACATGTAATGTACGTGTATTGTCAGAGTTACTGTGGTATGCAGGGATACTCTGACAGAGGGGTAATGATGCAGTGGCAGTACACGTAATGTACCCGTACTGTCAGAGTTACTGTGGCATACAGGGATACTCTGACAGAGGGGTAGTGCAGTGAGGAGTAATTTGGTAGTGGTACATGTAGTGTATTGGCTGCCTGTCAATCGTGTGGTGTTACAGTCTGTCAGAGTTACTATGGATTTTTGAGAAAGTCCCTGACAAAACATGGCAGCACTGGACATCACTCCTCCCTCCCTCCCTCCCTCCCTCCCATTCTCTTATCTGGTATTCCCAAAAAAAGGCGGGCTACACATGCACAGGAACTGTTTAATTGACTTTGAACTCATGGGCGGGAGAAAATGGAGGTAATACCATGTAGTAAACTGACCATGTTGTCTCCGTGTATCCTCCACCTCCTCATACAATTCTTCCTCCTCTTCAGATTGCTACAATCCTTGAGAAATCTGAAATTATAGTGCTTCAACACCCCCCCCCCCAAATTAAAATCCTGTATGAAATGCTGTTGGACCTGCAGTGTTTGGTAATGTGGTAATTACATTTCAGAAGACTCAGTCCCATGTTCACCCAAATCTCTAACTCAGACAGCTTATTGGCAGCTAATTAGTTCTCCACCTGGATTTAGATTACCTGGATACCGTGGTATCCGTGGCTTAGCACCATCTAAATATGTTGCATATACAAAAGATTTCTCATCCGGTCAGAGTTGAATTTAACATTGATAGCCATTAAGCACCCTCGTGTGGGAAGATGATGTGGAGGAGACAGCTCGACCACTGCTGCAGGCGTCAAAGAACACTGCCAAGGCACTAAAGGCAGCCTTCAGTTGCCCGCTCCCAATCCAGGTGTGGCTAGGATAGAATGCCATATCCATTCCGGACTGTAGAAGTCACTAATGTCCAAAACTAGAGCCTGTTGCAAAGCAACTCCTCTAGAATGAGCAGAAGCAAGCAGATGCCTCTCTTGCGAGGTTACAGACACTGGTTCTAGACACGTTGGCTCCACTGAGGTAGTGGAACAGATGCAGCAAGAGTTGTGTCGTTGACGGGGGAGCAAGTTGCAGAGGCAGGTAAGTCTGCTCTCACACTTCTGGGCAACAATACGGCCCAGATCGAGCGAGGGAGGGAGGGAGGGAGAGAGGGAGGGAGGGAGGGAGGGAGGGAGGGAGGGAGGGAGGGTGGGAGGGGAGGGAGGGAGGGAGGGGAGGGAGGGAGGGAGGGAGGGAGGGAGGGAGGGAGAGGAGAGAGAGAGAGAGAGAGAGAGAGAGAGAGAGAGAGAGAGAGAGAGATAGATAGAGAGAGAGAGAGAGAGAGACAGAGACAGAAAGGGTAATCTTCAGCCTAGGTTCATCCTTCAGCAAAGGATGAGGATACTTTTGCAGATGCAGTTCCACTACTCACAGGGCACTTCAAAATTGACGGCATACATGTCACTAAGAGCAGGCGATTGGGATGGCGAAAGTGGATCTGAAAGATGCTTATTTGATACCAATTCACGAGGAGGACTGTTCAAAGAGCGAATGTACCAGTTCAAATGCCTTCCTTTCAGGCTTGCATGTGCCCCTTGGGTGCTTATCAAGACCCTGAAGCCTGTGCGACTAATCGTGTACATAGACAATATACTAATCCTGGCAGAGTCCAAGGAGCAGGCTTGGGAGAGGGTGACAGGCCTGATATATTTGCTCGATCGATCGGATTGGATGCTGAATCCAGAGATCTTTCATCAGATCCAGGGCAAGGAGGCCCACTGGAAGTGGAGTTGTCGCATCCCAATTGACAACCCAGACAACTGGAGAGGTTCTTCAGTTGGAGACTGGACCCAGAGGCAGAGGCAATGGATGCCTCCATCCAAGACTGGAGCATACTGCAGTGGAGGAGTGTGGTCCCCGCAAGGGGAGAGCCCCCCGAAGGGGGGCGTGGCGACACTCCCGACCACTTTCTTTGGAGTGGCCTGCTGTGGCTCCTGTCCTCGCAGTCTCCGAGACTTGCGCGTGGGTCTCTGAGGTAGAGGCTCGGAGGTAGCCATGCGCAAAAACACCAGTCGAATAAGAATAATACTTCCCTAGTACTTTCGGTGATCGGTGACCTTCTTTGGGGGAAAATTCGGGACCAAAATGGTACTAATAGTGCCAGTATGCAACAGCCAATCATGGTATTCAATTTCGATGGGACTGAGGATGGACTTCCCAATCCTTCTCCACAGCAGGGGAGATCGTATGCCACAGGTGATGCCTCAACTAGCTTATTTCAGGCAACGCTACCTTGAATCTCCGGCCCCTACAACCATGTTATGGGATGTGGCTATAGTCCTGAACTACATTGAGTCCTCAAAAGCATCAGAAGCTCTGCCACTCTTTGACTTGACATGGAAGTTAGCCATGTTGATGGTCCTAACAGGGCGGACTAGGTCAGCGGACCTAGTACAATTAGATCTAAGATTTAGACAATGGGGTTGTCTTTTCAGGAAACACGCCTAGCTACGGTATAAACACAGAGCCAAGTTCTTTTTCTCGTCCTTAACTCCACTCTTTGTCCAATGAAAACATTGCAAGCATATGAGCAGAGTACAGCGATCCTCAGAGCTAAGAACAACCAAGTGAAAAGGACACGGTTGTTCCCGGCAGTAGTAAGGCAGTAAGCAACACTACCATAGCAAAATGGCTAGGAAAAGTTGGCATTGACAACCACCATGTTCAAAGCCCACTCAGTGAGAGGTGCAGTGACCGAAGCAGCTGCTGGGGCAGGAATTACTAAGACATTCTGAAACAGCAGAATGGAGCTCAGAATCAGTCTTCACAAAGGTCTATTAGCCAATGCATTCTGGCAAACTTGGAGAAGCAGTGCTCCCCAGGGGTGAAAGACTACCACAGTTGATATGAGAGACAGAGCCTTCTGAAATAAAACTACAGTCCATGGAGTAGGTGCCAACTATTCTGGATTATATGAAGAAAGTGAGGTGAAACATATCAACTTCCTGCCTGTACTGTTCCGTGATATGTCTGCATGTCCCGAGCCATCTTAGTGGGAGCCCATTCTATCGCTAAACCACCAGAGGTGGGAAAGGGTGATGAAAATGCAACAGGGGTTCTTATAGGTTATCAGTCAGAGGCAGTCAAAACGGGTCAAATCCGAGATGAGACCTTATACAAGTGTAAAAACATTTCATTAAAATGTTGAAGGATGTAGGAATGGTAGTGTCAAAAATTAAAGAAACAAGATACAAAGAATCAGACCAAGAGACCCCCAAAGCAATACAACACAATGCAACTCACTCATGACAGAGCTGCCTCAGCACGCTCGAACCCACGACATTCTGCATTCTAGGCAGATGCTCTACCAACAGTGTGCAGACAAGGAATAATTGCATGCAACAATAACAACATGCGTAACCCCACAAAATAAAAATGTAGGGAGGGGTTACGCATGTTGTTATTGTTGCGTGCAATTGTCCCTTGTCTGCAAAACAGTTGGTAGAGCATCTGCCTAGAATGCAGAATGTTGTGGGCTCGAGTCCCGCTGAGGCAGCTCTGTCATGGGTGAGTTGCATTGTGTTACATTGCTTTGGGAGTCTCTTGGTCTGATTGTTTGTATCTTGTTTCTCTAATTATTGGCACCCTACATCCTTCAACATCTTAATGAAATATTTTTGTCACTTGTTTCACTATTTTTCTGGAATACCTAGCAGTCCTCATTTCTGCTATTTTGTGGAGTGCTTTACGATCCCTATACTATTTTACATTCTATTATTGTAATGTTGCAACAAGAATATGGAAGTCGAACTCAGAACTGAGAACAAAAACAACATACTGCTATTGATTCTGAGGAAATATTACTGGAACCTACATGCCCATTCCAGGTATTTTTTTCTCAAAAGAATTACGGTGATTACTATATAGCACCAAGTAGACAGATATAGTGAGTATACTGACTCTCGGATAAAAGATGTGTGCTTCGCTGCATCCTTGTTTCTATCCCTACATCCTTCAACATTTTTATACCTCAGTGCGCATACACGCAGCGAGCATACGGAAGTCACTTTGTGTGTCTGTCTGTTCCAGCTATATCTGTTCCGCCAGTGGAAATCAAGTGAAAGTAAATGTTTATACGACTATAAAACCATGTTCTCTTGATTTGAAATTTGGTAGATTTGTAAAATAGTGCTTTGTTCTTGAGTTATGGCGTACTTCGAGGCCATTAGGAGCACCTACGACACTTCCAATCGAAAAGCTACTAAGAATAGGCTGCCTGACGACGGTAATATTCTCTGGCCCTAGCTTTTAGTGTAGTAGAAGCAGAAGAGTAGCTCGTGCTTACACTCACGTAGCCACGCCTATTAATCAGGAGCAAGCCACGTCCAATTTATCGTACATGCTTTTTAGGCGTATACCACCGAGGCATTGCACCACCGGTGCTTTCATTACACTAGCACTGTGTTCGCAAAGCCCCACCCCTTCTACTCCTGTGCATGCTTGAGCCCCACCTCTTTATAAAACGCGGAATGCATACACAAAATGGCTTCTGACAAATAAGGAAACTTCTCGATATACAGTTCCAAATGAAGTTAGGAAGATTCTCTCAGTCAAGGATCACGTACACAACGGAAAAGAGTCATTTCATGTAAAAACCAAGGAGAGTACTTGTGCCACTTTTGAGGTAGGCCAGTTCAACTGAATTAAGAAGAAATTGAGGAACAAAAATTTTCAAAAGTGCGGTTTGACTAATTTCCGTAAGTCATTATAGCTGTGCATTTTACATACTTGAGAGTCTTAGAGGGTACGGAAACACTCGTAGAGTACGTGTACGGGTCAAAAAGGGCTTGTAACTGCCACATTTGGGAGTTCTGAGCCTTTCTATATAGGAAAATAGGTATGTCGCGTCTGTGCCATCCCTACATAGTGAGTCTACTGACTCTCTAATGCACCATATTTGGCTAGTCATGGCTACTACAGTATCAAAGCAATCTAAGGGTAAACGCGGGGGTAGAATTCATTAGATACCAATAAGCTGTCTGAGCTAGAGATTTGGGCCAATACCACAGTTGATATGTTCAACCTCACCTTCTTCATATAATCCAGAAGAGCTGGCACCCACTCTGTGGACTGAGCCATTCTGTAATAGTTTTGCAAGCAAATGCTAGAGCAGACGCAAGGCGCCTCAATTGCAAAACTTAGCATTAGAACTTACATTTTCCTCTACATGAGCGCTCAAAGATGATGTCCTTACAACTGCTATAGCAATTGATTTTACTGACTCTGAGCTCAGCCAATGCTTCCAGGCCTCTATACTTAATTGGCTGGCTTGCTGAGCTTCCTCAGCTTAGACTTCAATGGCATTACGAGAAAGATCTATAATCTTGAGAGAGGGTTTGGAATTTTCAACTTGAATTTGAAAAATTGACATCACGTACATACAAATCGTGATGTTATGTAAGAACAAAAGGCAGTATTTTTGCAAGAAGATGCAACTCCAATATAAAAGGTACCATTTTGTACAGCATTTCAAGGTATTGTCTTGAGTACCAGCAGTGCTACACAAGCTTAGCACTAACATCATCTAAATCAATTAGTGTTTACACGCTTAGGGGCACTAATACCACATGTGTACATGATGAATGCAACACAATTAGGGTTGTGCACAAAGTGCACAAATTGTTTCACATGCTCCACATATGACTTAGTACCAAGAGAGGTATAATGTACTTCACTAGCCTGCTCTGCTTGTGGCTACGTAGTTCTACACTTCCCAGAGCCTACACCATTCTTCCTTAGCTTATGCAGCTGCACCCAGCATAGTGCGGCGGTCTACAATCACTGGACTGGACCAGTGGACTGGATTGGTGGACTGGACTGGTGGACTCATTGAAATCATCCGTAAACTCGTTACCAATCACCAGGCAAAAGTTTGTCACCTCATTCCCCCTTATACCAGGTTAACTAAGATATTTAATGCCAACTCTAGGGATGTAACAGTGAAAACACAGCTTACCGATGAATAAGCGGAGTTCTCCTTGCAGGTTTCCTAACGAAGTAGCAGAGATTTTCATCATGAAAGTATCCCAAATGGCTGGTAGAAAGCTTGCTGACAATACTATGATTGTTAGTGTTCTTGACCTATAAACATATAGAAAGAGGCCGGTAAATGTACATGGTACACGTACATGACCCTATTTTTGATGTAAAACATGAAAAAAAGTTAGAGGAGCAGAGCACATACACTACACTTCTTTTGCATATGCATATCCTAGGGATGCCACCAGAAATTTGAAGTAAGAATGTATGGAAATGCTAGTAGTATTCAATTAGTGAACATTATAAAATTGGGTGTGAAGGGGAAGGTGACGTGTAATTAAAAATTTGGACAACAGTTTGTATGCTATGGTAAAGCTTGTGTTTGGATTATTTCATTTGAGCATGAATTACGTAACACAGCTAATGCTTTCAAGGCTGCTCAATTACCAATGCCTTAAGTTGGCATTATTAATGGTAGGTCGGACAGTGTTGACTCGTCAGGAAGATGGTGGTCAAAACAGCTATATTACACGTTTCGGCTACAAAGCTTTTGTAACTACAGACACACAGACACGCAAGACTTATATACACACAATGATGGGGCGGAGCTCAGTTCAGAGGTGGGTGACATCCGGCAGTCAGAGGGAGTCAGCTCTTACATTCATGCCTCTGGGACAGGAGGTGTCCAGAGTTCTAATCCACTTGTTTTCTCTGATCTTTGGCTATCACCATGACTGCCAGGTCTTCCACTGAATGCCCCTGGGTATGAAAGTGTGCAGCTACTGGTTTGTCCTCAATCCTCTTATGGATAATGTCAGATTGGTGGTTGTTCATTCTGCAGTGAAGCACCTGTTCAGTTTCTACCACATACTGTAATCCGCACTGGATTAGATACATTGTAGATCACATTCATAGTCTTGCAAGAAGCTGCTGTCTTAATCTGGTGTTGTTTTCCAGTACTGTGGCTGGGGAATTCAGCTGTGGACATCAATATGGGACAAGTCTTGCATCTTGAGTTGCCACATTTCTGATTACCTGGTGGGCTACGGTCTGGTGGTTTGAGTTCAGCCCATACGTACCAGAATGTCTCTAAGATTCTTAGGACAACGGAAGGCAATGATGGGAGATGGTACTGCCTGCTTCAGTCGCTCAGAGACATGGAGGACGTTATGGCGTTTCCAGGTGATGCATCCTACTGAGGATTGTATGTAATCACCAGGGGTATCCTTTTCATCTTCCCCTGTTTCTGTAGTTGGAGACTGGTCTCCCTAGGCACATCGGTCACTGGTTGGATTTCAACTCTGAAGGGATCCTCAGGGTATCCTCCGTTGGAGAGATGTCCCATCAGTTCTTCTGTTCTCTTCTACAGGTTCTCTTCCTCAGAGCAAATTGTTCTGAGTCCGAGTGCCTGACTGTAGGGAATGGCTGTCTTACAGTGTCGGCAGTCTCAGCTTTTGATGGTGGTCTGGTGGGTATCTGTCGGCTTCACGTGCAAGTCTGTCTCTATGTGCTGGTTCTTCAGGTACACTCTAGTATCCAGAAATGTCTCTTCTGTGGACCAGGACACAGTGAATTTGATGGTCATGTGGTGACTGTTCAGGTTAGACAGGAACTTCCCCAAAGATGGTTCACCACATGTCCAGATGGCAAATATGTCATTTATGTACCTCCACCATACCAAGGGTGGTTGGTCTTGGGTCAGGAGGAACTCCCTCTCCAACTTCCCCATAAAGAGGTTGGCATAAGACGGTGCCATTCTGGTACCCATGGCTGTTACGTGTTGCTGTGAGAAGAAATTCTTGTTAAATGTAAATGTGTTCCTGGTGAGGATCAACTTGATTAGTTGGCTGAGATCTGCTGTGTTCCTCTCTGGTTGAGGGCCTCCTCACGTGCTGTAATGAGTGGGGTGTTGGTGTATAACGAGGAGATATCCAAGGTAACTAAGGTGGTAGTGATGGCAGTTGCCCAAGTCTGTTTAGGAAATCTGTGGTGTCCGGATATATGAAGGGATCCCAGTGACAAGGGGCTTCAAACAGTGGTCACAATATTGGGAGATGTTTTCAGTGGAGGCGCCACTGAAGGAGACAATGGGTGGTCAGGGTTGTGGATCTTAGGGAAGAATCTCTCCCTTCAGGGGGCATCCAAGACCTAGGAGGGTGGAAGAGGTGTTTTTACTGTACTGTTATCCTTGCTGTCCATGTCTGTAAAGTACTCCTTCAGTCGGAGACGTCGGTAATAGCACTCCAGGTCATCCTCGATCTGAGTTGTGTCCAGGCGCGATGGTGTGGGACAGAAGGGGAGTCCTTTCGACAAGAGGCTGATTTCTGCTTCATTCAGTGTGGCGTTCGACAGATTAACTACCATACCTGTTGTCACTTGCTTCTTCTGAGGATGACTTCTTGCGTTGTCTCTGTCTTATCTTCGGGTTACGCTTCTAGAGTGTGAGTTTTCTACGGGACATCGGTGAGAAGAGTTTATCAAGCTTCCACTTCTCTCGTAGTTCACGTGTGCTGCTAGCATATGTTTAAGTTCGCAGAAACGAGTCCTAGCACTGCTAACATGGAAGATCTTTAAGCTTCATCAGTCCTTCAGTAACTTGAAAGCAGAGCTTCCCAAGTATCATGCTAAGTTAATGGATTCTTTAATATGGGGGGAAAAACCACAATACTATTCCGCCTTTTGGTCTGCTGCAGCTACGTAAAAATGTACAGTAATCTTCAGAGGGAGCCAGAAGGTGTCATTTGGACCCCAACAGGAGAAGTCACTTCAACACTATGTTGAATCTGCTGTAATGTTGCAGTACAATGCACGCTAATATTTGCTGGTGTATCCGTCCATTCTAACATAAGAATTTTCAATACATGAATCTTTAATCATTTGATGTTAAATGGTACAGAATATGTGAAAAGCATAATTGGACCGTTATTAGAGCATAATTGGACCATTATTCGAGCATAGTGTGACAACTTCATAAGCGGTGCAGCATAGCATAAATAAGAGAAAAATCTGCATTCAATAACTGTTGTGAGAGTTAAAATGTGCTCAATTGTGTTTCTTCGCGGTCTAAAGCCACTCTGCTCATCAGCTAAGATTTGATTTTCTTCTAACCAATCAGAAATCCTTTTAAACATACCCTGGCTATTGCTAAACAACCTATTTCATACCCACCATACTCACCACAGCTCCCTACCTTCTATCCAATGAGCACCCACTGTTTTCCTGGAGAAACTACAATGCTGAAGACTACTCTCACACAATAAAATTAACGTACATGTAGTGGATTGGGAATTGAACAGCTTTAGCTTTTTAATGCCGTGTGGGGCAGGGATGAGAAACTAAATATTAACTAGGATTGATGCAGCAGTGCATGCTGTGCAGTCTGCCTTAGAAATAGAAGTTGTACCTCTAGTGACACAAGTTGCTCTATGACGTCACCCACATCAAATCATCCTCATCACAACTAAATCCATTTTGTCTAGTTCATTAGCACTGACACTCAGGCCTCGAAAATACAAATCCAAGAGCAATAATTAGTGACATCAGACCAAGAACGTTTTAGGGTTTGTAAGGCAACTTCTCAATAGCAATTCAGCAATATCATTCTCAATAGCAATACAATACAACACAACTCACCCAAGACAGTTATTTTCAAAGAAAAAAAAGCCTCAGGCGGGATTCGAACCCGCGACATACTGCATACTAGGCAAATGCTCTACCAACTGAGCTACGAGGCAGCTCAGCTGGCTGGGGACGAATCACACATGCAAAGTAACACAACTCAAGCGAAAGCATCTCAACCTGATGATCAGGTGAACTCAAACTTAGTATAGAGAAGAAGACCGGGAAATTAATCACCAAGACAGCAAACTTCAAACTAAGTCATATACATGACATAATCAAACCACGAGACTCACAAAGCAATACAATACAACACAACACAACTCACCCAAGACAGTTATTTTCAAAGAAAAAACTGCCTCAGGCTCAAGTTTACACATGTACAATGTACATGTGTGAACTTGTAGTGTCATATACAATACTGGTAACCAGTACCTAAGCATGTTGCTTAAATGTCAATCACGAGGCATTTTTGCGTCTTATATATATTTTACAAATACATCATATTATCACTACTAGTTTACAGTGCAGACAAATCCCAGCCATTTTCATTTCCTTTCAGAAGTAGTGCTGCAGTATACAACCTGTACTTTTAGGGATAGGGTTCTGTCCGGATTCTAAAATTCCTAAAAGTCTCTAAGGGGATGCAAACATCCCAAGGGAATTATACTCGGGACACCAAATCAGACTGAAGAAATAGCAACTTACGGAATCAACGGACGACGTCAAAGAGAGCATGCTTCAAACCCGAGTGCTATTGCAAATCAGAATTTGGCAGGCTCTAAACCGGAAGCTGAGGGGCGCGGCGTGTCAGGTATTGAAAGTGCGTAAATCCCGGCAAGGAACCGACAATAAGGAACCACGTAGGCGTGGTTTTGCGCTTAACCCTTTCCTCGCCGCAAATTCTGCCAGTTTCTAGCGCTAGTACAGCAGTTATCCTTGAGGCTACAGAGAAAAGTAGCTAATATCCGGCTCAAAATTATCCAAACAAGCCACTGCAACTGCTTGCACGGGCTCAACAACACTGTGAGTTTGTCTTGTACAAATCTGTGGGTGGGGCTCAGATAGAGGAGAGTAAGCATTAATTTGCCACCTCCTCTGGTCTGTGCAAGTGTTAGGACATATCTATTCAGTTTCAAGTTTTCAGAAGTGCTTTAGCCATACTATGAAGTATATTTATCTCAAAGTGCGAAAAAGAAATAGGGAACCACATGCAATGAAAAGTGTACATGCTTGACATTCCTGTCTGCTTAACATTCCTGTCTAGCTGTTCATATATTGATTAGAATATGCTCTCCCTGCTGTGCAGTTCCTTGATCTCTCTCCTACAGACAACTTAAGGAACTGTGCTTATATTCTGTGTTGCATGTTCATGATATTCAGTGAGCTGCACCATACACTCTACTTGTCATATTGCAGCAGTGTTCGTTGGTCAGAAACCCACCCACATCTGAATTGCTATTTGTTACTTTCTACAGACAACTACTTAAGGAACCGTGCTCCTGGGAGGGCAAATTCTATGGTATATGTGTGTGATATCTAGTGAGCTACACTGCACATTGTAATTGTTTTGTTGCAACACTGTTCTCTGGTCATATAATCCACACCTGAACTTTTACTACCTACTTTCTACAGACAAGTACTTAAAGAATCATGCTCCAGTGAGGGCATTCCTTGGTGCATGTGGGTAATATTTGGTGAGCTGCACTGTAGGCTCCAATTATATTGTTTCAGCACTATTGTCAGGTCAGAAAAGTATTGTCTGAACTGTCATATGTTACTTTCTACAGACAACCACTTATGGTGCCTCCACAGTGGACGTATATTTTTTGCTGCTTGTGTGTAATATTCAGTTAGCTGCACCACACATGTAACACTGTTGTTTGGCTCAAGATAATCTTTGTTGGAACTGTATTGATATTTTTCCATAATTATAGTTTTTATAAACCTGTGCTCCAGCTAGCTAGGACACTTTCATATTCTCCTGTTCATCATAACAATACAATGATTACATTTGCTTAATTATATATTTGATATATACTAATTTTCCTTCAACTTTCATATCTGATAGCCTGTATATACATGAAGAAATTTACAACAGTAAAATTTATATCAGAATAAGATCTATGTCCAAGAATGCTCAATAAACATAAAAACAACTACTGTTTCATTTCCAAAGGGACAGAATTAAGGAACTGCAATATATACTATATAAGTGTAACATTGTGCTTTGATCCAGCTTTCAATATTCATTCCTGTGAAACAGAGATTAAGGAACCGCACTGCTGTGATAGCATATTAAGTAGCAAACCTGGTAAACCACAGCATACATCCTGATACTATAACGACAACATTCTGCTTGATCCATCAATCAATGTATGAAAAGCTGCTGCTTCATTCCTGTAAAAGAGAGATTAAGAAAAAGCACTGTTGTGATAGCATATTCATTAGCAAACCTCTTTGATATTTAGTGAACCACAGCATATATCTTGATACTATAGCTGCAACATTGTGCGTTGATTCATTAATCAAAGTATGAATAGCTATTGCTTCATTTCCAGTAGGAGAGGGATTAAGGAACCGCACTGCTGTGAGAGCATATTCAGTAGCAAACCTGTTCTATATTTGGTGAACCACAGCATACATTCTGGTACTATAGCTGCAACATTGTGCTTTGATCCATTTATCAATGTATGAACAGCTATTCCTTCATTCCCGTAGGAGGAAGATTAAGAAACAGCTATTGCTTCATTTCCAGTAGGAGAGGGATTAAGAAACTGCACTGCTGTGATATAGCATATTCAGTAGCAAACCTGTTTGATATTTGGTGAACCACAGAATATGTTATGATAATATAGCCACAACATTGTGCTCTGATCCATCAATCAAGATGAGACTAAACAGAAAGAAGTTCGCCGTATTACGTACTCCAGGTAGCTATTGTTACGACCCTTAGAAGGCTTTGCCGCCGAAAAAGTGCGCGGAATGTCGCACTCTGTATTGTACGCGCTCCCTCCGCAAGTAAGGCTAGCAGGTGAAAGCAAAGTAGTCATAATCCTACAGAAGAGCAAGAAACATTGTCTCTAGTTTCCAGTTGTAACTGCTATGTTGCGAGAAGTCAGCAATCGTTTCTGGGCGATTACGGCTCCAGGAAAGTACAGGATGGATGCAATGACTACATATTCGGGATATTAATAATTTTTATTGACATGAAAGGCCAGGAGGCCATTAGTCAAACAACAAAACCAAACACAAGAACAGAGAGAGAGAGAGAGAGGCTGAGACAATAGATCATCAAAGACACTGAGACCTTAATTTGAAAGCTTTCTTAATAAATGTAGCAGTTACTGAAAGAAACTGAATATCTGCTGATGATATTATAAGACTAAATAAACTGTCTGGCTGAAAAGAGGAAACTTCCTTTGACAAAAAGAAATGAAATCTTTAAATTCATTCAAGTCCTTATATAGGGTGCAGTCCAATAAAAAATGTTTCTCGTCTTCCACTATTTGCTGATTTTTACAGAAGGGGCATAGCCTCACCTCTACTGGAATCTTTTGTTATAACGACCAGTTTTGATAGAGAGTTGGTGACAACTAATTCGAAGATGAGTTAGGGAAATTCTAAGGTGATATGGGAGAATTAGATACCTTTCAATCTGTAAATTGGACTTAAACAGTTTATAGGTTCGTAGCTTCCCAGTTGTTTCAGTAAGGGAACTACACCATTTCTGTGAAAACTGATCGGAAAGTTGATCCTTGATATCAGAGAGAGTAGCTGGTCTAGTAAATGTGTAAATGAATGTGATCCCACACATAGGAGAGACCACAGTGATTTAAAATCTTCTTGATGTATCTTACCCACTTAGACGAATGTCTACATAGCAAACTGTAGGACTCCCTTAGCATGGAGAAATGGAAGTGCTCAAAACAACTCTCATCCAGAACTTAATCATGAGCAGCTTTCATCGTACTTCCAATGATTGTCTTCCAAGTTCACCATAAAGTGCTAATGTGGTGGCTGAAGGAGGCACATGTAGCACAAACTTGCAAAATTGCCTGTGTAACTGTTCGTTCCGTCAGCCTGATAAAATCCCCACAGTTCACAACCGTACTCCACAATTGGTAGAACAAGGGAGTGGCACATTATTAGTGGAGGAGGAAAGTGGAGGAAACGAGACTTGCATTCTAACAAAAACATAGACTTTTTTGCTTGATCAGCAAGAGTAGACACTGCTTGCTTTAGAGACCCTTAGCTGATAAAACCACACCTAGATACTTATACTCTTGTACCACTTCAACACATGCGTCTCTAATATGGAAGGAGTAATCTTGCAGATCTTTAGATTTAGAGAAAACCATAATTTTGGATTTTCGAACATTGATTCTCAATGCCCACCTTTGACAATATTGGTACAGAAGGTCCAACGAGTCGAACCCAGGTCTAATGACCAGCAAACCAGCACATTAGACACCGAGCCACGATCACCAGACAAAAGTTTGTCCCCTCATTCGGGTTCGACTCCGGGCAGAAGTTTGTCTTTCTCATTCCCTCTTGGTTTCTTCGGCCTGTGTAAGTCAACACCAAAATTAAATACATCTGTTACCAGGTCAACTAAGATATTTAACAACTATCTGGCATAAATCCACTCATCATGGCTCCTCCTCTGACGAGGAGGTGTTACCGGTCGATTCCTAACGGGGTTCTGACGGCACATGATTTGGGTGGTCTGCAATGTGAGGTTGCTAGTTAGGCAATGACCACTGCAGTTATAAGAGGGAATGAGGGGACAAACTTTTGTCTGGTGATCGTGGCTCGGTGTCTAATGTGCTGGTTTGCTGGTCATTAGACCTGGGTTCGACTCCGGGCGGAAGTTTGTCTTTCTCATTCCCTCTTGGTTTCTTCGGCCTGTGTATGTCAACACCAAAATTAAATACATCTGTTACCAGGTCAACTAAGATATTTAACAAAATTGTCCATGAGGAGATATTGCTAAAAGGTATATTATCATGAAATTTGTTTATAGATCCAATATTCTTCTTAGTTAAATTTGTACAGGCCTCCTGGCATGCCTGCTATTGTGATGATTTAATCATGTTGAGCTCTTCTTGAGTGATTGGATTTTTTGTTGACACAAATTTTGCCTCTGAAAATTGTAATACACATTTCCCTCTTTGCCTCATCTTTTTCTTTAGATTTCGTAAAGATCTCTCCTCATGTCTTTGGTCTTTGGTCAGATCTGGATTAATAAAGATATTTGAGCCTGCTAAATTTGATTGGTTCACCATGGTTTGTCTTTTATCGTCCAGCAAACCAACAGAAACCAGCATTTAACTAAAGTCGAGGCTATGGAGGCGATCCTTGGAGTCGTCTTCTGTGTTCCGTAGAAGTGACAGAGGGACAAAAAATTCATTCAAAAGGGATTTACATCTTTTTTTGTTAGCAGCTGCGGCCACTTATCTCCTATCGACGCCACCAAAAAGTCAGCGCGTAAAAACCAGTTGTGTATAGGAGACTCTCCTCCCCCCGAGAGTCTGGCTGGCGAGACTAGGTCTTTTGGGCAGCCTGAAGGTGTGCATGGAGATCACAACAGGCACGACCTGGTGTTAGGTGCCATTGTGGCACTAGAAGTTTAGAGTGACTGCTTAGCTACAAGCACGAAGACCTTGAATACATGTTATAGTTATAACTGCTTACGCACTTTCCAAGTGCGCTGTGGTTTAGCATAAATGCCCTAGTCTATTGAGCCTCTGACCTGCGGGTGTTTCGATATAGATACCTGCTGGTATTGCTTAGTGTAATCGTGACAAGTTTACCACTAGTACCGTTCAGCGTCTATTTATACGACGCCTCACTACCTAACTACTAGCCTCCATTTCCTCGACTGAGGGAGAGTCCGGACGATCTCATCACGTGACGTTTGCCACGCGTGACGTAAAATCATCTTTGACAAAAACCGTAACGTCTTATCAACGCTGTCTTCAAGCGTTGGACTATAGCAAGAGAAAAAGGACTAACTAACTACTAGCCTCCACTTCCTCGACTGAGGGAGAGCCCGGACGATCTCATCACGTGACGTTTACCACGCGTGACAAAATCATCTTTGACAAAAACCGTAACGTCTTATCAACACTGTAACGTCTTATCAACACTGTCTTCAAGCTTTTGACTATAGCCTGAGAAAAAGGACTAACTCTACTACATAGCGCTCTATCTTACACACAACAACAACGTAGGCAGTCCTAATCAACTTAGGCATTCACTCTATTAGTAGCAACCACGATAGCAATGTCTCTTACGCTTTTCAGATACCGCAATGCTGCCAACAGTAAGCACAACAGCTTAGAGGTAACAGGTTGACTAGCGGCCGGCTCTTAGCCTGTCTCCTTTAGCTTCGTGCGTCACAATCGATTACGTAATAAGTTGATGACGGTCGCGGAAAGTGTCACGTGATGAGATCGTCCAGGCTCTCTCCCTCACTTTTGCCTAGGGTGAAAGGTCATGCAATTAGTACGCGGGAGAGCCTGGAGATGGAAGCTAGTTCACTACCCCTACGGAAGTGGGGGTACCCCCCATCTAGGTACTTTTGCCTCTCCGTGCCTTGGTTTCCATTACGGGCTGGCTAGGGCATGGCTAATTACGCATGCGCGATTGCGGATCCAGTTTATATATACGATACGCGTAATGCGCGCGCCGCAATACTATGCGGACGTCGGCGCATGCATGCTCTCTAGCTAGGTCTGCAGATGTAGCCTCGGTTTCAGGCCTTCCCTGCGAGCGTTTCATTTCGCGCTGATTAAACATTGAAAAATCGTGGAAGGCATGGGCGCAAACGTCACGTGAGGTAGACGTTAGGTAGACGCCTGGTGGTGCGGCACTTTGCATGTGCGTGTACTAAGGAGCAAGTGATGGTCATCAACGGACGATCCATGTATTTCCGACTCTTGAGCAAACACCACACGCCAGAATTGCTACACTAGGTCGTCTGTAGTACCCGAACACGCAAAGTGCCACATCGCCGGGCGTCTACCTAACGTCTACCTCACGTGACGTTTGCGCCCAGACTTTTCAATGTTTTATTCCCACGCACAATCATCGCGTAATGTAAATGCTCGCGAGGAAGGTCTGGAACCGAGGCTACTGCAGGTGTACGTGTATTCTCTGCCTCTAGTGGGTTACTGACTGAAGCTGGCGCGTTTTAAGGCTTCAATAGGTACGTGCAAAGGGTATATATGTGCATAATACAGTATTGGGTTCGGGAGAGACTACGTGCCATAGAAAAACGTTATGAATGATCACTCTGTAGTTGGTTCGCGTATGCCACTAGTGTAGTGTCTAGGGCAGGCCAGCTCATAGGTAAAAGAGACTGGTAAAAGAATGATTCTAGTTTGGGTAGTTTATTCTGCCACCACTGTTTGTCGTAATGTATCCTCTCGACAAACAAGCCCTTTGTTGTTCCAACAACGAAGTCACACCAATCTGCAATATAGCTGGCACTGCACCTGATAGTAGTAGTCGTGATTCCTATGTAATTGTGGTCCAGCACCCTGTCTTACTTTTATGCAAAATCCTTTCTTGCTTTCACTGTTGTAGACATGCAACTAGGGAGAACGTTAGCATCGCCAAATATGGAAAGTAGTCCCATTTAACTCCGTGAACACTGTATTTGCTGAAGCAATACTAAAGACCTGCTGCTCCCGCTCCCTGCTGGCGTCCCGGCCTGCTGAGTGTATTTCTTGACAGCACACTAGGCTTCACCAAGTGCAGCTCTGATTGAGCTCAGGAGTAAGCTTACTACACTTGTACACCAACGCCGGACACGTACATGTATGTAGGCTCAGTATTACATGATACAGAGAAAATATTGGATTACATACTCTCCCACAATAACAGTGTGCAGTGATGTTCTGATTAGTATGAAGATATAGTGCTGGACAGCACTAAGGCTCTGTGGTATACATTTTTAGTGTAATATTGACTGTAGTTTATATTTTTGAGGTTTCAATATATAATTGTGTGTAGCAATGGACTGATGTATATATCTATCTCGTCATTGCCACCTACTGTTTCCTAACACTGTCACAACTGATGCACATGTATATGATTTTACCCATACACGTATTCACTATTATTAGCGGTAGCACATTGAGTAAGCAAGCGGTAAAATGAATGTTCATTTCAGTGGCTAATTCATCAAATAAAGGCATCATAATTGTATTGCTCTGTGCCACAGGAATGCACTTACATCCCTGAATGACATCATATTACATAACATACATGTGCCATAGACTTGCAGCTGGTAGTCTGAAGGTAGAAAGATGCTTTTTTCCTCCAGGGATCAAGAACACAGGTAATATATGTTTTGCAAGTAGCACTTTGCAGTGCCTCTTGAACCAGCAAGTTTTTACACAAGCTCTGGAGAATGTTGGGATGCAGCACTCATCATTGTGTCATGTACATCAGCAAGGTTGGTATATGTATGTCATATAAACCACAGTGTAATTGTGTGTTGTAATATTACACTTTACAGTCTCTAAAATATTACACTTTACAGGCTCAACTAAACAAACCTGCATAATTGCTCCACTGTGCAGATTAAAATAGCAGTACATCTATAGCAAAAAGCCACAGGTCTTATCCTCATCTAACCTTGTTACTTCATTGACTAGTAAGACGGAGCATGCAATGAAATCCATTTGTTGGATATATCACACTTCTTTTTATTAGACATTCATACATCCCTTAGCCCTGGAGCTCAGCAGGCTGCTCAGGAGTTCCTCACATTTCTCTTTGAAAATATGCTGACTAAATTACCAGCAGGGAGTGTAGATCTCATAATGTTTCATCATTTTAATCTTTGCAGACATGGTGATGCATTCAGATGTGACACTCACATAGAGATAACAAAGACATGTACGTAAAAGTTTGAAACTAAATATCAGCCTTTCAATTATATATAACACAATACTGCGTAGTCACTGCAATTATGCATCTAAACACAACCAACAAGAGCTGTATATAGAAGTACATGCTGAGGTATATGTTTATAAATCGGATTAAGCTTTTGCATTAAACACAGTTTTGATCTACTGCAGGGCCCAAAACAAACAATTATTACTAACATGGTGATTGAATCTTGTGTATCTCAAGTTGTCAGTGACTATAAGTGTGAAAGGTGGTTCTTCTCTTTCAATAACGTACACAGATCTACATGTGCATATCCAGTCGTTCCGCCAATGGAAATTAAATCAATAGAGCGTGCACAAATTTATTTGCAGTGGAAGTTAACTTCCGGTGTACAAACCCAGTGTCAAAGTTCCGCTTCGACTTTTTAACAGCTCGGCGTTTGTCCCTCGTATAACGTACAGACCACAGTATACAGCTTGGGAAATTGTAGGCCTTTCACTTAAGCAAACTTTAAAAGTCACAGTTGCCTACAAACGGTGCAGTTGCGATAGCGGCTATGTAACTTCGAAAGTAGGGCATGCAGAAAAGTCGTGCAAAAACCTCTTTGGGATAGTCCGATTGCCTTCATATGTTATAATAAAAGAGAAAATGAGCCATATATTTGAACTTTAGCAAGCTTACTTGATAGGACGTTATATAGAGCAGCCATTTGCATACAAATAAGCAGTATGAATTTCATTAAGAAATAAGCGGTCACTCATCACACCTCCAGCTGCTTTGTTTTCAGACTGAGTACACACAGTCAGATAGCGGTACATTTAACATGCATGGTCACTGCGTAGCTTGTACCAAACCCACAAAATTGTATTGGATGTTACAAAAACATGTTTTATAGCTACTGTTCTAACTACGCCAGCACTACCTCCTTACACACACACTGTGTACTCAGATCGTTCTGCTTGTACAACAAAAAGAAAGATTAGAGCTCACACACAAACTGCTGTAGGCTGGTTTGTATCACACCAAATTTCTGTAAGTTAGAAAGAGCTCCAGCGCTTTTATTTTCGTGTGAATGATACTTCTCTGCAAGCTCTAGCGTCCTACGGAAGTTTTTCGATCCTGTTTGATACGCCTCCAAAAAACCGTTATTTTACACCTACTTTACAGCTGCACTTCGAATTTCAGTCTTGTAACGTAGTCTGGCTAAGCCACACCACAAATCGCGTGCGATTGGGGTGTGGCTTAGCCAGACTACTCGTAACGGTTGATAACGGCCTGCTTCCGTAGCGTGCTTTATTTAGCATTGGCGTGTACTTTGGTGTGGTTTATCGGGTTAAAAACGGTTCCGTGAAATTAATTTTTGGCGAGAAGCGAACAGGTCATGACTTTTGCTTGTTAGGTCAAAAGCCGCGCGCGCGCACAAGCGCGACAATTGAATCCCAGCCGCCCGTGAGGAAGTAAGTGATACATATGCATATATTTACACAGAGTACTCTTGATACACAAATGTCATTTCAGCATGGGAAGGAAAAGCAACAGAGAAAACAGCATATTTGCAGGGGAAAATACAAGAAAGAAGACCACCAATCCGCTGGCATAAGAGACACCTGATACAGATACATTGATACCTCTATCACCACCTCTGCAGGGTAGCCGTATCATCAACCTTGAGAAACTAGCACCTTTCATCACTAGCATCTCCACACATTCAAAGATGTGCCAGCTCGGCACTATTTCTCTCACTGGTGAGACATATCGGGGTGGACTGGCTTCTATTATTAGTGCAAAATGTAGTGGGTGCCAGACAGAGATGGCATTTCCAACTTCGTCAAAGGTAGACAGCCAAAGTGGGTCGCAGCAATGGGAATGTAATGTTGCTGCTGTTTGGGGACAGATGGCTACAGAGGGAGGACATGCACCTCTTGTTGAAACAATGTCAGGTCTAGGAATTCCTGTAATGTCTAAGAAATCCTTTATAGTAACAGAGAAGGAAATAGCTGGACTTCTCTGGAGGAGAAGATGAGGGAGGCTGCAGAGGAAGAGAAAAAGCTGGCATTAGAGAGGGACTCATTTCATGAGGGCGTACCAGCCATTACAGGGCGTACCAGCCAGTGAGTGATTGTTGTTGGGGGTGTGGTGTAAACGAACTCACAAACATTCATACAATGCTAAGTTGGGTGGGTATTATGATAGGAAGTGGGTATTATGATAGGAAGAGAAACTAGCAAGTTAGGAAGAGAAACTGACAAGTTACTGTACATGGGGGTATGTAATAAATACTACAGTACCTGCACTTATGCAGAGAAAACACCACAGGAACATGATTGTTACAAAAATTGGGATAGGCCTTCTGCATCCATGGAAACAGACAATTTTGCAAGGGTTCAAAGAAGCTGAGAGCAAGTATGGCCTTAAGTACACATTTATTGGTGACAGAGATAGTTTTCTGCACCCAAATTTAATTACTGGATGGGACCACATTATAAAAAAATCAATGTGGTAACCATGCAATGAAGGGTTATCATGCATCACTAGAGAGAAATCCATTATAAAGGGAAGGGCAAACTAACCGAATCAATGAGGAAAAAGCTCACGAAGGTGGCTAGGTGTGCAATCAAAATGAGGAGTGCACACTCAAACAAGGAAAAGGCAGTGAAACTACTTCGTGAAGATTTATGAAATGGCCCATACCATTGCTTTGGTGACCATAGTCAATGAAATATGGACTACTGCAAGGTACAAAAAGCGGCAAAGAAACAGTAGAGTGTCAATGAACACGCACAATCACAATCAGTGAGTTCCAACAATGTTACACACACTGAGATGAACATGACTACTGATATCTTGGAGGTCACAGAACAGGAGCAGAGGTTATGGCACAATGCACTAAATGAGGAAAATTTGGAGAAAGTGCGTCAAACTCCCTCGTCACCCCAAGAAATTGACAGAGAAATGATGTGTGACAGTCAACAACTAGTAGGCCGTCTTATTGCTAAATCTGAGCAGCTGTTAGGTATGTAAAAGCATGAATGGTACATACGCACACACACACACACACATACTGTGGGGGGGAATATTCGTGAGAAGTTCGTGGATAAGTTTTCATGGTCGCGGTATACTCAACCACACCCCTTGTACGTGTAGAGAGAGAGAAATGGCCTGCTACTTCGACTATGGTGCAAGGCTACCACCGGTATAAAGTGATATGTCAATGCCATAGCTAAAGAACTAGGGTAGCTGCTCCGTGCAAATGCTCAAGTGTGTATCTACGCGCGCGCACACACACACACACACACACACACACACACACACACACACACACACACACATGCCTCGGTTGGTGTATATTATGCGTGTGAGCATGGAATATTACTTCACTGACAACGTGGAAATAGGTTATGAACTTTGCCCTTTTCAGGAAGTGATAGTCCAAACATACCCGACTTCCGTTTATAATACGGAGGTACATTCTCACGAAGAAAGCTTCTAAGAAAGCTTCAAGACAGCTTTTACTCTTGTATAGAGGCTGACTTTGGTCTTTGTGTTCCCAGAAGAGAAGCAAAGGTACAGTGAGCACTTACTATTTGTTTGGGTGTCACTCTATGAACCAGTACAAAGCAGCTGTGTGCATAACTTTCATAAAGAACACACAAGGTATACTGCCATGCCTCTGCCTACTGTAGTTCATAACTAAGACTCTAGGGACTATTGGCCGGCTAACAAATCGTTTACCTGAGACAGAAAGTCAGTAACTTAGCTAACAGGCATCCGGAATGCTACCGGAAGTGCATTTGCACTGAATGCGTAAAATTGCGTCATAGGCGGAAGTCTGCATAATAATTTAACATCAGCCCCAGAGAGTTAACCATGAAAACCACGAAAATATTAACCACCCCCCCGAAAAATACCCGCTATACAGTACATGTGCATGTGCACACTTGATGGTGTAGTTCTTTATTACAGCTGATTCTGACTTTGGTGCTGTTACACCAACTGAAGTGAGATTCAATGTAGGAGATAAGAATGGTGCAACTAGAAATGTTACAGTGCCAATTATTGATGATGAAGTTGCACTATCTTTTTTGCAGGTAATTTTATCACAAACCTTGCAGAATCATGGATGCATGTAAGGAGTAAATTTGATGGAGGAAAACAAATTAATCAAAGTCAGAGAGGATCCTGGCAAAGGAAGATGCACTGGTGCCGGGAAAAACATTACCAGTAACTGTTTTGAATCAAATTCAATTGCAAAAGAAAACCAAGTGTCACAAAATCGAAAAAGAAAGACAACAGAAACAGAGAAGGAGAGGAGAAAACAGGTGAAGTACAGGAAAACAAATGACAATTCACAGAGCAAAGAGTGATTATGCCAGGGATGATGGTGGACAAGGTGTAAATGATATAGTGAATGATGTCAGGAATATCTTGAACAAATTATGCTTGACTACTATACAACTAATGTTAAAATTTCAGAGCACAAGATGTTAGATATAGAAAGGGTAGCTCAAGGACAGGGTACACTTGACAATATCGGCAGCAACATTTGGCTAGCAGAGAGAAGGAGCACATAACATCATCTGATACTGGAGCAATTGCTAGACGAAGGAGTAAAACAAAGGTTGGTAATGCGGTACTTTACTGCACGTTCAGGGGAGAGTGGGGAAAGCTTCAAGAGCCTGCTACATGTGAGGCATACATTGAAGCAAAACGTTCAACTTCACCTAGCATAAGTGTGAAGTCCAGTGGCCTGGTGATCCATCCAGAAAACAATTGCAGCAAGTCCAGACGGCCTTGTCACTGACCCAGTAGCTACAGATCCAACAGGAATCATTGAGTTCAACAGACATAGGATATAACACTGAGAGATGCTGCAAGTGAAGGTAGAGATTTTTGCCTCACAGTGAACTCAAACTTCCTCTGAGACTAAAACACAGTCACCACTACTACTACCAGATACAAGCTGCCATGTTTTGCACAAGGGTAAAGTGGTGTGACTTTGTTGTGCGTACAAATGTGGACTTCCACGTAGAGCGAGTACCATGGGACCAACAATTTTGGATGCCTAAGCTTCACAACTTTTATTTCATTGCCTAGTCTCCGCCCCAGACCCTTTCCGCGCTTGCGCAATAAATACAGGAAATGGGGGGGGACGAAGGAAAGGGTCTGGCACATCGAGTAGGCCTAGCACGGCAGATGGAATGTGAGCGTGGGCGTATTATGTGCAGTTGTCAAACAGCAAATTACGTAAAGAGGCAGCGATATTCGGTGACTAAGGGAAGACGTACGTAGCTCGGGGACTTACTGAAGCCAGTAGAAAGGCACTAGCCTAACCTTAGGGTAGCCCTAACGTAGCCTTAGACGATCACAAAACCTGGTTGTACCCTCCTCGCCCCTGATCTAGCTCTAGTCCCTAGCACTAACATAGCCCTAGACGAGGCCACCGAGGACCAACATTCCTCCCGGAAAGAATTCACCCGACCGTGACCACACACAACCTCGACCTAAGAATGGCAATGTGATTGGCTTCTCTTAGAGACAGAATACCAGTAGCATTGCACGCGTCTCCCTTTCTGAACGGGAACGTCAGAGAAACCGCCGTGCAGTTACAGCTAATTACATTCCTTTCTAACCGCGCCAATATTCCAGCCCTTGCCCGAGCTAGGCCTACTCGATGTGCCAGACCCTTTCCTTCGTTTTTCCCCACCCCCCACTTCCTGTATTTATTGCGCAAGCGCGGAAAGGGTCCGGGGCCGAGACTATTCACTGCCATACTTCCAGAGCTACCACTACCCCGCATGCATACTGGGTAGATGGCATATATAAACTGATCCGCAATCGCGCATGCGTAATTAGCCATGCCCTAGCCAACCCGTAATGAAACCAAGCCACCAGTACCTAGATGGGCGGTACCCCCCAAACCCCCCCTAGGCTTGGGGGGCCGCGCCCCTCCCAGGTCCCCCCGCCTTGGCTAGTTCCGTAAGCGCCCACGGATCCTCCATGCCTATGCGCATGGGCGCTTGGTTTATATATGCCATAAACCGCATACTGGGGGAATACGCGAGCCTAAAGAGCCACCAAATCACCATCGAGCCACCTCTGGATGCGAGTCTTCACCAACCCCAGCATCTCACGCCAACATAAGCGGTGTCCAGCAGATGGACTTGCGAGTACACATTTAGCCAGCATGAATAGCTTGGACCAGTGGGAGATAACAGTTGGCTCCTCCACCACTGAAGATAGGCAGTCACCTAGCGTCCTGGCCCAGCGATCTCTAGCACCTTTGGGAACATGTTGAAGGGTTGAAATGGGAGACTGAAGGATAGTAGGCAGGGATGGTGTGGATGGAGAAGAGGGCGCGGGGGACTCAGCCAGCCGAACAGAGGATACGGGGGGCGCGGTGGATGGAAGGGTCACCGAGGTCAGACGGCCACATGGTAGAGTATTGTGGCAGTTCCCAGCCTCCCCGGGGAGGCAGTGAGAGCAGGGGGTGCCATTTCGAACACAGGCCCACCTGAAGCATTTAGCTGTTCCGTTGCACCGACAACAACGCCGAATAGTAGTCGCTAATCGTCGAGCCGTACTTTCTCGTCTTGACACCAGTCTCTACGCATCAAGTTTTCCTATTTAAGCATGTTCCCTTTCGTTTTGCGCATGCGCCAATACGCAAATGAAATTGACTGTACACCTTGCTCTGAATGATCTAACAATTTAGCGGACGGCATGTAAAACTGTAAACTACTTTGATCAGGCAATTGCAAATGACAGCGTTTTGGGCTGACCGCTGCCAAATTTATCAGCGATATGAAATGACCTCGCCGGTAGAAAAGAAGGTAGTTCCTGACATCACGACCTCAGCACTCGTCAGGGGAGGTATGCGAGCAAGTAAGGTAGATATATGCTGCGCACGTCTGAAGACTAATCAGCGCGAAGCATCGCAAACGCGTAGCACTGGTTTAGTCGTCTGATTAGCACGTCGGCTACTATAGTACAGGTAAGCTTACACAACTGTCTCTGCACTTTACTGAACTATGCTACGGAGCCATACATATGTTCACCCACTGTATGTGACTGATTCGGTGCGAGAGGATGGCGGTCTACAATCACTGGACTGGACCAGTGGACTGGACTGGTGGACTCATTAAAACTGTTCACAAACTTGTTCCCATGCATGAATTCTAATAGAGGGATTTATAAATGCAAGACTTTTCTGTGAAGTATGTTCTAGGATGAGGCACACTAATACTTATAGGTACATGTGCAGGCATGCATCTACAGCCACTGTACCAGCACAAATCAACATGCTACATGTAGCTTGATACCCCAACTCCATCACACAGACCTACCTAATGTCAGCACAAGCTTACCTATAGCACTACTAGTCTGGCGCAAGACTATAGCACAACACAAGACTATAGCACAACATAACTGGTGCAAGGTTATAGCACAACATAAGTGGTGCAAGGCTGTATAGCACAACGTAATAACACTTAAAAAGTTGGTCACAAAATCAATGTCTTGCTCAGGTCTAATCCCGTGAGTAATCTAAATTAACCCACACCATTGAAATTCATGCCTGGTAACGAGTTCACGGACGATTTCAATGAGTCCACCAGTCGAGTCCACCAGTCCAGTCCACTGGTCCAGTCCAGTGATTGTAGACTTGCCAGTAAGCCCTTAAAGCAATCTGGTCTGCGATGGGATGTACTCTGTGTGGAGTGTAATCTTTAGTAGAAATTATTAATCACAACAGTTCATTGTAACCTTAAGGGACAGTGCCAAAAAGCAGATCCAGCATATGCAGCAATGATTTTCGGTAAATTAAGTTAATTGGAGGACCAATCAGTACACTACATCATGCACATCTTATTGTAGGACAGATAAATATTATTTTTCATAAAAATATCTTCATTGTTGCATGCAACACATGGAAAATAAAAAGGTCTGATGTAATAAGTTGGTACCTAGTATCTACCATCAACAATCATGTGAAGCAGTGGACCGACCTAGAAATGATATACAAGAGCACATAATGAGCATGTCACAAAGAGTGTCATGTGCATTGAACTAATGTAGGGGAAAAGTGGGGCAGAGCCTATCAACAGACAATACGTAGATGCACTCCTTACATAGAATCCAATAATGACTACATGGTCTAGGCTCATAAAATTGATATGTGGTAGTTCTTGTATTGTCTGTGTTTGCGTTATGTATAGGTTAGACCACAGTAAATGGGAAGGGTATTGTCTTCAGGAATTTCTATTATCTTGTAACACATGGAATAAACTATTTGTAGCTCAGGAAGAAACAATGTGGAAGGTAAGACCTAATAGCAAGTGCAAACCTGTTTTAGAATCTCCACCAATGCATACTGCTTGGGATATGCAAAGAAGTTGTGAAGAAATATATTACCTGTGCCAAATTTTAAACTAGACAGTTTGAAGAAGTGACATATTTGGCAGCTGAATTGCATTGCATATCTCTGCTTTGTATCACTCTCTAGACTAGCTAAATGTACAAAAAAGCTTGCAATTATACATAGTTTGGGAGTTCTGTGTGCTTCATAGGATAAGTCAGTGCTATCCCTACAGAGTTGTCTGACAATAATATTCATTACTGTGATTTGTACTTTAACTACTTATTAACCCTCGGCGCGCATGCGCAGGAGGGTTACAGTAGTTGGGTCTGTGTGTGTGTGTGTGTGTGTGTGTCTGTGTGTCTGTGTGTCTGTGTGTCTGTCTGTTAAGTCACATCTCACCTCTGGAGCGTCTGTTCGTCCTGAAAATACTGTCACGTACTCAGCGGGCAACGGAGGTCCAAAAATTTGTGGGGTTTTCTCTGAAACCGCTCCGTTGCAGAGATCCAGCACTGCTCCATTGAAAGCCATATGTATGGTCGGCCATTTTCCTGCGTAAAGCGCGCATGCGCATATAGTCAATACAGCATGGTCTGCCAGCACCATGTCACTCTCTGTTGTTCTTTTGATAGAGCCTCCCCGCAGTTTCCATTACGCTCTAACTACGCTCGACGATGTACCAGTTCGAGGCACACCAACAGTCAGGTCTGTTTCGGCCATGCCTACATGCTGGTCTGGTAGTCTGATATGGAACAGAGCGAGTACTTTGGGTCTCTTAGGACTCTTGGACTGATTTAAGAACTGTGTGCTGTGTATGTATTGTATCGTACATGCCGATGCCCTGTGTGTCGTTGGTCATG
The DNA here is from genome assembly GCA_963970385.1 of Theonella swinhoei. Classification (NCBI taxonomy): domain Eukaryota; kingdom Metazoa; phylum Porifera; class Demospongiae; order Tetractinellida; family Theonellidae; genus Theonella; species Theonella swinhoei. The sequence continues at coordinate 3,716,472 of OZ019952.1, read as the reverse complement.
CCTCAAAGCGAGGTCTGCGGCATGAACTTATGACGCCGAGGGTTCTGCACTTCAGTGCATTCATTTCAATAGTAGCTTCACTATCGGGTGTCACTACTACTTACATACCTTTACCACAGGATGCACTCTGCACGGTATATACATATATGTAGCTGTGACAGTCTGTTATATAAACAATGACCTTGAATCAACGTACACTGCCACAGTAGCCCCAGTTGCTCAAAGGCTATGGTTGGTCTAACCTCGGCAATTCCTTGATCACACACTGTGGAAAGAATCTCTGTATCTTTCCTTTCCCTAGGGGCACACACTACATATCAAGGTACTGAACTGTCACTTGGCTTCATTATAACAGGGTGTAAAAATCCTTGTTTGTGAGAATTGAAGATTAACCAATAGCTTTGTGGAGCAGAGCTGGACAATCCTAGTAAAGGCAACCAATGCACCACTCTTCTATTTACACATACATAATGAAGTCAGTCCTTATAGGACCTTCCATAAGAGCAACACTACATGTAGGAGCTACTAGCACTTCTATCATTGCGGGGCACCATCCACCTGTGTTTTCATTAAACAGAGAGCAAGTATGGCCTACACAAACTATCGCTGCACATGCACACCGAGAGTTAACAATGCCTTGAAGTATGTCTCCATAATGTCCTGGAATCAGCAGTATCACAGTGCTGCCAGAGGTGAAAATAAATGCTGCAATGGGTGATACTACCACAATCCTGTATTTTGTGGTGCTATGTACACTATGTGGAATGATGCTATTCTGTTTCCACTTCATTAAAAAACACGCAATTGTAGGAAATCCACTTTGTTTTCCACATGTGCACTTGTGCACAATTTACTAAGAGAAATTAGAGCTATTACATACTCTACAACAGGCAATTGATCTCCTAAGGCAGTTACAAACTTAAATGCTTTAAATACGTATGCTATTGAAACATGTCAGAGGGATAGAGCACAGACCCAAGATGGATGCAACTAACAAATCCACACTAGAGTATATGACCATGAAGAGGTTCATCTGTTTCTGGGTGAAAGAAGTAGGTGGGAGCATAAAGGATAGAAAATTCTTGGCCACTTTCTCAAACATCCGACTCGGTGAATGAACTATATATTGTTGCATGCCATCTTCCCATGCTTTGCTGCATAAATGATTAAATTCTTGACCTGTTACAAGAATACACATTACTTCTACCCTCAAGCTACATAACTTCTGTCTAGTACTCACTCCTGTTTATCACACCCATGACCTAATCTGTGGCCCCAAAACTTCTAGAACATCTGGATGAGGCCAGAACATCACACTACAACATAGTGTGAGAATGTGGAGTGTCATATGACAATGCAATCAAACACTCTCTGAATGCACAAGATGATGAAAATTTACACTATATGCATAAGCACAACATTGAAAGTTGGTACACTCCCTATGTAAGGATGGAACCAACACACCCATACAGCCTAACACATGAAACTGCTCCGAACTACAGAACAAGGCGTTTATAGTTTCAATCAGGCATAAAACCTTGCTTACAGGTGTTTCCATTAAAGTCTATTTGCGTTACCTGGGCCCTGGAAGTTGCTACGGTTTTATGTGTTACGCAGGTAACTGGAGGGAAACCATACAGCAGTGCTGAATGCTACGAGAAGTGCGTTTTTTTCGAGTACTGTAGGCTTGGTTAGGCCAAAGACTAGGGATAAGTGGCTAAAGGTGAGCCATGACGCAGGAAGTGCGTTGATCCCTGATGTCATAGTTCAGTTGTACCGTTTTGACATTTCATTGAAAATATGGGCACCCAGCTAGTATAACGGGAGCCTAGCTAGCATTACTAACCTGAGAATCCCAGGTAGCCACTTTTTCTTCCTGCTTTTCACACTAGCAAACGCTTCGAGCACGTAAGAAGCCTTCGTGCAAAAACGGCACATTAGGTTGAGATCACAAGCACTACATTCCTCGCAGTCAATGGCATCTCCATACTTTCCTTCTGGGACATACAGCTATCTTTGGAGTGGTCAGATTTAGTGAGACCTATCACTACACGTGGCAAAACGCGAAAAAAATCCAATGGTACTCTTTATTTTGAAATTGGGTGAAAAATAATGAAGTTATTCCCAAAATTCGAGGGTCCAGGTGAAGTCAAATAGACTTTAATTCAGAAATGACTACCACACAAGTATTAGCATACAGTTTTGCACAAACAGCTTCTTATCCTGCTCAGTACCTTCAGCTAACAGAATCCTCAGAGGACCTTTTCTACACAAAGTAAGGCTAAGCATTTCAAGTTGAACAACTTTTCTACTATATTGTGTATGCATGGTCCTCGCACACATAGCACACATAGGACTATTGCATGTGGAAGTATGCAATGAAAAGGAGTAAAATAACATTTTCATGAAAAGGTATAGTTGACAGTGCCAGAAAATGTAGATGCAAGATGCAGTATATGCTGGTAAGGGCAGAAATGACGGCATGACAAATATTGTTGGATGATCCTCTATATTAAGAGGGGAGAGAGCTTCATTTTTGGCTAGTATAGAGGAAAGAATTAGTGAAAGGGAGGGTAAGCAGTTTGAGGAAGGATTGAATAGTAAAGTAAAATTAGATATGTACAAAAGGTTTGGGAAGGAAGTAGAATTTAAGAGGTATTTGCATGGGGTTGGTGATGCAGGAACTAGACTCTTGTTTAAGTTCAGGTCAGGAACACATGGCTTGAATGAAGAGCTAGGCAGGCAGAGGTAGAGAAGGCAAATCGGAGTGTGCATTGTGTGGTGCTGGGTGTAAGAGTGTAGTTCATGTGTTGTGGGAGTGTTCAGCCTATAGTAATATTAGAGGCAACCTTGTGGAGAAGCTTCGGGAGGTTTAGGGAATGGATATGCATAAAAACTGCATATGTATTAGGAGGTGAACTTTGGGAATACGACTTTGATAATTTACTCAGCTTAGTGAAGGAATACGTTGTAGGTGTCGGGGATGCGCGTGAATAAAAACTGTATGGTGATGACTCGTGCCCTAGTCAACTTCAGTGCTTGGCTGAGGATTTGCAGGTGGCTGGAGTTGAGGGGCAAATGGATGGTAAGTTATGTTCTTCGGGTGAGGGAGGAACAGATGGTAAGAATTTGTCTGTATGTGCATGTGTGTGTGGCTCTGCCAATGATTGTGGGTGTGTGGTCGATGGCAGTAATGCTATGGTAGCTTCATGAGTATCATTATTATTATTGTTGGATGATCCCCTGCTTTGTTTTCTTATTTCTCAAAGACATGCACTAATGTTGCCTTCGTGCATCATGTTCTATATAGCACTGTCATCCCTACATTCTTTTATATTGTACAATGCATGCAGTAGTCATAGTCATGTGAGCACCATTTCTTCTTGCTCCTTGCTATCACATAAAACCATATGTGCATGACAATATGGCATTTGACAATATAGAAATACATGCATACTGTATGAACTAACCATCTGACTACATACCTGCAACTTATGTACTTCAAAAAATGAGAGTCTAGGTTAAATTGTGTTATGTTACATGCTGTATTGTGAAAGTGATACTGAATGGCTGCATGTAGTGGTTCAGGTTTAGTTTGAGCCTCATTTTGAGATAGTGCATTTTATGGTAGGTGATAGAATTTTAGATAAGAAGCACAAAGAATGACACATGTTGCATCTAAAACTAGCCTGGTGATACTTCTTCCATATCTAAATATGGAAGTACCTCAACAAATTTGTACCACACCAATATATGTACTTTGGCCTTTAACCCCCCTCCTACATTACCACAATTCCATCCTACGCACTTACATTAAAGGCTACATGTACATTCAATCTCTCAACCATTTTTGTGCAATTATTTTTTTGCCTCTGACCTTTCTAATCATGAAGTAGGAGGGGAGGCATGCTTCTTGGTCCTGTAGCAAAGCACAATGACCTTCCATTATTTAAGAGGTTTCTTGTGCAAGTACAGTGGGTCTTACCATCACCATTAGGTCATGTTACCAAACCGGATTGGCTAGAATGGGCATGTGTGCAGATATAAATGACACAGTCCCACTCAATAGCATGTGCAAAATTCCATCACGTTCAAGATCATGTGATTTTACAGACCAGGTTCTCTCACTTAAATTTTCTATGAGTGGGAAGGTTGACAACGAAATATACCATCACAAGGGGAGAGGCGGGGATGCATTTACGTTTGCTCCATTTGCAATACTTTTCCACTGACATTGGCTATGTCATACTAGTTCATGTCCTTCCTTGATGCCTCTGTCCTAATGAACACAAAACTGATGGAGAACAAGGCTGATTGGACTTCCAATTGTGTACTATATGTACTACTATCATAATATGAATCCAGTGTGTTTGTTCCTCAATTGGCAGTCAATCCTTCTCTATCACTCTATTGTGCAACCAGGAGCTCCATGAACTTCCAATGCCAATTGCAAGAAGACCCACTAAATGAGGAACAGGTAAGGACAGAATGACTATAACAAACCTCATCAGGATCCTGTAAAGCTTCATTCAGCATTTTCTCAATATTCCTTGTAATAGAAACCTTTTGTTGATCATTAAGAGGATACTTGATCTTGCTTGGAACAGGTCCAGCCTGTGACAAAATTTGCGTAGCAGGTCATGTGAAATACACACAAACATCATTTACACTGTTGGACAAAATTCTATACATCAACCATCTCAAGACACTATGCAAGTTAATTTTAACTCTCACTTGCCCAAGATGCCAAACAGTCAACTTTTCCTATTCATGCACGCACACAAGCATGCACGCACGCACGCACGCACGCACACACGCACACACACACACACACACACACGCATGCACACAAAGAGAGTGGCAAAATACTGTCCACAGAGGATTACACAACTCCTTTATCCTGCCCGTCATGACATTGCACACTTTTACTATACCTTTAACTCCTTTTAAAGTACAAGATTTGGTTTACATAAGTGGGCATATAGCTTGTAAGAAAGATGTGGCATGTAAAGGTTTGTACATGTATATGCTGATGTAAATGTATATAGACATATGTTCAACTCCAAGGGAGTCATGTATGATAACTCAATGGTGCAGAGAGATATAATAACCACACTTTTGCTTTATACAAGTAAATCATAAACTCACTTTGTACCAAAAGGTGAGTGACATTGTAATACCTCCCTTTGGTAGTGACTCAATAAAATGCCACCTAAGTGATGTAGAGAATAACAGTAGAAGGTAAGATCAGTATCAAGTGCAATTCCTGGAATTCCTTATGATGTGAAAGAGGGATACGCAAACGGAGCCTTTGTCAGCCCAACCACTGAAGTTAAACAATATTGGCAAAACATGCGCAGATATAATATCTTAACACTACATCAATTGTTTTTAAAAACATGTATGTTCAACTCCAAGTGCATGCGTGATTGATACTGTGGTAGTATGGCTACAGTAGAGATATATAGCTGCAGGCTTTGCTCCAATACAGTGGCTGCTAAGAATTCGGTTGCTTTCTTCCAGTGATTCCTTGACAATGGTTACTGAGATAGGAATTTACTGATGTAACCAGTTTCCCCAGACTTTGGGGAATGGTGTGCATGAGCATTAAAACACATGCAGTGAATACCAGGCCGTTCTTCGTGGCGCAGTGCCCTGGGATTAAGGCTAATTGACCTGGTGAGGCTAATTCAATAGGTGCAGGGGTATAAACTCAGTGTGGCTGTTGAGCACCTAGCATGCTGTAGGCCTGGACAGGAGCTGTTCAGTGGATGAAAAAGTATGGGGGTGCGTAAGAGGAAAAGTGCTCAGGGCCAAGTATGGATAGGGCCCAGAGTGTGAGTGTGCTGCTTGGTGGGAGTGTTAAACATCAAGGAGTGGGTGCCGCAAATGCCAGCTGTCAAAGAGAGTCAGAGTCAACACACTCTACGTCCTTTGGATGTGGGGATTGCAAATTGAGACTGTGCAACAACACCCGTTTGGCTAAATTCTACCTACATTGAGTACTGAAATTGACTTTTAACTTTGAATTTATTGATTTGGTACGTGTTTATGTGATTCTGTGTCCATTTGATTGATTCTTGTGGAGGTTGCCCAAAGTCAATGAATTGGACAAGTACATGTACATGGAACCTAGGGAAGCTTGATCACCACATTAGCTTACATATATTTCAGGTACACAGTTTACACACAGCTAGGCTATTGAACAATCTTCTTAACCAGGATGGTCTCTGGCAACTGTAATAGGCGTGGTGACTTTTATGGTAAGCAAATGATGCTATAACCCCTAAATGGAGCAAAAAATGGAAAGCAATAAATGTGATAGATGACATTCAACGGGATCAGTGGAATATCATATTCATCAAGATGTCCTAATTAAAGGTATTCAATGGGTTAGATAGCTCAAAAGTGTTCCAGTGCCAAGGGGTGCAAACAGGACACATCTAGGACCATCCGAAACACTAGTGACACATACATGTATGTACATGTACATGTACAATGTACCTGCTTAATAACATAAAGCACACGGGTGATTAAGCAGGGCCTACCATTAACTTACCAGTACATAGGAATGTAGAGAACATCACCAGGTTTAACTATGCATTCAAAAGCTTCTACATCACGGAAAGCAGGAAATTTTTGAAAATCTGGATTATCAAAGTCAACCTAAAAAAAAACATCTTCATAAACATCAATAATGAGCAGGTAATTACACATTACCTGGCTCTGCCGATCACATGGGTGAGCAACTGGAAATGGATAGAGCTTTGAGAAGTTGGCAGGTGAAAAGAGCAGACACCGTTTTTCTCCCATTACCTGTCATGCACATAAATACAGAATAACATTAGGTACCCTATATTGACTATGGCTTCATTTCCCATTATAATGCATTGTCCAGGTATCTTAGTCTCAAAATCTTGTAGTCAGTAATTCTCTTTCACGCAACCACAAGGTCTCTTTTTGGTGTTTTGCTATGGAAAATTCAGTATCTTGAAGGAGTGTTTATGCGTGCTTTTAATCATCCCTGTCTTGTTGAACTTGTTCACTGCCTTTCTAAGCATGTCTGTGATTATTGGGTATAGAAACACTCAAATATGCAAGGTGCTATGTCAGCATTATCTCTATATCGAGTCTACCATTAATAACTCGTAACTACATTGGTAACCGCTCGTCTGTGAAGATTTTAACACATCTGCACGTCTGTGCAGATTTTAATGTAACCGCTCGTCAATGCATATTTTAACGCATCCGAGCTTGAGGAACACGCATGGAACAATGGACATGGTATAGACTAGGATAATGCTACCATTCTTGCCCAAAACATCTACACTTATCCTAGGCTATATCTTGAATCCTGGCATACAAAGCACCAGGACGATATAATGAACAGAGAGTCTGGCATATATGGTATACAAATGTTTGATGACATGACGTTGTTTACATCTACAATATCATCATTCCTCTTTAAGCATTCCATCACTCTGTTATAATTGTCATTTTCATCCCTACTCTCTCTTTCTCCTGATGATGGTGCCTGTATAGGTGCTGAAACGTTGATGGTATTTTTGTCTCCTCGACTAGTGAAAGTCTTAAATAGTAATGGATACTCTATTTGCATTCACCTGAGCCCTGGAAGTTACTGAGGTTTACGTGCTACGCAACCGCGCGTCATTTTGACAACTTCCTGCATGTTTGGAGGTAGTGGTATGCGCAGGTAACTGAAGGGAAACCATGTGGCAGTGCTGAACGCTACGAGAAGTGCATTTTTCGAGTACTTTAGGGCTTGGTTAGGCCGAAGACTAGCTAAAGGTGAGCCATGACGGTGGAAGCGCGTTGACCCACGATGTCATAGTTCACTTTGACTTTTGTTTTGACTGCTACGCTACATCTCAATGTAAATATGGGAGCCTAGCTAGCATTACTAACCTGAGAATCCTTGTGTCGTCCAGGTAGCCCCTCTTTCTTGCTGATTTTCACACCAGCAAACGCTTCGAGCACGTAAGAAGTCTTGGCGCGTAAACGATGCATATGGTTGAGGTCACGCGCACTACATTCCTCGCGGTCAATGGTATCTCCATACTTTCCTTATGGGACATACAGCTATCTTTGGAGTGGTAGGGATTCAGATTTAGTGAGACCTATCACTAGACGCGGCAAAACGCGAGGAATCCAATGGTACTTTTTATTTTGAAATTGGGTGAAAAATAAGAGAGTTATTGCCAAAATTCAAGGGCTCAGATGAAGTCAAATAGACAATAGTCACACAGGTCTATACAATGTTGTTGTTGCTGTTGTTGTTCTTCTGTTTCAATAGGCGTACCTCACTAACTATAGCACTTATAAACACAAAACTTTGCATAGTTCTGTAGTTCCACTGTGGGTAGCGCATCGTCATGTTAAAACTTCTTGTAAAATAAACAAAAATAGCCCCAGGTAAACAATGTAAATCTTGTAATATAACAACAAATAGCCTCAGGCAAGTATTACTGTATCTCACTAACAAAAGCTCTGCTAAATGTCAAAATTGGTATGATGGTAAAGTGCATTATGCCAATGATCAATGTTAAGATCTCTGTAAACAATGTAAACTTGTAATATAACAACAAATAGCCTCAGGCAAGCATTACTTTATCTCACTAACAAAAGCTCCACTAAATGTGAAAATTGGTGTGATGGTAAAGTGTAATACACCAATGATCAACACTGTGATAAAATCTCTGTAAAACAATGTAAATCTTGTAATATAACAACAATAGCCCCAGGCAAGCATTACTGCATTTCACTAACAAAAGCTCCACTAAATGTGTGATGGTAAAGTGTAATACACCAATGATCAACATGTGATAAAATCTCTGTAAACCATGTAAATCTTGTAATATAACAACAAATAGCCTCAGGCAAGCATTACTGTATCTCACTAACAAAAGCACCACTCAATGTGAAAATGGGAAAATTGGTGTGATGGTAAAGTGTAATACCTCAATGGTCAACATTGTAAAATCTCTGTAAACTATGTAAATCTTGTACAAAATAGTCTCAGGCAAGCATTACTGTATCAAACTAACAAAACCTCCACTAAACGTGAAAATTGGGGTGATGGTGAAGTGTAATACACCAATGATCAATGCTGTGATAAGATCTCTGTAAACAATGTAAATCTTGTAATATAACAACAAATAGCCTCAGGTAAGCTTTACTGTATTACACTAACCAAAGCTCCAGTAAATGTGGAAATTGGTATGATGGTAAAACTTAGAGATCAACATTGTGATAAAATTTCTGTAAACAATGTAAATTTTGTATAAAGTAACCTCAGGCTACTATTACCGTATCTTACTAACAGAAGCTCTACTAAATGTGAAAATTGGTGTGATGGTAAAGCTTAATACCCCAGTGATCAACGCTGTGATAAAACCTCTGTAAATAATGTAAATCTTGTAATATAACAACAAAATAGCCTCAGGCAATAGTTAGCTATATCTTGCTAAAAAGGTACCACAAAATGTGGAGATTGGTGTGGTGTTAAAGCTTAATATCCCAATAATTAAGTAATATTTAGGGAACACTTCCCAGTGCATTATGTGGTTTAGACTTAGTGCGCGAGGAGATGCAATAGGTTACTTAATGCACTCGCCTATGGCTCGTGCCTTACGTAATCAAGAGTGTTATTGTATCCTCCGAGTGCACTAATGAAACCGCATAATGTACTTGGGCAGTGTTTTCTAAACATTTTAGTGCTGGCATGTGACCTAGAACCAATTGGATTCAAGGAAGGTTTTCAAAATGTGTCGGGACAGAGGGAGACAGAGAGAGAGAGAGAGAGAGAGAGAGAGAGAGAGAGAGCAGCCAGGAGAATAGTGCAGTCTCAGTTTGCTCCCCACACAAGCGACACATCAGGAGAAGCAGCTAAGACATACTTGTATTCACTTGGATACTCGCGCGGTAGCCCACTCCAAGTATCCAGAGGCAAAGCAGCTGGACGCGTGTGCACCCATAGAACCAGTTAATGCACAGAAAAGTGTGCATTAATTTGTTTAAAATGGCAGTCATGTGACTAAATGGAAGAATCTGATTGGCTCTAGATCACATGACAGCACTAATGTTGAGATAAAATCTTGTAATCTTGTAAATAGTAGCTCCGGACACTAGCTACTTTGCTATATTTCATTAACAAAAGCTCCACTAAAAGTAAAATTTGTTACAATATAATACACAAACAATTGAAGTTGCGTTAGATAGCCTCAGGCTACAAGCTCTATTACCTAATACATTTGCTACCAAGTAAACTGCCAAATGCATGTACCTAGGTCCAGAAGAAAAATGACGGGAGAGGAGTAAATAAAAAATTTAGGAAATTTGAAAGGCAATATAGGGATTGCATAAAAAGGAACGGAGACAAGATTGAGACACAGACATGTTATGATATATCGACGTACACATAATGTGACGTAGATATTTCATAACATGTCTGTGTCCCAATCTTGTCTCCGATCATTTTTATGCAATCCCTATATTTCCTTTCAAATTTCCTAAATGTTTTATTAACTTGTGTTCATTAAGATCTACAACATATCCTCAGCACACCCAGCACTATGGCATCTCCACACTTTCCTTATGGGATATACAGCTACCATTGGAGTGGTAAGATTTAGTGAGACCTATCATTAGACTAACCTGAGAATCCTTGTGTCGTCCGGGTAGCCCTCTTTCTTGCTGATTTTCACACCTGCAAACGCTTCGAGCACCTAAGAAGCCTTCGCGTGTAATCAGCACGTATGGTTGAGGTCACGTGCACCACATTCCTTACGGTCAATGGCATCTCCATACTTTCCTTATGGGACATACGGCTATCTTTAAAGTGGTAGAGATTCAGATTTAGTGAGACCTATCTTTAGACGCGGCAAAACGCGAGAAATCCAATGGTATTTTTCATTTTGAAATTGGGTGAAAAATAAGAGAGTAACTGCCATAATTCGTGAAGTCAAATAGACAACAGTGAATCATTGTAAGGCAGCCTACTAATAGTGGCTTTCAATTTGAGGTGTTGCAGGTGCCCTCAAGGGCCTTTGAAATCACATATGTTGTCATAACAAGAGAACAAAGCATTATTTTGCTACTCTGCCAAATTTCATATCAAGAAAACATGTTTTATGGTGGTATAAACACCTGTTTTCCACTGGCAAACCAGATATAGCTGGAACAGAGACAGACAGACAAACAGACAGACAGACAGACAGAGACAGATGGATGGACGAACGGATGGACAGACAGACAGGCAAATGGACACACAATCTAACTACTGTATGATATATATATATATATATATATATATATATATATCGCTGTACACATGTGCACCAACACATAATGACACATTATGTTCCAACATTTTCAGGCATGAGACCATCGTAAAGCCCACACATTTTTGCACTTACATGTATAAGTGGACACCCACAATGCTGACCTGACAAAAGTAATTGTGTTGCTCATCATAATGGCAAGGAGTGATATTTCCTGGTTGGCTAATGAGAAGAAGATTTGTTGTTAATTGGCCCCAGTTGTAACGTACTCTTCTCTCATTTAGCCATTTCCAGTTGAAGTGGAGGAAGTCATGCTTTATACTTGTACCAACTGCGTCCGTGAGGGCATCTTGATAATAAATATACTCATCATTTCGACCCATGTGAGTCTTTAACTCATCCACAAACTTTGAAAATGTCCATTCACGTTTCTTCATAGGCTCACGAAAATCAGGAAAGGCTCCAACCTGGTCATGAACACAAATACACAGAGAATTTATAACACAACCCAATGGCTCAGTTAATTAAGAGACTATATCAACATACAATGATGGTCCCACAGATTGTTGAATAAAATATTGTATTCAAATGCTAATATTAACACCGCTTTTCCATGTACCTGCCTGTGAAACATCAGTAAATTTTTTCTTACTCATATTATACCAAGGAGCTCTAGGGGTTAGGTCACTTCAAGACTTTCATTAGCTGAGAGGGTTGGTTGGTTGGTTTGCTCAATGCTATCTCAGATCTGATCAGGTCTCTCCTCATTTTTAATTAACCCTCGGCATGCATGCACAGCAAGGGTTACTGTAGTTGCATTTGTCTGTGTGTTAGTGTCCAAACTCGCTTCTCGAATGTCTATTCGTGCCAAAAACAATACAGCATACCTAACAGGCGATGCAGATCAGATGATATGTGGAAAGTTATGGCGTATTTGCTTACCTTCAGCATCCTACAGCAATACTGCAGCAGTATTCTATGCAAGTTTTCAACGGCAGAGGTTTCCCAAAGCTCCTAAAAAGACTAACAGTAGGCTAAATATTACCTGGAATACAACTCAATGTAAGGCAGCGAGCTTCTTTCTCTTTAGTCTCTCCCTTTTGCCCACAAATCTTCCATATACTTCCCGTTACACGGGTTTCAGTAGCACGTGCACCTTTTCAGGATTCACGCACGCGTGGCACCAAGGGTTCAGCACTTTAGTGCATTCATTGTATTTTTGAGCTAGATGTACGAAAATAAACTACTGCAGAAGCCCACAAAAAGGTACAGTAAAAATACACAACAAAGGGCTGTGCTTGCTGCTGTTACAACTCTCCATTCTTGTCTTATATTGCCACATGGAAACGAAAGCAAATGAAAAGCACTGCAAACCCTCAGCACTGAAATTATATGCATACGTATAATAAGTATAACATCTACATGTATATAGAAACCCCGCCTCTCATCTAATGAAAATATACAGAAAATAGTGAAGAATATACTGGCTCAGCCACAGAAGGCTTGAGAAGCTTGCTGTACTACATTAGCTCATATTTCAGGTAGTGCTTAGTGCTCTGTTAGGCTTTTGAACAGCTCAATATACCTGTGCCGTCGAAAGAACAAGCTGGGGACCGCTAAAATAGGCCTGGTGGCTTTCACAGGAAGCAAATATTAATTGAATGAAGTGTCTATTGTGAAATCCCTTCGTATAATAATCTGCGTCGAGTTACGCCAAAGCCATTGGTACCTACCTTCAATGTGTAAGCTTACTGTGTCTGAGAAAATGTGCATCAGACATACAGACAGACAGACACATACAGATATATTGACACAGACAGACAGACAGACACATACAGACAGACAGACAGACAGACAGACAGACAGAGACACAGAGACACAGAGACACAGAGACACACACACACACACACACACACACACACACACACACACACACACACACACACACACACACACACACACACACACACACACACAAACCAAGTACTGTAACCCTCACTGCACATGTGCACTGAGGGATAATAAGTGCAGTTGCAGCCAGAGTCACATGAGGACTTCACTCTGACCTTAGAATTCTATTAAAAAGCAAGAGGAAGGGGAGGGTTCAAGAAACAAATTCTAGTTGAAGTAGTATGCATGTACATGTATATACGTAGCTTACAAGCATTTTATACTTCAGTCCATATTGTCATGTACTGAGCAAAGAATAGCACACTAAAAATTCATACCTTTTTCTCATCGAAGTACATGAATGTGCGTGACTTTGATATGTAGACAGTATGCTTGCTTGTACCCATGTTTTCTTCAAGATAGGGAAGAGTCCATCTCAGTGCAGGAGTAACTAAATTGGTTCCTGTCAAAATCACTGGTTCCTATACAATTGAGGTGTACATTGAAGACACTCAATACATTCATAGCTGTATGATTAGAGTTGCAACTTTGAGAGTGAGTATAGTTGTAGAAAAGCAAAATTATAGTACATGTACACATACATGGTGTTGTATACACTTTTCTAAGCCTGGAGCATATTACATATACATGTATATATATATATGTGTGCTTACTTAGTAATGTTGTTGTGTATGTGCGAATTTGGACACAGGGTTTGTGGGGAGAGTTTCCATGCCATTAAAAATCTCCAACCTATCCCCACCTCTTGAGTACATGTGTTGTTTGTCTTATATAGGTTTGTGAGGTGGATAGACAAGTTGACAATAAATGCTCTGGCCTAAATTTAGGATTTACAAAAAAGATACAAAAGCAGGGCTAAAATATCATGTGCCATAAATAGTAGATACAGAGGGTTATATCATAATTTATGTGGTACAGAGAGGGGAGACATAGGCAACCAATACATGCTCTGTTGTTATGATCTGAAGGACAGTGACTTGTGGATCTACCACACTGGATATGTCCCTTTGTCACGATGTGCATTAGAACATCTGTACAGTCCGTATGTCTACAAGTAAATGAAATTTGAAGTGCATATATAGATTGCATAAAAATGAAGAGAGACAAGATTGGGACACAGACGTGCTATGTACATCAACACACCTTTTGTTAGTACATTGATGTATATAGCACGTCTGTGTCCCCCCAATCTTGTCTCTCTTCATTTTTATGCAATCCCTGTATTACACTTCAAATTTCCTAATTTACTTGTCTCTTAACATTCTTTATTATTGTAAGCAATAATTCTCACTAGCACATGCTCACCATATCCATAAAACATCTGGCCAAGTACTGCTACAGACCCTAATAATCAGATGTATGATTAGTAGGGCATGGTTTGGTTACTAGGGCATAGTTTGGTTAACACATCAATGTAGTACTAAGCCTTTGTTGCTATACAAATCATCGACACTTTCTCTGCACCTAGTTGATTTTCCAAGGGTTTGCGCATGTGCGGCAGATGTAATTACGTCATTAATGAGTCTTGTGTCATTATGTAATCAGTTTATTATATGACGCATGCAACTATAATTATACGTACAATGTATGTTCTATGCACATACATTCAAAATGAAATTATGTAATCTCTATATACATGTACAGTGTTAACATCAGTATTACAAGAATCAGGAGGGTTTACAGTAGGGTCTATCCCCATTGAAAACCATATAAGTATATTGTTCATTTTCACTTTTAATTTGAAGTTCAAGGTGAAGAATGTGTGAACAGTAACCAGTATACAAAAATGTTTTCTAATGGAAGATGTGTTTAATAGCTTAAAAAGTGCTTTTCACATTTGGCCATGTTTTTAGCATCATGTTCTTCTTCTTGAAGAAGTGTAACTCAATAACCATAAAAAATAAACTTGAATCTTTGCATGTGGAAATGTATCATTACGTACGTACTGGGGAATAGGGGTATAATGTTAACCATTGGGACTACTGATTGTTATCTCTCCCAGCAATCTATTATGAATGAGGATAGCTAATGAGCAAAAATCAGCAACCATGGTAACCATCAATATGAAATTCAGAATGTGTAGAGATCTCATCGCAAATAACACTGAAGTGCACACCCTCTGCGCTATTTGCAACATTATTTCAATGCATTGTTGCACTGAAAACACATACACTACTGTGCAAAGTTTCATGTTTACATGTGCTCCTGTTTTTGAGGTATGTTGGCTGAAACAGAACGAGGAGGAGGAGGAGGAGAAGATGAAGAATTAGTGAAAGGGAATTTACTACCTTTCCATGCATCAAATCACCACGTGGCTTTTCACTGTTATGCGCATGCTCCAAACCCGAGTGTGCGCACGCACTGCTAATTGACTGGTTGGGTCACGAACCGTCCTTCTGGTTTCTCTGAAATGCCATAGTTTTAGTAAAATCCTGTTTGAAGCAATGCTGGATTCACGGCTTTTCCATGGTTGTTACTTCTGATGCCTCCACGGTGCCTGAATTGTGCAAGAAGTAGTCAAGGTAAGCCATTGCAGACATATTGGCCATATATATAACATATTGTTTTTTTCGCTTGTTTTCAAGCCATAACATTTTAACGCAGTAGTTTCAGGAAAAAACATTTTACATTTAAAGTGCTACTTGCACTGATGCTTTTAGTACCACTCCGATACCGCTTCATTGTCTCTAGTGCGAGAATAGCAAGAGACAGACAGACAGACAGACAGACAGACAGACACACAGACAGACAGACAGACACACACACACACACACACACACACACACACACACACACACACACACACACACACACACACACACACACACACACACACACACACACACACACACACACACACACACACACAGACAAACCTAGTACCAAACCCTCGCTGCGCATGCGCGCCGAGGGTTAATAACAAAGGCATATAGCAATCCCTATATACGCAGAACTACGATTCGGCCATGACCTTTTCTACTTTAATGCATTTCTGGGGTAAGCATAGAACTGAGGTTAACTCTTGTCACTCCCTTGGCAAGCCATTTATCCTTGTCTGTGCTATTTTCTTTTCCAAGGACTAGCCCACAGTCCTTATAGTGAATGTAATTTTATACCCCCAAAACAAACATCAAGACATTTGTAGCTGATATAGAAATCAGAATAAGAAATCAGACTAAAGCTTCCTTTGGGTACACTTGTAGTGCTGATGCACTTATTAGCCATAACATACAATAAGCATTCATGTTTTGTCCCCAAAATGGCTTCTACCAAATAGTTATACAGTTGCAAGTGAAGTAATGAAGATTCTCTTGGTCAAGGATCACGCACGCAAGGGAAAGGAGTTGTTTCATGTAAAATCCCAAGGACAGTACTTGTGCCACTTTCGTGGTAGACCAGTTCAACTGAAGAAGATGATGATGAACAAAAAAGTCGAAAAGTGCGGTTTGGCTAATTTCTGTAAGTCATTGCAGCTGTGTACTTTACGTACTTTGAGGGTCTTAGTGGGTGCAGAAACACACGTAGAGTATGTGTATGTGTATAAAAGAGCTTGTAAATGCCGCGTTTGGGAGTTCTGGGCTATTCTATATGTAAAAATGGGTGTGTTGTCGGGATTGCCACGGACTGTCCTGGGATGTCCCCATGTCCCCTATCTGACAACTAGTTAACCCCGTCTGAGGAGCAGCCACAGCCCCTCCCCATCAGTAAAGGGGGTGGAGCCGAATGCATGGTGAGGCTCCACCCCCTTTTGATGGGGAGGAGGCTGGGCTCAAGACGAAGACTACGCGGAAGATGATATGTAAATACATATGTATGTGGTATATAGATACATAGGAATCATCCGGGAGAGTCCGGGGCAATCCTGGACATACCTCAATTGGAGTGAGCCAACCTAGTGTTCTGAATGGGCGAATTTATATATGTACAGTAGCTCACAAAAAAGTTTCTGTTTCCATCCGTTTCATTGCAATATTGTTAAAACGGAACCGCTGTTTCATTCCGTTGCAACAAACGTTCTGTTCCCTTCCGTTCCATTAGACAGAAAGAGCGCATTACGATTCGCTCTCGCGGATGGATTTGTCGAATTAACGTCCCAAACGAATTGCAACTGCGCCAGGTAACATTCCATGCGAGCGAAAAAAAGAGGGCTCTTCTCTTAAAACAATCGGAATAAGGCAACGCTGTCCTAGCTGAGTCTTGCACGCACGTACGTGCATAAACGTACGTGTAGAACGGAACGAAGTGGAACGAAATGTAACCATCCAATCTGTTTTTAGGAAAACGAAATGGACAATCTCATTAGTTCAGAAACTGCTGAATCACTACTGCTCTGATGCGCCCTGTGTATATAAACCGATGGTGCACTAGACAATCTCCTGTGGATGAGAGCTAATAAGCTCAAAACAGCGCTGTCCAGGGATCGCTTGTCTGGCCCCACCAGATATGGTTTTTTCATGTAGAAGTACCCCAGTGGGTATGGGTGTCTTTGGTGGCTTCATTGCTTCGGCAAAACCCGTGACTGGCAGTTTGGAATAAGGGCCCAGTTTATTGCTCTAGGCATGGCAGGCACTATGTAGGTAATGATGTGGTGGATGAATCTCATTAGTTCAGAAACTGCTGACAAGCTGTGTGTATTCCCTGCTAATGAGAGCTAATAAGCTCAAAACAGTGCTGTCCAGGGATCACTTATATAACTTTTCTGGCCCCACCAGATGTTTTTTTCATGTACATATTAGGTACAAGGCTGCAGAGCCCTTAGGTTCTGCTAGGCTTTGACTAATAGGTATGTCTGCTTTAAAATATTGAGATGGTAGCCATATGTAGGTATGAGTGAGTGGGGAGAGTTCACTGGCGCCGAAAGACGTCTTTAGCCCACCAGTCTCAGCTCTCAAGGCTGAGCACTCCGTAGCTGCTACCTTAGAATTGGAAAGGATGGTTGGCTTGTTTGTATCTATATGTTTGTGTGGTAGTGCGATAATTTGATAATGTACAGAATTTTTTCCGTGTACATTCAGCTTTTATTTTTATATTCAAATGCATTCAGTCCCTTTTTTATTTGCAATCCTCTCATTTTTTAGAACTACATAAACATGTATGTGTGCTTTAATGCATTCTCTTAATGACAGCTTATATGTTCAGCCCCTTGTTGTGGTAGCCCTTATGCATACATGTAAGAAGTCCTGTCTGTGTGTGTGAGTCCTTATAAGTAAGCCCTATGTAAGTCCAAAGTACGGTAGTGTGTGATATTTCATGTAAATCACACCTATATAGTTGTTTAGCCAGAAACATACTGAAAACTATATCTACATGTACATGTAGTAGTATACATACTTGTACCAAGAGCACAGGGAGATGGATAGGTGACTTGAGTATGCACAATATTCAGTATCCATATTGCTTAAATAGTGTAATCTGAACCTATTTCGTCTACATAACATGTATACATACATTCAGATGTACATAAATATATGTATGTACCTCATGTGTAACAAGATGATCAGCTGCAGAGTCTTCCCAGTGAAGACGTTGTACAGGCTTTACTTCAAATGGAAATTGCCTTAACCCAGTCTCACTATCAACTGGTTAAAGAACACAATGTATATACACATGTATATAAGTAATTTAGCAGTGAAATGCATAGCATTGTGGGGCGAGAAGTTACAGCAGGTACTACATGTATGTAGGTGCTATCTTTGTCCAATCTCTTTCTAGTCCTAACATTTCCTGTTTCAGTAGCTGGCTAAATTTGTCTGCTTTTCTCTTCCCCTGTAATTATGTAGCCCACAAATACTGTTTGCAAATGTCTGCATCTCTAGAAGTCTCTTGCTGTGATTACTCAAGCCGCGAATGTGGCAAGACATGCAAGAGGAAAAGATGAACATGACAGTTACACACGAGAGCCACTAACATCATCAATGAAGTGAATCACTCGCCCAAAATGAATATCGTAATGTGTACCTACACATGTACATAAAACCATATCTTAACAAGACAGAAAATAGATGCATGCATCTGTAACTTCTATCGATTAGAGGGTGCTGCTATTGCTGCTATTGATTTTGGCAAGTCCTGCCAGCATGAAGTATGTGCACATGGCAGGATATGCAAAGAGCAAAGTCAGCTAACAAAGTAGAAGGCTGCTGTAAAAGTACTGATTTGGCAAGTCATGCCAGCATAATATCATGTATGTGCACATGGCAGGATATGATACGCAAAGGGGCAAACACGAATATAACAGGTCCACCTGACAGCCAATGACCACCAATAAAATAAATCACCCACACTTGCTCAAAAAATAAATATCCTAATGCATACATACTCACGGAATAAAGTGTGCGCAGAGCAAACCAAGTAAACGCCAGACAGCTGTTTCGGGCTCATTGGCCATCCATCATCAGCGCAGTGTATGTGTGGTTGCTCAAAGCCAACAGTAATGGGCAAGGGGTAATGAAACCACAAAAGATACCCTGGCTCACTGCGGCGCTTCACATGGAAAAAGGTATGCACAGAGCAAACCAGGCAAACAGTGGAGAGCTGTTTTCGGGTTGGTTGGCCCGTGTATGCGTGGTTGCTCTGCAACGGCCTACTCACATACCCAAGGCAGGCCTGAAAAGTTGTGGTTTCAGAACAATAACCACCACAAACCACACAAGCCTACCCCCACCGCCTAATTCAAAGCCAACAGTAACATGTATATGTACATACATAAAACTGTGTGTAGAACACAGGAGAGAAAATAGATGTATAAAGCTGCAACTTCCATCATGTAGAAGCTGCTGCTACTGATTATGGCACAATAAAGCACAGCAGCTACGTGTATTGGAGGAAAGTGGTTTATATCCATGCCTTCATCCTTCATAGAGCCACTAATCTCCCTTTTTAGGCCACTTCTCCAAAGCAGGTTTAGAGAAACACTTGCAACCATTCAATCCAACACGATGTGGGACAGAGGCACACACCCAACACAACAGTTATACCTCACTTAGTGGTCACCTCAGTTAGGCAGTCACCTACATGTACATGTAATTCGGCATCAGGCTCGGGCTTGGGCTAGGGGCTAGCTAGGGCTAGGGCTAGGTAGGAGACAGTCTTAAGGATTACCCTATGGTAGTGAACCTCCACACTCTATGAGATGTAAAAACACATACAATCAACCAGGAATATGTTATTCTGAGGTATATGGAGCTTCCAAGTCATTACAGGACACCTTTGAGACGGGAGCATGTAGAGATGTGGACTTATTGTAAAGGTTTGTGTGTCAATAGCTCAGGGACTCTACTCAGTGACCACTCACATCAACACAGTTGCAAGGGGTGATGCTGTGTGAATAAACCATGGCTATCTAATGTTCGGATGAGGTGAGACTCGATCCACGCTACGTTCAAGTTATTCTAGATTAAAAAATCAAAACTATACTATCAGGCTTACCGGATCCATTCTTCCCCTCCCTCTTCAGGGGAGCAGCCATTTCAAGAGGTTAGTAGTGAAGGCACGACACATTCAACTGGAGAATCGATACAGAGTTGCACCTCCCCTGCACAGAGGACAAGCGCACGAATAATGGGGCAAACTCAGCAGATGTATATACACCCACTCCTGTCCTGCCCACTATTTGGATGACGTTGCCGATTGAAATTTTTGCTGACACAGCATTGACTAGTCACTGGTTAAGCCACACCCCAATCGCACGCGGAAATGGGGTCTGGTGACAAGTCTGTACCGCGTTTGTACTGCTGGAATGTAATTACGTAATTACGGGCTTGTCGCGCTCCGAGCAGGCAATGATTTGTTTGGGCTGTGGTATGAACCTGAGCAATCGTTCTACAAATAGAAGAAATCTTTACACCAGTCAAGGTATCTGTCCCGGATTTGCAAATTTACAGGATTAGTTCTGCACGGTACAAACGCGGTATAGGCGTGTCAGCAGACCCCTTTTCCGCGGGCGATTGGGGTATGGCTTAGCCAGAATTTTTTTGAGGGCTACTGTATATAGAGCACACACGTCTGCGCACTCCGCGAAATCATATTTCAAAACTTCAACAATCGAATACACTTCGTGGTCGCTCCACTTGCCAAACCTAGTAGTAAGTATGAGTGAGCGTATCTAATCATACCGATAATAACATCGTATCCAAAGACCTAAAGATCACTCTTTACAACAACCCCACAATCAGTGTTATAATAAATTGTCTCCCACTTTGGTGTAGCAATCCCCAATTTCTTGTTCATTAGTCATGGCAGCATCTGTAACTGCACAACACAATGTAATAATATTATACCTGTTCAATCAGTCTTAGAAGCAATGATGCCTTCACAAAGATTCAGACATATCCTTCACGATTCCATCTGAAAGCTAGGGGGCTGTCATTGTCAAGGTGTGTTGTCTGCACAAACCTGAGGGTAAGAAAACAATAAGTATAGCTTGCATGTATCGTCTCACACAAAACTTCACATAATCCATGAGAACTCTTGTGACGAATGCTTTGACTCTGAAGATTGCACCTGACCACTCCGTCACTTTCGGATCCTTCATAATGCTTTAAAGTTCTGCTTATAGATTGACATGTATACAGATGTGACAGGTGCACAGCCTTAGGTGTGGGGGTGGAGCCGACTGTGTACGCGAGCGAGGGAGAACTATATACGTACGTGGCAACAAAGAGAAACAAAAAGAAAAAGAAACGGGTATGAAACTAAACGTACTATCGCGCATGGTTATTGCCTAATAAACTAGATATCAAGTGAAGTAATACTGCAGAAAGAGAAAGACACTCCCTAGTACTAAATAGGACGATCGTGAACTCCTCTGCCGTAGTCCGTGGCTAAAGTCTATTTGACTTCACCTGGACCCTCTAATTTTGGCAATAACTTTCACCCAATTTCAAAATAAAGAGTACCATTGGATTCCTCGCGTTTTGCCGCGTCTAGTGATAGGTCTCACTAAATCTGAATCCCTACAGTTCCGAAGATAGCTGTATGTCCCATAAGGAAAGTATGGAGATGCCATTGACTGCGTGACCTCACCCATACGCGCGCGAAGGCTTCTTACGTGCTCGAAGCGTTTGCTAGTGTGAAAAGCAGCAAGAAAAAGGGGCTACCCGGGATTCTCAGGTTAGTAATGCTAGCTAGGCTCCCATGATACTAGCTGGGTGCCCATATTTTCAATGAGATGTAGCGTAGCAGTCAAAACGGTACAACTGAACATGACACCATGGATCAACACGCTTTCTGCGTCATGGCTCACCTTTAGCCACTTATCCCTAGTCTTCGGCCTAACCAAGCCTATAGTACTCGAAAAAACTTCTCGTAGCGTTCAGCACTGCTGCGTCGTTTCCCTCCAGTTACCTGCGCATACCACTACCCGCAAACATGCAGGAAGTTGTCAAAATGACGCGCGCTGCGTAACACGTAAAACCGCAGCAACTTCCGGGGCCCAGGTGAACGCGAATAGACTTTAGTTGCGTCGACGCTCTGTCCAAGTACACTGACATGACACTGACAGCAACCCGGCCAGAAGCCCGCCGTTTTCGAATTGAGTCTACGCGTATTGTGAATGAAATGCAAGCAAGTTTCCAGATTTAGATACCCATGTTCTAGAACCTTGCAGGCTACAGTCTTAGGCTTTCTTGGCTCGATTATGTGATACAGCAAGTGAGAGTTTAGTAAGATATCTGCTGGATTCTCTTAGACTGTCCTGAGCACTGTTGTCTGGGCTTTATGGTCTAATTAGTGCTCTCTCTCCTGCGGTGGGGATGTATCGTCATTTTGCGACTAAGTTGTTCGTCTGTCTTTCTCATAATCTGTGCCTGTCTATGTAACATATGGTAACTGAGAACTCGCGTCATTAACTTTAATACCGGTGTCACAGTATATTTTATCCCCCGTATATTTTATCCGGGGGATAGTATATACTATCCGGCGGATAGACGACTGACGCTCCTCCTTCAAGGCAAATGACTGTGTGTTGTCGCTGTAACTCGAAGGGACGATGCAAGAGCTGCTCTTGTGTAAGGGCTGGCCGCTCATGTACCGGCTGTCTGCCATCTCGTAAGGGTCATTGTGACAACCATAGCGCCCCTGTGGGTTCGACTACGACCCTCGACTCCCTTGACGTACCTCGTGCATCTACCTCTCCTGAACTAACAACCTCCTGCGTATGCGGTATATGTGGTGAGTCTGAGAGCTCCCGCCCTATGATTCAATGCTGTGGCCCTAAGCAAGAGTGGTTTCACTGTGAGTGTGCTAACGTCCAAACCCCACCCCCCAATTATGAATGGTGGTGTCTTCAATGTTCAATTCAACGTTTACAGCATGCTAGAGTCCTGAGACATATCCCTAAAGGTGCCAGAATTCAGTGTGCCATAGCTCTAGCTCAAGTTTTAGAGCAATGTACTAGTGGGGGGGGACGATGTAACACCTTGGCAGAATCTATTTCTTTTTGCTTCTTCAGTATTAACAGTTCATCATCCAAAATTACCATCTAGAATGAGACAAAGGAAGTTGTCCCTGACCACAGTTATTAAACATCAAGCTGAGGCATTTCCATCTGCGTTGTCCCCCCTCGGGTTATCTGACACTGTTCTGAAGAAGAGGCCAACCTCCAAGCAGAGTCTAAGAAGAAGTGTGGAATGTAAATTGGCAGATGGTGATGTAACTGGTGCTGTACGGTTGCTGTCTTCAGATGCCAGTTTGGCTCCTTGCAATCTGGAGATCACAGTGCCCTTCGTAATAAACACCCCCCTTCACCTTCTGATCTAAACCTACCCCCAGCTCCTGAAGGTACCTTGGAACCCCTCACACTGTCACAAGAGGTGATTGAAAAAGCAATTCGATCTTTTAACCCTGGTTCTGCAGCAGGTCCAGATAGATTGAGACCTCAACATCTAAAGGAACTGATTTCACATCGATCAGGTGAAGCAGGGTCACGCCTCTTGTCTGCTCTGACATCTGTAACCAATTTGGTGCTCTCTGGAAAGGTGCCTCCAGCAGTGATGCCAGTCTTGTTCGGCGCAAATCTCATCGCACTCCATAAACCTGATGGGGGTGTGAGACCTATTGCAGTTGGAAATACCTTACGCCGTTTAGTAGCTAAATCTATAAGCATATTTTTGGGGGCTGAAATTGGCAACCATCTCAGACCAATTCAGTTGGGTTATGGGACCCCTGGGGGTTGTGAGGCAGCGGTCCATGCTACAAGAAGGTTTCTGGGTAACTCCGTTGATGGAAACCCTCGTCTAGTAATGAAGATAGATTACAAAAATGCATTTAACAGCATTCGCAGATATGTGTTACTTAAAGTTGTCAGAGACCTTTTTCCGGAGATATACCCATTTGTGTGGCAATGCTACAGTTCACCCTCAACCTTGTTTTTTGGAGAGTTTGTACTTCAGTCAGCAACAGGGGTTCAGCAGGGAGATCCTCTTGGGCCAGCACTTTTCAGTTTGGCTATTCACTCATTGATCAGTGGCCTCTCCTCAGATTTGAACATCTGGTACTTGGACGATGGTACTATAGGCGGGAAAATTGAGGATGTTTTGTCTGACCTTAGATCAATTATACAGTTATCACCTTCATTGGGGCTAGAATTGAATGCTTCTAAATGTGAGGTCATTTTGGGGGAGATGGATCCACCTAGTGCTGCCGAGGCTCTTGACCAGCTAAGAAGTGTCACTCCTGACATTCGTTGTACTCAATGTGATACTGCTACTCTCTTGGGTGCACCTTTGTTCAGTAGTGGTATTAAGAATTCACTTGGTTCGAAGATTCAAGCACTACAGCGCTTCACTTCCAATTTGGCCAGTCTTCACTCTCATGATGCACTGTTTCTACTGAAAAATTGTCTAGCTATCCCCAAGCTCATCCATCTGTTGCGCTGTTCACCATCTTGGAAAGCAAGCGAAGATTTAGAGTCCTTCGACGAGATTCTCAGACATTCCATCCAGTCTATTTGTAACATTAAAATGGAATCTGGCATTTGGCTTCAAGCAGTTCTTCCAACTTCCAAAGGTGGCCTCGGAATTAGACGATCCTCTGATATTGCTCTCCCAGCTTTCTTAGCTTCTCTACATGCTACTCAGGACCTGGTTACCGCCATATTACCTCCTGGTGAACTTGATGATGAGGTACTTCTACAGGAGGCCTTGGATCTCTGGGTAGATAAATGTGGTCAGCCTTTATTACCTGAGGAAAGCAGGAGTAACCAGCATCTATGGGATGAGCCTCTCACTGAGCATTCTTTTCAAAGTCTCTTAGATGCAGCAACAGATCCTTCATCCCGAGCCCGGTTATTGGCTACTGCTACTAAAGAATCTGGTGCATGGCTTAATACACTCCCTGTTCCTCACCTTGGCACAAAGCTAGATGATGATTCTATTCGTATTGCTACTGGTCTTCGTTTGGGTGCTAACATAGTTGAAGAACACACCTGCATCTGTGGAAGCATTGTCGACAGGATGGGGCAACATGGTCTCAGTTGCAGACGGAGTGGTGGGAGGATTCCCAGGCATCATGCTGCCAATGAGACCATTCGTCGAGCACTGGTTTCTGGTGGAGTTCCAGCAGTTTTGGAGCCAGTGGGTGTCTGTCGGGAGGATGCTAAAAGGCCTGATGGGATGTCTCTGATTCCCTGGGAAGGTGGCCACCCACTCCTATGTTGTGATTCAGTTGCCCCAAGTAACTGTACTTCAGCTGCTAGAGGATCTGGTGTGTTGGCTTGTGCAGCAGAGGAGCAAAAGTGTCGTAAGTATTCGTCTCTTCTCTCTTCTTACATATTTGCTCCTGTTTGCATTGAGTCTCTTGGAGCATGGGGAGAAAGTGCTAGGAATCTTATCCGCAAGATTGGTGCCTGAGTACGAGAAGCCACTGGCGAGCCAAGATCGACCGCATTTTTGATTCAACGTTTGGCCATTGACGTACAAAGGGGAAATGCCGCTTCAGTGAAGGCAACATTACCTTCATCTCGAGACTGGTCCGAAGTGGTACTTGGTAGTGGTGCTGTGTGAGCTTTTATTTGTTTTTTTTTGTATATTTTTCATTTTTATCTTTATTATTTATTTTAGTGCTGTGTGAGCTTTTATTTGTTTTTTTTTGTATATTTTTCATTTTTATCTTTATTATTTATTTTGGTGTAGTGGTGCATTTGCCTGTTGTATGAGCTTTATTTGGTGTTCTTTGTTTGTATTTATATAATTTTTATTTTAAAAAAAAAAAAAAAAAATTATCCTACGTCAGGATATTTTATCCTTTCATATCAGTGGCTACGCATTGCTCAATCTTTTGAAAGCCCACAAAGCACTCGGGAGAGGCATAGAAATACAGGAAAAAACATTCACCTACATTTCAAAATGTGCAGTGGGATAAAGAAAATTTGCTAACAAAGCTAAACAATTGGCCACAAGGGGAGATTATCAATTGGTCTGCTGTAGCTAGACAATACAATGTACCTGGCAAGAATAAAGGTCAGGTAGTAAAAGAGTTTGCAAAGGAGAATGGAGTTGATGTGTTTAAACTTGATAACCGCGCATCCAACACTCGTACAAGAGCACGCAAACTCAGAATGCCTGGTGGTCAAATATCTCTGCCCCTACATAGAACTGTGAAAGGGGTAAAAAGGATTGTAAGGAAATGATTAAATTAGGTATGTTGTCACTAGGTGAGCCATGCTACCCACACACACTATGCAAGTACACAATACAGAATGGGGAACTGAAGATGAGTAAAATTGTGGTGTATGGCAGGAAAATCAGCCTACTAGAAATAAGAGAGAAGCTGCTACACAGGCATGAAAGCATAATGCACTTGCAAACAGAAGAGGAGATTGCATGTCTCGCTATACAAGCAACGTAACATAACCCTTTCTGATGATCTCTCAGATGAAAATCTACGCAATACACTAAAGCAATATGAAAGAACGTGACATATTGCCATATGGCATGATCATTCAACCATACTTGGAAGGGGTTATATATTACTCACAGCTAAAATCCTCTATGATTCTGCAGTATTTAAAAGCAGTATGGCCAATGCTCAGTCTATACAGGCCTATGTTGAAGAGCCAGAAATTAGCATGATTGCTATGTCATCGTCTTCAATCCATGATCAAGCAGCACTAATATCTGACCGTGTGAGCTGCATCCATAATATGAAGGAAATACTAAACACAAGCACAAAGGGACCCCTATATATGATTGATTAGCATTCTTCTATGGAGATAAGCCTGCTGCACAGTTCGAGAGAGGAACATAGGTAGGAGGACACTACCATGTGGAGCATGTGGTGCACACATAGAACGATATGATGACTTTGCTCATCTGTCCAACATAAGCTGGAGATGTTTACAGGCTCTAGTAACTAAAGGTATGTACTGTAGCATACATAATTACCTAGCCAAGGGTTTCCACTTTAGTGCTTTTATTCTACTATGTACTATGCATGTGTTGATTGCAGCTGCTTACTACCTACAGGTCCAGCTGGGAGAGAGGCAGGAAACACTAAACCATTTGAGAGGCTAAACACAAACCAAATGAAACAAGAACTACATTTAAGGGGAGAGTATGATTTTGGAACCACTAAGCAACAATTGACACAAAGCCTCAAAAGAACACTCTGTGGAGCTCAACGTGTTCCCTCTTTTATACTGCTAAACCCAACAAAGACACTATCTGAAATGAATTTGGAGCATTAACTATTCTAGATTGTGAACCCTTACATGACCTTAAAGGGCACATTCAGAATGTGTTAGATGAGCTTCCAAGAACACTAGAAAAGAAACTCGCAGTTGAGGTTAGAGCACTCATAAACACTGAGCTGGGGAAGACATGAAAAATGGTGGAGACTACTGACTAACAGCAATCCACTTGCTTACTCTTTTACAGAAGCGGACAACAGAGCCAGATATACTACAGCTTATACAGTCATTAGTTGAAATATCTGAGCCACGTTACTTTCCGAGCAGTTAATACTAGGCCCAAACACTTGTTCAACACTCTCTTCCTCTCTATTATTTACTCTTGATGGAACTCAAGGACGTACCATAAATCTACATCTACACTGCCACACAGCTGAATGTTTACGTGATTACGGTCCTGTGTATTCCAGCTTCGAAAGATATAATGGAATACTAGGAGGAATCCCAAACAATAACCACTCATTACAGGTTGAAAAAACATGATGAATCAATTTGTTCAGCAAATGGTGTCACAAATCATTCTCCAACCTTGTAGAAGAGGTAGATCCTTTTTTTCCACTAGATATGGTTGGCTCAGTTAGTGACACCCTTGTTAGAATATTACTACAACACTCTTGCCAGAACTGAAATATTACCGGACCTTCAACTTCGTTATCATCAACATTATATTGTGTGTCACTCTGTGTGTGCATGGTTGTACGCGATTTTGTAGCTGTGCTAGCCATCTGTTTCAATCGTAGTTTCTAACAGGTTATGGGCCCAGAGCGTAGGCCTAACTAGCAAGGCACGCTTCAATTGTAGTTCTCAACAAATCCAGGAAGGATGGCGGAGTCGAAAACGGTGTCTATCGTCCCTCTCAAGGGTGCAAATTACACCACGTGGAAGGTCCAATGCCGGATGGCGCTTGTAAAAGATGGATTGTGGAATATTGTAAATGGAACTGAGACCATGCCAGAGGAAGGTGATGCTGACAGAAGGGCCAAGTTCGAAGGGAGAAAGGATCGTGCGCTAGCTCTAATGGTGCTCTCTATTGAGCCATTGCTACTCTACCTCATTGGTGAACCGGAAGATCCGATTGCAGTCTGGAAAAAACTGTCTGAACAGTTTCAAAAGAAAACATGGGCAAACAAGCTTGGCTTGAGGAGGAGACTGTACGCTATGAAGCTCAGAGAAGGAGGGTCCATTCAGGAACACATTCGCCAAATGACGGAGATATTTGAAGAACTGGCTGTCATCGGTGATCCTGTGAATGAGGAGGACCGTGTGGTGCATTTACTCGCGAGTCTGCCAGAATCCTACGATATGGTTGTGACAGCCCTCGAAGCCAATGCTGAGGTGCCCAAGATGGCCGTTGTTACAGAGCGCCTGTTGAACCAGGAAAGGAAGCAAAATGACCGTGAAGAAAGCGACGACTCTGCAAAGGCCATGACAGCAGGAAATCAAGTGCTACTATTGCAAGAAGGTTGGATATATAAAGTGAGACTGTTATGCATTCAAACGCAGGCAAGATTCACTGGCCACGGATTCACGACCGACGGCAAATACTGCTGAAGACTACTCCCAAGATGAGGAGAAGACAGATGGCCTGGTTGTCACACATGCTCTAACAACAGGCCATACAGGGAGTTGGATTATTGACTTTGGAGCCACATGTCACAAGTGTGCTAGCAAGGAGTTGTTTGTGGATCTCAAACCACTCGAGAAACCCATGAACGTGACACTAGGTGATGGGCGAACTCTAAAAGCTATGGGAAGAGGACTGATCTCTATGGAAATGAAACTACCGAATGGTGTTAAGCGTAATGCAATTTACTCGACGTAGTGTATGTTCCAGATCTCTCGTACAATCTCCTTAGTGCTGCTGAAAAGGGATATGTCACAGAGTTCAGTGACAGTCGCTGTCAGATTACTGCAACTGGGGGTAGGGTGGTTGCCATAGCATCGAGGGTTGGAAGTCTCTATTATCTGGACCGCAAAGTAGCAGAGTGTGCTAGTGTGGCAGAGCAGAGTTTGAGGTCGAAGGCGGCTCTGTGGCATCAGCGGTATGGTCATCTTAATATGCAAAGCCTTCAGAAACTATTGCGAAACAAGCTAGTGGAGGGACTGGATGGTGACAACTTGAATGGGCTAAATTTCTGTGAAACCTGCGTCAAAGGAAAGCAGGCAAAGTCATCAGGTGGAGGATGCCGAGCTACTGAACCATTGGATCTCGTACATAGTGATGTCTGTGGGAAAATAAACTCAATGTCACTAGGTGGAGGGGAATATTTCCTCACTTTCATCGATGATCACACCGTTACACCTGGATATACATTCTGAAACACAAGAGTGAGGTGCTAGACTGTTTCCTGAAATGGAAAGCACTAGTTGAGAGGTCCAGTGGGCGAAAGCTGTGAGCATTTCGTACTGATAACGGCGGTGAGTACACATCCATCAAATTCACAGAGTACCTTATGTCCAGTGGGATTTGTCACGAGTTTACTGTACCCAATACTCCACAGCAAAACGGAGTTGCTGAGCATATGAATAGAACTCTTGTCGAGACAGTGCATTCTCTCCTTGTGCATGCAAAACTCCCACGCAAGTTCTGGGCTGAGGCCCTCTCAACAGCTGTATACCTCAGAAATCGGAGCCCAACCAAGGCAGTGGAGAGCATGACACCGTATGAGGCATGGACCAGAAAGAAGCCAAGTGTTGGCCACTTTCGTGTGTTTGGGTGTCATGCCTATTCTCATAATTATTTCAAGAGACGAACGAAGGAAACTGGATTCGAAGTCATGAAAGTGCATTTTGGTTGGCTATGGGGAGGAGACCAAGGCATACAGATTGTTTGACCCAGAACATGGAAGAGTTATTCTCAGTAGAAATGTGGTTTTCAACGAGAAGTGCTGTGGTGGTTTTGGTGCTGGTGGTTCTGGTGTTGGTGGTTCTGGTGTTGGTGGTTCTGGTGTTGGTGATTCTGGTGTTGGTGGTTTTGGTGTTGGTGGTTTTGGTGATGCTGGTGCTGGTGGTTCTGGTGCTGGTGGTTCTGGTGCTGGTGGTACAGATCAGTACATGGTACTGGATTTTGACGATACCCAAGCGGAATCTCAATCTCAACCATTCGACGATCAATGCGACGTCATGTGCCTGACTACTATGCATGGGAGGCCCATCCCACTGGAAGTCAAGGACGGGAACCGATCACACTTGAAGAAGCAATGATGTCACCGGAGAAAAGTCAGTGGGTCGAGACGATGAAAAAATAAATGAAGTCACTGTACGACAATGAAGTGTGGGAATTGGTGGAGTTGCTGAATGGGCGCAATACAGTTGGTAGCAAATGGATTTTTAAACTCAAAACTGACGAAGATGGAGGTGTCAAACGTTTTAAAGCCAGACTAGTCGCCCAGGGCTACACCCAGAGGTACGGGACAGACTATGATGAAACCTTGTGCCCCGTGGTACGTCTCGAGTCTATTCGTGTCCTGATGGCACTCTCAGGCCTTCACCTACATCAGATTGATGTCACAACTGCTTTCCTCAATGGCGACCTGGAGGAGGAGGTGTTCATGAGACAGCCTGAAGGTTTCATTGCAAAGGGTCAAACACACCTTGTCTGCAAACTGAAGAAGAGCCTCTATGGGTTAAAGCAGTCACCTCGTTGTTGGAATGTGGCACTTGACAACTACCTCAGAATGATTGGTTTTATTCAGCCTGACAGTGATCCATGCATCTATCACACGTCAAGTGGTGAGCCATTTTTTCGCGGTGTCTATGTTGACGACATGGTTATGGCATCAAAGAGCACAGCACAGCTGGCTGAGTTTAAGAAGTCTCTCGCTACCAAGTTTGACATCAAAGATCTAGGGAGACTACACCATTTTCTAGGAATGAAGGTCATTCAAGATGAAGCAACTGGTTTGGGCAACAGGCTTACACAAAGAAGCTGATGAGAAAAACATACCCAGAAGTTGACTTTCGGTCATCAAGATCACCACCCCAGTCCGCGTCTGAATAGCCAATACATTCACTGGTAGATTCATGAGTGAAGATTAGACCGTAGTCAACAGTGCCTTTCAGGTAACGAAGAAAAAATCCACTGAACTTCCCCGTTGGATAGATCTACTCACAAATCCTTTCGTTGCTGCTCTAACTATTAAGGAACTAGTGGAACCCGTCCGCCCAAGCGATAGGTTCCACGGAAGCGCACAGTCATGATGTCATTGGTTTTTGTGATCGGTCTATTTCTCCACGAACCTAAACAAGCAGATTGCCAGCAGGTGGATCCATCCCCTCTACCAGCAGAGTATAAGATTACAGAAGCCTAAGATAGCGCTGATACACGCACAAGTACACACATGCGAACTAATCCGGCGTAGCCACACCCGTTTTACGAGAGGGTGTGGCTACGCCAGACTACACGCGAACCGCGATACTTCCGTAAATCCTTGAATACGTTTCCTACGGTGGGTGGGATTACGTGATTGCGAATTACGCGCTTAACTTCCTCTGTACAGGCCCTGAGAATCCCTTCCGCCACAGTTCCAGCAACAGAACCGGTGTCGCGGTACATTTTATCCCCCCGATTTTTTATCCGGTCGGATAATTTTTCCTAGGATATTTCATCCGTGGTCAGGATATTTTATCCCATAAGGCTAGACGCTATATGCGACTTCAACCATCGTGTCCAGTGGGCTGTGTAGCACTGTACCCCACTGCTATAGATTTCTGGAAGGGCAAAGATGCATGGCATTGCGCTATGCTAAGGAAGAGTCTATATACTGACTTCAGCCAGGGTTTGACGGTGTAGCCGCTAGATTGACCCTCGGTAGATCTACATGGCTGTAGGCAAGTATTTCGAGTAAGAAACGATGTAGTACGTATCAGTCAATGAAAAAGCGGATACAGTAACACAATACTCATGTGCATGCATTTGGAAAGCTAAGTCCACGCCATAGACGGGTGGACGGGTTCATGTAGCTAGCAACCACGAATGTAGTTGATCAGCTCTTTATATCTCTCCTCTGTGACTTCACATCCCATAGCTACTGTTCAGTGAGAAACTGACTGACTGCTGGACTGCTGGACTGGGTAGCAGCAGAAATATTCTGCGACATACCTCGATCACCATGCAGCCAGTAACTGGCCTTCTGCTAAAACAGTAATTGCATCTGACGTATGAAGCTGTTTAGTGATGTAATCTCTGCACTCGCGTTGCAGTCTATGTTTTGCTGCTTTCTTTTCACCTGCTGTATGAATGCCTGCAGCTTTGCATTCCACCAGAGACTGGGTAAAGGAGTGCCATATGCTGATTGGTACAGTGTGTCAGGTTCCGACAAGATCTCTTTGGTTGATGTTTGTTCTGGCTAATTGCTGGCTTTGTTCTGTTCCACAAGAACACTAGCATATTCAGCTAAAGATTTACTTGGTCTAAATTTGACCCCAGGGAAAGTTTGTTGAGCATGTTCGTAGGTTAGTGCACACTTTTTACATTTTGCAAGGGTGTGCCTTTTCTTTTCCATGTTTGGGAGCCTATCCCACACATCAGGAGAAAATGTGGCTAAATTCGCTAATCATTAGGCTCTATTGCTCCATTTGTTGAATAAGACATTCACCCTCTTACATAAAATGTCAAACCTACTCTCCCTTCCACTCGCTGACTCAAATAAGGAGTCCTCAATTCCATACTCATCTAAGCCACTAAATAACTGTTGAAACCTGTTTGCATGCTGAACCTACGGATCACCAAACAAGCAAATCAACATGACACCTGTAATTCCATCATGGATCTGCATACATACGTTTATTTTTAACTATGTCTATGTTTTGCCTGGTGTTATATACCTCTTAGTATGAACGTAGATGAAGCAGCCTTAATTTGCCCTCACTTTCCCGCCAAATATTTGTCCCACATGCGGGCATCGTCGGTTGGCGCATGCGCAAATTGACCACTATAACGTGTAGATACGTAGCCGTTGCGTTGTACGGTACGTGATTTTTTATTTGACGTACACTTTTCGAACTTAGTCTCGGAAAGGCAAAGTTCAAAGGTTAAAAGTTCGAGCTGACGGCTTCGTTCCCTACTCTTTCTACCAGTCTAGTTGTTGTTGATCGACCAACTATTGGTGGTATGCGCGTTTACAGACTGCAGTGATTGCTTGTAATCAACTCTCGGGGTGCTCGTGCAGTCTTACAACGTACACTTCTCGGGTGGAGCTCAGGGGCTGTATCACAAATATGAGTATTTAGGCTGAAGTGATGACGGTGTCAAAATGCTCCAGGCTGCGTAGTAACAGGAGATAACAGTGCAAAGCTGACCCTCTCTGACTCCATACGCTCAGGAGATGTGTTTTTGTACATGTTTGTGCAATATATATATATATCATGTGGCGCGTTCGGTTAACATTTAGTAATGACGTTCACTGTGCTCTTCAGAAGATTGCTGCTAGTTCTGTTGGTGGTCGTGCGTAGGTTCGAGCCATCTAGGCCGACTCTGGATCCAGGAATAAGCAGAGTCCAGAGGAATAGTGTTGCCAGACCCAGGCTGGGCTTCTCTTAGTCTGGTCACATGTCAGATCTAGAAGTTCTTCGTGACTTATCTAAGTATGCATTTTTCCTCCCTGGCTTGCTCAAATAATTTGCACGCCACGCCCAGTATACTCACTAGCGGCCACAGACTAAGTTCGAAAAGTGTACGTCAGATAAAAAATCGCGTACGGTACACTAAAAAGCGGCAACGGTATGTGGGGAACAGCAAAGGAGCTATAGCTTCACATTTGTAAGGATGCTGACGGATAGCTCTTTCACCTACTTGAATGGGAACAGTCGACTCTGACGTTTAGCAGAGATATGGGTCCATTTTCAACTCCATAAACGTAGTCGGTAACATGTCCATGCATAACTCGGCCAAGTGAAGGTTGTGTAAATTCCCATTCGAGATGTTATGACTTCGTTACTTCCTCTACAGTTTGACATAAGTGCAGTGTTTTCTGTTGGCTCGTTCCTTACCGTTGCTGGCCTAAATGAATAACGTTCAATATTAACGATACACGCCCACTTTAGATCACGTGACCTTGTTTATGGGTGGGTCAATGCATGCTGCTGTTTTTTAAAGCTCGATGCATATAGCCCCTTTAGTTTTAGAGGTACAGCAGTGGGGTGTTTTCAGTGCTAGTACGTGCCTTAATGCCCGAGACTCGAAAGGCTATATTGATGGCCAGAAGGTTCAATAACAATGAACTGTATTGATAACCTTCTAGTATTGAATAACTATCTATCCTTCTGGGCGTCAGCTCAAGAAAACCACACACAGAGAGCACTACTGCCCTTTTACATTTAGATTTTAGTGCATAGTGGTCAGAATCTGCTAATTTGATTGGTGAATTAAAAGTCTGTTATATGCAACAATCTAACACAAAACATATAGAGCACTAACAAGAAAGGATATAGAGCACCTACAATTCTAATGAGAAAACATATAGGGCACCTACAATTCTAACAAGAAAACGTATACAGTTTTAACAAGATATGTCAGGTGTGCTTGAAATTTGTCAGGTGGGCCAGATACCTTTTCAAGTCAAGGTTTGTTTGATTATACACAACTGTATGTACATGTCAAATATTCATGGCTACATTTCAAGTTATTTGATGTTAATAACAACAGAGTTGCATGAGTGAAAGTGAGGTTTGTTGTAGTAGTCACACTAGCGTCACATAACTACATGTGGCTGGCTAGAGCAGCTGTAGTAGTAACAGGCTGTGATGGTAAATACGTAGTGGTTGCTGGTGCTGGTGGCATAGACATGGAAGTGGCCAGTGGTGGAAGAGACATGGTAGGAACAAGAGGCAGTAATGTGGTAGGAGTAGTAGTAAATGTTGTGGAAGCAGGGGCTAGTGACAGTGGTACTGTGGAAGGAGATGGGGCATCCGGAGGTGGCATGGTTGATCTAGGTCTTTTTGATCGACATAAGATGTCTTATATAACTTGCTCCTGGTGTTCTTTTGTATACTAACCCCATCAACACTCCGATGCTCTGTCCTCTCCATAATGAGCTGCCCTGCTAAGTACAATATTGTAGCACTTGTCACCCTTAGAGAGTGATTGGTACGAAAGCCATGGATTCCTGCCTGTCATTAGCAAGCCTGTTGTGGGCAAGAGGCATCTGTCAGTACCAGCAGGCCTGAGTTGACAAGTGGCTTGAGGTAAAGGGCATTGTGTTTCTGACTTTCAGGACAATGGCTCTTATCACACAATACGGTAATACTGTGTATATAGGGATTGCTATGGTCTATCCCCATTGAAAACCATATGTAAGCATTTTGTTCATTTTCACTTTCAACTTGAAGTTGATTTTACTTTTAATATCCATGAAACAAAATTGGTTGATCTGTGATGTAAGATTTAATACCTCAAAAAGTGCTTTTCTATTCTTGAAGAAGCGTAACTCAATAACCAGAAAATCAATGAAATTGAATCTTTGCATGTCGAAATGTATCATTATGTACTGGTATAGTTAACCCTTGTAGTTCATGTACTACTGATTGTTATATCTCCCAGCAATGTATTATGAATGAGGATAACTAATGAGCAAAACTCAGCAACCATGGTAACCTGAAAGTTAGAGACATCATCGCTAATACAAAAGTATACCGTGTGATTCTTACACTCCTCACAATGTAATACATGTACATGTATATAGCGATTACGTAAATATACGTGCATAGTACAT
This sequence comes from Theonella swinhoei, assembly GCA_963970385.1. NCBI lineage: Eukaryota > Metazoa > Porifera > Demospongiae > Tetractinellida > Theonellidae > Theonella > Theonella swinhoei. The sequence goes on along the minus strand of OZ019952.1, from coordinate 3,679,864 downwards.
ACGTTTTGTTAGCTGCGTCATACAATAATAATGAGAAAATGACGTCATTTACATTTGCCGTGCATGCGCAAAAGCTTAGCAACTAGCACTAACAACTAGGTGCGGAGTGATAGAGAACGTGTTGAGATTTGCACTATAGTTAGAGATGTGTTGACAATTCTTGTGCTACTCTCACCGTCAGAACAGTGCACACGCATACAGTGTGTTGGCTCTACCTCTAGGTATGTACCTCGGTAAGCTTATATACCGTCTGCTGGAGAAACAGCATGCTATTCTACCATGATACTATATACCACCAAGCCAAAGAACTGGTGACTGATAGTACGTTGCTAGCAGGTTTGCTTATAGTTCTGTAGTTACCAAAGTGTATGCAGCTGCTGCAAACCACGCCCACAGTACTAATCACACATTTATACAGTAGCTCAATACTTGGCCAGATGTTTATGGATATGGATAGCACATACTAGGGAGAAAAAATGACAAGATAAAAAATTTAGATTAGCATAAAAATGAACAGAGACAAGATTGGGACACAGACATGCTATATTCGTCAATGTGCCCACAAAGGTATGTTCATGTACATAGCATGTCTATGTCCCAATCTTGTCTCTGTTCATTTTTATGCAATCCCTATATATTTCCTAAATATTTTATTTACTTAAGAAGAGTCAGACAAAGCACCTCGTAGGATTCTCCAGGTTGGCATGATACTTCACACATTCCTCGTAACTCTACGGCCCTTCAGTCCACCTGGATGTTTTTTTGATGCGTCTTCAGTGTAAGGAAGGTATGGATGTTCCCCTTCATGGTCCACAACATCAATTTGACAGGGTGAAAACCAAAGTTCTCTGTGTTCTCTACCACTACGAAGGGCAAAATACAGGCCATTCATAAACACCATTGTCTTTAAAAGGGCCTGAGGGCTGTGGTCTCCAAGGAGTTCTTTGGACCACAATATTTCTTCCTCTTCCTCTGTCAATGGTTCGGCTTGTTGTCCCTTGGACCCCAGGCCTTTCTGCTGTAGACACTTCATCTCTGCATCAAGTGTGGTTCGGAACTCAGCAAAGTCATTGTCTTGGTAAGTATTGAGGCCATTTGCCCTCATGTGACTTGCAATTCGGCTGCAAATGTGGTGTATCAGGAGGATACTAAGTTCCATCCTTTTCATACTTCCAGTACAAAACGTGTTAGCCAGTGCTGCAGTTGTGTTTTTGTGATGTGATGAATATCACTGCTGTGTGATGATACTCCCTTCGATACTGGCACTATTCCTCCCACACTTTTGTGCAATACTTCATTTGCTTTTCGTCTCTGTACAATGTCTTCATCACTAATTCGTTTTGGTGCTGCTTGTACAGTTGAAGGAGAGGGGTGGAGCTGGTTGTCAGCGGGCGTGGCACTGCCAGTGGGCAGGGCGACGTGAACGTATACGTCCTGAGCGTAGGCAGCGAGGAATGAAGTATCTAAGTCAGCCTCCTGGTCTTCACGCAAGAATTGTAAAGTGTTGTAAGTCTCTTAATTCCATTTTGGCGTTCGCTTCTCCTACATTGGCGGCCTAAACTTTGAATGTGCTATGCTATGGAAACGGAGGCAGTTGGTGCACAAGCGCGCGCGCGCAATTCTCAGCACTGCAATGAACGTTCGAACTCGGACGCAGCTCGATAACCTAGCTCAAAGCGCAATCTGCTGCACTAAGTGCACACTGAGCTAGCTGCACACGCACAAAATGCTCTGCACTAAACACGGTAGATACTTTGTCCGACGTATCTACGGAAATCATGAACCTTCAGCCGTGTTAGTGCCCTCGCTACGCTCGGGTCACTCTACATGGCCTCATGTTCATGATTTCCGTAGATACCTCGGACAAAGTATCTACCTGTTATATAGAGCATGGGAAACATTGTACGATAAGAGCGATAGTTTCAAGGCTCCACTTCCCGAATGCGTTGGGCACATTCCCTCTTCTATCCTAGCTCATGTTGTGATAAGCGGCAGTAATGGTCATGAAACTTTTGCTTGACGCTTTGGGCTTGACAAATGCTGTGTTCTATAAGCCACAAGTGATTTAGATCAGTATTGACTGAGCGATGGGTAAAAGTAAGGGGGTGGACAAGTTGTAAACATTAAGGTTGCTGTGGTGGTATCATGGATCTCGTAGCAAATAGTTGGAATGTCACCCATATGATAGGTCATGGCATGCATGGTCAACGGAGAAGGAGGTACCACAGTTGTATGACCGATGTATGCTAATGAGGTTCCATCCATGTTGTAGGCATAACACACCTCGGAATTCCGGATTGTGTAGGAAGAAGCCATGTTCAGCCACAAGCAAAACTCTGAGTCACATCGAAGACCCCTCTTGCTCTCCTGAGCGTCAGAGTTGTAGATGTAGCCATCCAAGAGTCTCTTATGCTTGCTGTTCTTGTAGCTCCCTTCACATTTTCTTCACATTTTTCTTTATTTCTGTACAGCTATGTCTAGATTTGTGTTGTGATTAGGGCTACAAGAGGTGGTGTGATGTATGGGTTGATTCGGTCATAGACAGCAGTACCATTCCACCCAGGTGGACAGGGAGTTTCATTCAACTGCAGAGTAAGCTTCTTGTCCAGTGAGGGTGGGGATGACAGTCCAGAGGACCAAGTAGATCTTGAATATCAGGTATTGTTCTGGAAATGTAGGTCCAATGACTGGAGAGACTGTAAAAGCAGCATAATCTGCATGAGGTTGAGTAGAAGCTATTGCCGACAGGCGTGTAATCCATTCCTCAACTTTAGAGGAGACGTATTCTTCAGTGAAGGTGTTGGCATCAAGTTCAGCACCTAGCTGACACTTGCCATTGATGGTAATATGGACATGAGTAGAAGGTTTTTGCCTTGTTCTCATATTCCTCCTTTACAATCAGTAAGGTTACGTATTAGCATTCATACACTTAATTCTGAATAGTGGATATATATGTATGGTAAGTGAAGCCTGTAGTTTTGCGCTGATGTTCGAGCAGTTTGTGTTGTTAATATTCTGAACGAGGTAGCCTAAAGTAGGGCTGCATTGAGTTGGGACACAATTCATTAAAACCTTAACAAGTTGATAAGTAGTCAGTTTACACAACCATACCACATTTCCGTTGTGAATATCATTTGCACAACTGAGCAATAATGATATCCACAAAATGTGGTTTGGGTTGTCTAAACAGACTACTTATCCCTAACAAGTTTTGTCCCAACTCCTACTTCAGCCTCGCGGAGCCATACCTTCTCGGTGGGGGGGGGGGGGGGGGGAAGAAGAAGGTGTGGTGAATTGCCTTGTCATTGTTAGTAGGAATTGCTGCAAACGCATGATTATCATGCAATTTTGTGACACGATTAAATTGTGCATAGGTGGAATTGCGGTCCCAGTCCTTAACGTGCTTGAGTTACTGCTGCTTTCCATATCTAATCATCAAAATCAATATTTTTGAATGGTAATGGAATACAGATGCAACAAGTGTTTCATTAAGGATATAGGGATGGTAGTGCCAAAACAAGATTGCAATAAACCAAGTGGTGCACAGTTAATAACTGATTATGATACCATACACATGTGGGAAATGATTAAAAGCAACATGCGTAATCTCTTTCTCCCTACATAATATTCCGTGGGCTTATGCTTGTTTCTGCATACATGAATTGAAATATATCTTTGTAGTAACGTGAACGTGAAATATGTTCACTGGAAAAAATAACAGATTTTCGAAGCAGAAACATTGCAGGAATTCCTATAGAAATATGAGGTATTATTGCATTTATGTCTTCCAAAAAACACTATTATTTTTCAAAAATAAAACTTAGAGAAAGAGCAAGATTCATTATTAGTAAACGTTATTTGAAACTCATGTTTCATGCTCATTCAATGTATTCAGAATAACAACTTGTCAACACATAAAGCTAGTGAAAACATATTTTTTTGATCAAGTATAATTCACATTTCATGTTGTTTTTCAATATTGAAAACCTTTATAAAAACACGTTTCTGTTTTATTTTTATAGGTTGAAATCTCATATTTCTGAGAGAATTCCTACATACAATGTTTATGAATATTTTATGTAAGCAGAAATGCAGGTTGTCATTCTGTAAACTTAGAGAAAACACAATGTTTCACACTATCATTTGAATCACATAATGAAGGAAACTGAAGAAATCAATAACTGAAAAGTTGAATTGCTGAAATGTAAACAATCACTGAATTGCTTAAATTTAAACAAGGTGATTACATGAAATAATTGGCTTCAGATGGCATAATTGGTAACATTAGTTAAACAACCAAGGATACTTGATCAAGCTAATTGGTTTAGGGTTGTCAGAGGGCAGTCCTGTGTCACGTCCTCGTGTCATCTCTCTAGATCGCTGAGAGGCAGAACGCAGGTGAATTTGGTCAAGTTGACAGAAAAAATCGGTAACCTTCTTTGCACGCCACACCAGTGGTCTTGTTTTGAAGATTTTCTTCGTGCCACCATCATTCTCCTCCAGCCATTCTGACTCTTCACTGCTCATCATATCATTAACAAGTGCTACAAGCCACTTTTTCTTTGATCGATCATCCAGGGTTTTCATTTTAGCTAAAGAGGCCTGTCGTGTTTCCAGCTTCTGAAAAAATGCACAAATCCACAATGCATGCATGTTTCACAGAACAAAACATGAATAGCACAAGAAGCTAAACTAAATGTATAGCTATAGGTAATGTAAGACTCCTCAATTATTCTGTCCATGTATTGTGGAAGCAACTAGACAGTAGACACTCATCACACCAGGAACACATATATCACATTCTTACCCTTTTCTTTCTATTCTTCCTTCTCTGTATGGCACATTTTTCAAGATATTTGCCAGAGTTTTCCAGGGATTGCTTTAAGGTGAGACTTGAAAAGTACGTATGAGCAATGTTGGAAAGTGCATTTACAAAATATACACTGCCAGTCCGGTATTTCTATATTGGTAATAAAAACCATTGTGTGTATATTCCTCCCCTAACACATATAATTAGCTATCCTGCTAGCTGTTGTGATCATCTTTGCAGTGCTTCTCTCTTAAATAAGGTCAAGGGGGTGGGGGGTAAAATCCACGAACAAGAAAATGAGGGGAGACAAAAGTGAACTCGTATATTTCTGGATTCTAAGGGACCAGGACCCCCCTTTTGAGCCTGGTATACCACACTACAAACCTTGTTATTGTGAAAATTGAGTTCAATGAAAAATTACCTCTGATAGCTGTAGATGGAATTGCTGGGTTCAAAGCTTTTACTTCCTCTGCCAGCTTTGTCATTACTGCTTGATTTACTGGGGTTTCAAACCTAGAACTATGTACAAATAAACAGGAAACCAAGTATATGTATCCATGCAGGCATAAATACATAATATTAGCAACAACGCAGCTCCTTTTGAATGTTTCAACTGCAATATTCAGGCTTCATCTAGAATTTTTTTTGGGGAATGGGGGGATGTAGAAAATTACATGTAGGTGCTCAACTTCCCCCCCCCCCCCAAACAAATCTAATCCTCCATCTCCCTCATCGTCTGCATCTTCTTGCTCTAATGTTTGAACCCTCTTATCTATGTCTTTCATTTGTTTCGTAAGCTCCTTCATATGCTTATTGGAGTCCTGCAATTGAGCTATTATTGTCTGCAAGGAGGTTGACACATCTGGAGTTTTATCACAGACGCCGCTGTCGACACTCTCCGAGGTTGAGGTTTTGCCATAGTTCACAGGAGGAGTTGTTGGTGTTGAGGTGAACAGAGGCAGCCCAGGTTGTAAGGAAATTGGATCCTTTCTTTTGTCTTTGCGTGGGACTGGAGCTGCGGTTGGGGCAGACTTTGCCATCATTGCTCTCGCTTCTGCATAGGGACCAACGCGTGTGGCATCAGCTGATATCGGCGTACTGAATAATAGCAGATCTCTGTCGAAAGAAGCAAAACTAAGCTTATCGCGAGTCCTCCCAGTTGAGAATTCCAGTCTACACTTGGAGCTGAGACTGCGCTGCTTGGTAGGAGTGGGGCCGAGAATATTAGGGGATTCATCAACTTCAGTATCGCTGTTCGGGACACAAGTTGGACTATGCATTTTGAAGAGGAAAGCGGAAAACAGTGTAGGATCGTGCGATCTTCCCAAGTCCACAGATCTAACAGAAACTACCGAGGTTCTAAGAGAGACGTCTTCTCCGTCCAACTCTTCTAACAAATACTAGTTCCTGCGCGCGCAAATTTTAGGAAATGCTATTGGCTGCATTTTCATTTGCGCGCGAAAACACTTATTCCTAGCGTTCACGGGTTAAAAATGTTAGGTTACAGAGTATGCCCTCACTGTAGTAAAACTGTTAGTACGAAAGTCTACAAAGACCACAAAAGGCTCTATTATTCCAAAAGTGAAAACACTTGGATTGTCTCCACTCTCCTTACCTGTACTGCTGTAAGTTCTGATGAAGAGGCTGACCTTCCATCCCCCCCTCCAAGTGTATTTGAAGGTATGTATGAGAATACTATATTATGGTAAATACTTGTTGTGTGTTCCAACACAGAAGCTTACCCAGTTGCTTTATTGCTTGCTTTTCTCTTTTTGTGACAGATTCTCATAAGTCTGCTGGAGAAGAGTGTGAGAGCTGTGAACCAGAGTATGATAAGGACATGGCAGAATTCGCTCATCCAGATCATGAGGCAATGGAAGAAGGTACTTTTTCAGATGAAGATGATGACCAGCAAAGTTAGTTTTTGGAATGTACCTCAGTTTGTTGTGACCATATTCACAGTTGTTTGCCATGCTTAAAGTTACAATGTGTGCATGGCTACAGTGCGTAAATATGCAAGCATTGTGTGAATACAGTGTATAGCAGTATTAGAATACTTGGAATACTTGCACATGGCCATGCTTTATTGCTTTGATAGGTGTCCAAACAGAATATTGGGAGGAGAATAATAGAGAATTATTGAGAGTCCACCTCTTTCACTTGAGTTAAATGAGCCTATTGTCAACCCAGAGCAAACGTACCTCATACGGTGGATCTTGCTCTTCATTTCCATATTTACAACACTTCATGTCATCCCAGAGCGAGCCATTGTATGGCTACTTCGTTTCTTTGGGATACTTTTGAGCTATTTAGGAAAGTATTCTCCATTTATCCAGGAAGTTGCAAAAGCTTTTCCTTCTTCCCTCTACCTAATGAAGCAATATGTGGATAAGCTTAGCACATGGAAGCATTTCCGCAAGTATTGTGTATGTTACAAATGCCATACTCTCTACAACTTCAAAGATTCGTATGAAAAGAGAGGATCTCAGTTTATTGTTAAGGTGTGCCAGCAAGTGGGTAAAAATAGGCAAATGTGTAATACACCACTTTTAAAACGGATTGTTACTGGAAATAATAAACCACATGTATATCCCCACCTAATATATGCATACAATGATGTTATACCTACCCTCAAATCCCTCTTTCAACGAAAAAACTTTTACAAACTATGTGAATCAACAAGGGGAAAAAATGCAAGTGATCTTGAAGATGTGTACGATGGAAACATGTGGAAGGATTTAAAATGATCTGATGGTGATCAATTTTTATCTAAAAGGAATCACTATGGCTTTTTTCTTAACGTTGATTGGTATCAGCCATATAAAAATCGGATATACTCAATTGGTGTAATTTACATGGTGATAATGAATTTACCAAGGGAAATTCGTTACAAACAGGAGAATGTTATTCTTGTTGGCCTGATTCCAGGTCCTAAGGAGCCTTCACATACAATTAACTCTTATATATCTCCCCTTGTTTCTGAGCTCTTAGAACTATGGAATGGTGTTATTATACCTGTTGGAGAGGGTCAACAGGAGAAGGTTTTTTGTGCAATTGTTGGTATTGGATGTGATTTGCCAGCCGGCCGCAAACTTTGTGGGTTTTTAAGCCATTCTGCCAACCTAGGCTGTTCACGTTGTTTTAAAGAATTCTCTCGAGGGTTTGGCTCTAGTGATTATTCTGGATTCGATCGTTCTACTTGGAATATACAAACAAATATGGAACATAGACAAAGGGTAGCTAGAATAGTAAAATCAGCTAATTTGACTGAACAGCGTCGTTTAGAATCACAACTTGGTTGCCGATACTCTTCCCTTCTTCAATTACCATATTTTGATCCTATAAAGATGCTCACTATAGACCCAATGCACAACTTGTTCCTGGGCACAGCAAAGTATATTATGCGTAAAGTGTGGATAGAAAATAGTTACCTTGATCCAAACAAACTTAGTGTCATTGAAGAGCGCTTAAGTCAATTTTGTTTACCATCTGGAGTTACATTTGGAAGATTGCCAGGATCAATGGATCCCAGTACTAAGCAGAGCAGTGGAAAAATTGGGTCATTTACTTTTCCATTTACTGCCTCTTTGATTTACTTCCATCCAATCATCTTGAGTGCTGGAGACACTTCGTACTCACATGCAGATTAATGTGTAAACCAGCATTGAGCCAAAGTGATATAACAGTTGCTGATGCCCTGTTCCTAAATTTTTGCAAACGTTTTGTGCATTTATATGGGACTAACTTAGTGACTCCAAACATGCACATGCACTGCCATTTGGCAGAGTGTGTTTCTGACTATGGACCCCTGTCATCGTTTTGGTTGTTTCCATTCGAGAGGTATAATGGGGTCTTGGAGGGGACCCCTACAAACAATAGGTCCATTGAAGTACAAATTATGCAGCGATTCCTATGGGATATTTCTTTGCTTCAGTGTTGTGATGATGCTAGTAACTGCTTTGCTGACAATGTGGTTACTCATGCACAGGCTTTCCAATCCATATCAACCACAAGAGAAGCTAATTGCTCTCACAACTTGGTTACACATCGAGGACTTGAAGTCATACTGGAACCCAGACATATTATTAGTGTCTTCAGTGAGTCTCAATTGTCAGTTTTAAAGGTGTTATACTCTAAATTTTATGGCGATGCCTTACTACGTGAAAATATTGAACTTCCAGCATCATTCCTGAAGATGAAGTATATCAGCATTAAGGGTCAAAAGTTCAAATCAGGAGAAAATGCATATTATTTAGCTAACAGTGTCATACCATTTTCGAATTCAATAGCTCAGAGAGTGGCTGGTGTCACTTATAATCACTTACAGAATTCACGACCTGTAAATTGTCTTTATTATGCTGTTCATCGCTTCTTTCCAAAAGGATCATCTCAACCTGTTACTATTCTAGCACGAGTAAGATGGCCTCAATGTCATCCTGATCGATATCATATTGGCAAGCCTGTAGAAGTGTGGTGTGCAAATCTCTTTGAAATATCTCAATACAACATGTTCTTGCCAGTTGAGAATCTGCAGGCACAAGTAATTACCTTAGAAAGTAATGTAAAAAATGAGAATGTGCGTATCATCATTCCAGTTGTATAAGTTCGTGTGGAGTATCACTTATTGTTCAATAAAATATACAGTTTGTGCATGTACATGCATGTATCTTTCTCGTAATAAAATGTTTATTTCATATATAAAACATTTATACAGTGACAACAGTTTTAACAGTGTAACATGGCAATAACTCATTGGAAAACAATTATACGGTCACATAAGCTCGAAATACATGTACACAATTATATATATTCTCTACAGATAAGATGTGTATAATATATGTTTCCTTATACTTTCCCACCCTATTGAAAAGTAGATAAAACCTACTGAGAAGTAGACTCATTGAAACATGATAAATGTGATGGAAAGTTTATAGTTTCTCATTGCATGTAAATGTGTATAAATCATATATTACTTATGGACAAAAATGCATGAGAATACATACATTTTCATATTCATAATTCTAGCTATGTTTCTTCTAACGGTCTCACCCTAGAGAAATCTATGGATTTCTAGCTTACAAAAACATATTAAAAATGGTATTAAAACGGAATGGAAAACCCTTAAAACCCCCCCAAAAAATTTGAATGTGAAACATAAGTATTCTTCCCATAGAAATTAGTTTAGAAACATAATGCATGTGTTTCTGTTTTGTTTTTATTTCATAAATTGAAAGGAAACCTAATAATTTTTCCAGTGGTTATTGTTGTGCATGAATAATTTCCACGTTTTTAAGTGAAAATCTCCTTGGTATATTACTGGTTAGAGCATGCCCAAATCAAAGGATTGCAGTTGGCAGTTGACGATGAAAAGGCAGACAAATTACTGAAGGGATGCAAGATTCATTGGTGTCAGAGAGTGGCAGAAAAGGTTTATCGGTCAAGTGATAGACAAAGGGAAGAGAACCTATACCTTGTTTCTTCATCTTGCCAAACAAATTCCTTCATGTGATAGTGTCATAACAGTGATTGCATGCTTTGAGACACTGTGTGTTAATTTTCTTCAAGAAAAGTATCCTTCACTCTGCAATATTGAAGATTTTCATTGAACTATCACCTGTGTTTAGTTGTGTTCCTGAAACATGGAAGGATTGTCCGACTACTACAAAAGCAGGAGTGTAAATTTCTTGCATTAAAATTGGTAATGATCAATGTGTACAAGATTGACAAAAACAAACACATTGCACCTGAAATTAGTTCCAGTGTATCATACAGATCAAAAGATGAAGAAACAAGAAAAAGGTGCTACAAGTTGACAAAGGCAATGTAACATGGTACTGCGTAGACAACTTTTAAAATTGTGGGTGCTAAAGATATTCATGTACACTTTGGCCGCACCTACTGTTGCTCATGAGTGGTCACTGGCTGTAGTTATCACGTCTAGAGGTTGTTGGATATGCTTCAAAAGAATGCAGTGAAGATATTTCATTCATTAGCACACGTTTGGCAGTGACGGCTGATACGGGCTCTGTTGAGTAGCTGGAACTGACTGAAGGAGCTACGCAAGACTGCAAGGCAATCATCATCCATTATCAGTTGTGTGCACTAATTATGATACACACTGCGATGAAAAAACTGGGGGAGGGCGGCTTTAGCCCCCCCTTGCATTCAGACAGAATGGCTCCTTCCGACCAATTTTTGACCCAATGCAGACAGCAGCCGTATAAGACATCTCAAGGTGGAGAAAGGACAATGTGAAGTTGTGACGAAATCTGTAGGAAGTACTACAGTCACTTTTATTCCCAATCCCCAGCCTGAAATGATGGGTAGGAAAGTGAAGGGAAAGGTCATGGTAGAAGATTGAAGAGGGAAGAATGGTTTTGGAGTGCATATAATGGGAAATATGGCATTTACTTTCCCAGTGATCAGCAAACTATTGAAATGGCTTTAGATGATGAAGATTTAGCTTACCGATGACTAAAAATACATACCTTCAACTTATGATGAAGTTTTCGTTCCCTTATTTACTGCTGTTTCTATACTGAGTCTTCACTGTTTCTGGTATCTGTATTCCTTAACTTTCTGGAGCCTCAGTCCACTAACTTTTAGTAAAACCCTGCCACTATGAATGTTATACTAATTATATGGTGTGATGTTAGGTGAGCTGCCCCACAATTTTAGTGCAATTTCTAAAGCTGCCTACTGAGGGTTGATGGGAATTTGATTTTATGGCAGGATTTTACACGAGTAACGAGATTGAATAGAAGTCACGTAAAACCGTGTTACGTATATGCATATTCTGTGCTGTAGTAAAATTATGCCAAGAGTTAGTCTGGGTAATTTTCTTTAATCTATACGACCGAGTCCTTGATAAATTCACTACAGAACAGACTGATTCCTCTAACATAGCCTGCTCACTATGTCTGTTAGTATCTGTTTGTTATAATGGTTATTATAAGCATGTCTTATAACATCTATAGTGTGTTATAAACTTGGCAGTATAGCATGGATAGTATACTGGGCTTTTTCACACAATAGTGTGGTATATACTACTGTGATCCCCCTGCATGTTGGTGGGTATTACGCAATGTTATGATATTGAGGTTCATTTGTGGCATATACATGTGGCCAATGTGTCAGTGAAGTAGGAAGATAAAAAATTGGAGGGCACAACCCAACAAATTTGTCAATTGACCAGTAAGTCTTACTGTCTACAGGATTGCAGATGAGTGGTGGATCAAGGATTTTACAAAGATGGTAACATGTCGCACGCAAGTTTTGAAGCCACACCCAGTTTTATATTATTGGGGCAAGCGTGAGAGTGCCCCTTCATTATGCATGTGCATGCATAAAGAAAAAAGAAATGTGTTGTAATTAACAATGTCATGTGAACTGTTCGAAGATGGCTTTCTGCAACCTGAACATCAATCGGACATGCACATTCGATAGCAGGGTGGTGTTTGGAGGCCCTGATGATCATGATGGAGGATCTCAAGAGCGCAATGCTCAGCCGGCATCAAATCCAGTTCAGAGTCATGGCATACGAGACATCAGCAAAGAGTTGGGAGTTGTTGCGATAGGTGTTTATGAGGATGTGCGACAGGGCAGGACAAACTGTTCTGCTGTTAAGTAGTGTCACTTGTCTGCTCAAGCAATTGATGCATCTACTAAGATCATTGCCTCGGTGTCTTCATCAACAAAGACTCATTGCATCGCATGGACAGCTGCCAGCATCTTGACCAGCACATAGCTGGGTGGAGCCAACTGCATTTTGAAGGTCGTGTTTCACAATTCACATGACTGCCTTCCCAATGTAAAACTTCCCCTATCCCTATAGGGCGAACTCCAGGGCATTTGTCAAGCGGAATGAGGTGACAAGGGGTATATATTAGTAATGTGGTTGAGAGCTGCACACAAATTGTTAGACTTTTGCCCAAAGGCAGTACATAGTCGCCTCCAGTGGAGTCCAGAGGGTCCAGCACCTTGAGTGTGTAGGGCAGCAGTCCGAATGGATTCTGCTGTGATGTTGTCAAAAATAGCAGGATGGAAACTGTCATCCCCTGCACCTTCCGAGAGAGCTTCTGGGTATAGTGGCTCTGAACAAAAGTTTCAGAGCAGCTCTCACTCTCCCCTCCATCATCATGTTGGAAAACTTTCAAGCTGTCAAAGCATCATCTGCCATATTCCTTTTGGGTAGCATAGAGGTAACAAGAGACTTTTGCTGGGTTCTTCCTTGAGGACGTTGAAGATGTCTCCTTTCTGCCAAAGATTCAGTCTTCGTTGTTTCCGTATGTGCGAAATGGAGATAAAACATTGGATAACTGATTATTTCTCACTCACGCTTGCTCCCAAAATACCATGTATTTTCACTAGTAATATGCACGCGCGCGAATTATGACCAGCGGAGTTACGTCTGCGTGCGACACGTAGCCCTTGTCACACGCTACTTGCTGCGTAGGCGCTAGGCGTCCGTTTTAGCGTGCTAGCCCTAACGCACGCTCAAACTAGCATGAAATCGACAGTAAGCGTGTGTGAGCTATAATCAAAAAGGTGGAAACCTTGAAACCCCCCTATGTTCCCTGAACAATAATGGTGTCCTGTGTGTGAAACTGGTCAATTCACTCTACTCTTATTCGCTGATCATGTGCTTCTATTCGGCAAGGACCTGCACCATTTTCTCAGTTCATACTGTGTAACATGGAACATCACAGTTAATCTATCCAAAACCCTTCCAAAGTACTGGTGTTTAATGCCAAGAATGTGTTTTCCACTATCTTGGTTCTCCTGTCAAGATCAGGAATGATTACAAGTACCTTGGGCTCTTGAGAGCAATGGTTTATCTACTAAAGCTTCTTTGACTCTGACTGGTCAGGCTAACAAAGCACTGTCCTCTCTCCTACGGAAAGCTCACTATCCCAATTACCCTGATCCTGATCTAATGTTTGACTCAATTGTCTTACCAATATTCGTTTATGGTAGTGAATTATGGGGTCCCAAAGTGTATAACGCCCTAGAAAGGGTTCATTTGGGATTCTGCAAATTCCCTCTGGCAAGCGCCTGTAATCTTGCTTGTTATGGTGAACTTGAATGCTACCCAGTTGCGTTCTGGGCTAAAGTGTCTGTAATCAAATATTGGTATTGTCTAGTCACTGACTGATCCTCTGCTGTCTGAAGCTTACCAGCTGTCCTAAATCTTGAAGTAAAGGGAATTCTTGACAATCTAGGTTTCTCCGAAATCTGGCTGTACCCCACCAGACTGCATCACCAGTAAATGAATTGTCAGAACGACTGCACGACCAGTACTTCCAAGGTTGGTCAAGTTCACTAAAATGCACTGCTGGGAAACTGAGAACCTACAAACTCTTCAAATCTAATATTGTATAAAAATTATCCTTCTCTCCCCCCTCATTTAAGAGTCTCCTTGACAAAATTTAGAATGAGTGTTGATCCACGAAGGATTGAAGTTGGCTGATATCATCGTCCCAATCTCCTCCCAGTTTAAGACAGGCACTGTCAAATATCTACTATGGAAGAACTACACTTTCTTCACTGTCTCCTATATGAGGATATAAGATCAAAGCTTCTGAATTTATGTAGTACTTACCATCAGTTGTTTCAGGACCTAGATCTTATCATGGCAACCAAAACCCAGAAAATCTTGTCATCACTAGCTCACTTTGTAACACAGACATTTTCCATACGTGCTAGAGAACCACCACCGCAATAGTCATTCATTATGCTCATATCTTGACTTATCGGCCACCCTGGCTCTTTCTGTCTATTATATGTACCCCATAAAAAGCAGACGCATATTATGATTGTTGCATGTCCATCCCTTGCCTTTGCCTATGCTGCTCCTTATTTCTCATGCTATTATCACTGGTTTTGCCTGCATATACTACATCTTGTTCCTGTACCTTTTAGCATTGTCATCCCTACATCTTTAACAATTAAACTTCATCGAATGCATGTAGCCCTTTGCAGATGCTTACTGACGTAACAAAATCAGTGGCGGATCTAGGAATTTGGAAAGGGGGGTTCCAAGTTTGCGCACGCTTCGCGCGCCGAAAAGTTTGGCCACGCCTTCATTTTGTGCGGCCACACCTATTGTGACCACCTATGGCCTATTCAATCCACTTACGACCAGGCGCATCAGTAGCGGTTCTGGGACTCGGAGGGGGGGGAGCTTAGGGAGCTTGAGATATAGGGCAAAATGCAAGCGCCACAGCAGACTACCACGCTGCCCACGCCTACGACGCACGTGTAACAATAAGGGGTGTGGTCCTTATGCGCAAGCCCCTGACGACTTACTAGAAACGCCCCTGCGCATGGTGTGATTATGAAAGGACTGCACTTCGATCTTTGTGCGAGGCGCTGAGACTCGCGCGCCGCGCTATACAGAGTACTTAGGTGAGTATTAATGGATCTTCTTGGATATGATGGCAAAGGGGGGGTTCCATGGAACCCATGGAACCATGGCTAAATCCGCCACTGAAAATGGCCAATTTTAGATACTATATACATACTATATATGTGTCACACATACACACACACACACACACACACACACACACACACACACACACGTACACAAACCAAGTACTAGTACTAGAATGTGTGTATGTTACTTATGGAGGGTATCAAAAGATAGGGAAAGAAATTGAGAAAAGGATTAGGTCAGCGTCACACAACATACAGGCCCCCATGCATCAAAATGTGCCTACCCCAGCACCATGGACCTGCCCATCCCCACACAGCCTGCTAGCATGCTCACAGAGGTAGTGTACTCATGCAACACACGTATACACAAGAGAGTAGGACACAGGATGCCCCAGCCTTGAGAACCAGGGATGGTGGGTTAAAGATCTTTGTGGCTAGCCAACTCTCCCCATACATTCATTGCAACAAACTCCCATGCAAGGATCTACTTAAGCAGTGTAGCATACCTTGTGCTGTCTGGGGTGTGCTTGCAACTCTGTGCTAGCTAAGGCTCAGGAGGGTGTGATGTCACAAGTAGTGGAAGTGTACATTATTGTTATGGCTGCTAATGCTTGTGTGTGTGTGTGTCACGTCATCTCAACTGATATACATTTACACTACCCTACAACGTCGCCACCCACATATAGGTGGATTCACACTGCACAGAGAGCATTTGTACACCAGTGTGAATCCATCTTGAAAGGGGGATGTCTCAGGTTCACACACTAAATTAAAGGGCATTAGTAATTGCCGAGCACATTAGTGTGAGGCAGCTAATCTGGGTCCATATCTCCAATGCGTACGTACGTTTATGGGGTCATACTTCAGGAGTTTCATTAGTTATGCTGCATTTAATAACGTTTGTCCCAGTAACAAGTACGACGGATGGCGCAAGGCATTAATGCACATGCAGATTCCTAGTTGTATACAGAATGGGGTAATGGCTATACAGTTCTGTTTTCATTCACATATGTCCAAGGTTGCCTACGCATGTCCTGTGGATCCTAAGGAGGACTAAGGTGGAGCCTCATGTTCTGTGAATCCCAAAGATCCTAAACAGGACTAGTGTAGGCAAATAAGGTGGAAGTGACCGACACAGTTGATTATAAAGACACCACTCCCTATATAGCTCAACCTTGTATGTCATAGCAATAAGTCCGTATGTTTGGAGGATCCTAAGGTGTACACATACGTACAGCCCAATCCGTATGTCCCCAACACATACAGCCATATCCATATGTCAGGAGGATCCTCTGAGATATACATACAGCCCTATACATATGTCTGGAGTATCCTTTGAGGTATACACATAGAGCCCTATCCATATGTCAGGAGGATCCTCTGTATGAAAACCATAGAGATGTATGCAAAGCTACAGAGGCAGGATAAACAAAATTTGATGGGCTACCAGGCCAAGTTAAAACAGGCTGCCAAAAGCACCAGATTTCAAGTCCAGATATTGTTATCTCCACAAACTGCGAGACTGCATTGTGTCCGCATTAGATGATAAAGATGGCCATCAAGATCAGACAGAAGGTGTTGTCGAAATGATTTAGAAAAGAAAGTAACAAGACATACAACCTATTACAAGGTAAGAGTACAATTATGCTGATGTTAGTATTTCAATCAATGTGTATGCATCTTATTCAGGTCCTTCTTGTGGGACAGTGTGATGTAGCAGCAACATGGTGTAAAGAGGATGACTTACCTTCTAGCCTACTTGATAAGTACAACAGTAAACAACAACCACATAGAGAACTGCAGTTCAGTGGTCAGGCTGCTGTTACAGCTGTTGTTTCAAGACAACCAGATATGAACCCAATGCAAAAAAATGATCACTTAAACACTGCTACCAAAGGGTATGTATTGCTGATGTTTATGTGCTAAGCAAGGTTATGTTATTCTATAAACATCACTACACAATATCATTTGACTCCAGACCATTAACAAAAAAATGGAAAGCATCTGACATGCTGAACAGAGAAAGATTAAACATGCAAAATTAAACTGAAACTGTGGGTATATACTGAGCAAGCCTGATTATTCATTTAGGTATTCTGGCTGGTATGAGACCATGTGGGATTATCAATGAGCTGTTTATCTCGAGTCACTCTCACAAGTGTATGGGGTTTTACATGAAAATATCATCACCAATTTGGGTGTGTCTTCACCCTCTATGTCACTTCACTATGATCTGCTTACATAATGTAGAATAAATATGCTATGATGATGGGTGTTATCTGCGCCAATTCAGTCAGAACCCAGTGAGGAAAGATATCACCAGCACAACCAAGCAACTGGCTTCCAAATCTATTGTGGTAGACAAAATGCATGTTGCTGGCCATGTAGATGCATGGTGTAAAACTGTGATTCTAGAAAAATAAAAGCTCTTGAAAAGGTTTGCTTTAAACTCTGGAAAAGTGCATGATACTTTTGGCTACCCAAATTTTCTTTTCTCCAGGTAGATACTCAGATATGCAAGCAAACCTTTGCTTGGTTATCTCGTTATGCCAAGATGACATGAAGAATGAAGCAAGGGCACTTTCATTGTCTGAGTGCTTCCAGAATCCCTAATGTGATTGGATGTTTTTCAGGTGGATAATGGACAAGGTCTTTTATGATAACCGAACCACTCAGGATCCATATGGATAGGACTGTATGTCCTCAGAGGATCCTCCGGACATATGGATAGGGCTGTATATGTATATACCTCAAAGGATCCTCCGGACTTATGGATAGAGCTGTATGTGCATACCTCAGAGGATCCTGCGGACATATGGATAGGGCTGTATGTGTTTACCTCAGAGGATCCTCTGGACGTATGGATAGGGCATATATATACCTTAGAGGATCCTCCGGACATATGGATAGGGCTGTATGTGTATACCTCAGAGGACATATGGACAGGGCTGTATGTGCATACCTCAGAGGATCCTCCAGACATATGGATAGGGCTTTATGTGTATACCTCAGAGGATCCTTCGGACATATGGATAGGGCTGTATG
>OZ019952.1:3651572-3654072 GCA_963970385.1 Theonella swinhoei | reverse complement strand
AACTGGAGGTGCAGTGTGTCGTCAATGCACAATCCATCATAATTGTACACTCCTCCTGTTTTTACCTCCTTATAGTAATGGCTGGATTACCGATATGCATAAACATTAAATGTGTTGAAGTATGGTTTGCTGTATTCTTCAGGAGTTATTGCTCCTTTTCCATTAGCTGCTGAGATCATATGAGCAATCATTTGGATCATGTGTGCCCATGTGCTCTGGTCCCAACCTCTGCCTATGAGAAGTATATCCCGGACTAGTTCAGATCAAAGGAGCTAAAACACTTCGCACCTTAATATCTGGATACAGCACTCAGGGCTGACCGATGTCAACGCAACGTAAAAGAAAGCCCCACTTTAAGCTGATCATTAGCGTACTTGAACACTGCAGCCCGGGTACTAGGCAAGTGCTTGTTGCCTCACCATACGCATATGCTTGATTTGTGTGTGTGTGGTCTAGCTCTATCCGCTCTAGCAATACAATGCGTGGCAATATAACTGACAACAATCGCGGCTGTGAATCTAGAAGCGAGCGAACAGCAGTTTACCAGTCCCCGTTATTCTTTGCCAGATGACCAGGACTTGGAAGTTCGTTTGTATACAGAGATAAGTAGCTAAAGAGATCTAGAGAAATTGGTGGACACTACCGCATTACGTAACAACCACATAAACGCTCTCATCAGCAGGGAATAGGCACATACATCAACGCTCGGGACAATTAAACGGAACCACGTAAAATTTGAACTCCGTTTGCTCAATTATCGTGTACGCGCGTACGCGTATAGACGTAGACGTATACCTGTAGCAATGTCACTGGAAATTAGGCTAAGGTGTATGTTGTAGTACGTGCGTTTATTGCCACCTACATATTTACAATGTTTGCCATCCAATAATATATGCAGTCCAGCCACACCCACTGACGCAACGATTTGCCTCTAGACAGCATGCGCGAGGGTTCCACTTTATGTATAACTACTGCATCAGCACATACTCCTGACACATGATTAACACCCACATCCCTAGTTTCTGTGCAAGAGCTACTCAAGATCAACTACCCTTTTTCGCATGCGTTCAAGTACGCCGAGATTAGAGATTTCGGCTATCTAAATGCTAGAATGGGAGCCAGCTGGAGAAAGTAACTAAGGCAACGCCTCGAACTCCCACTATCCATCCACGAGGAGGGGCATCGATTGCTTACTACAAACCCCAATGGTAGGGGTTGCACACGCATGCATGCACGCACACACGCGCGCACAGACATACACACACACACACACACACACACACACAGAATCGGTAGTATACCTCTGCTTCTTCACTGAGGCATAGAGATCAAAGATACCGGCTGTAGTACAAATCCTGTAAGACTATCCCCACTATCAAAACAGCATTGTGTTAGCTCATTAATATTCATATCGTAGTGTATGGTGTGCTGACTCATCACTAAGAATGTCTTAGTGATGAGTCAGCACACCTTGTACCACAGAAGCCATAGAGATTGTAGTACAGACTATCCCCACTATCAAAACAGCATTGTCTTAGCTCATTAATATTCATATCGTAGTGTATGGTGTGCTGACTCATCACTAAGAAGTACATGTACTGTCTTAGTGCTGAGTCAGTGCGCCATACACTACGATATGAATTATTCATGAGCAGCGGTTTCTTTGATCTCTATGGCTTCTGTGGTACAAACCGGTTACACTACACCCACTCAGTGGTTTAGTGTATACACTACTCGTGCTATGCACTCGTAGTGTATATCCACTAAACCACCTCGTGGGTGTAGTGTAACCTATATATACACTACGATATGAATTATTCATTAGCAGCGGTTTCTTTGATCTCTATGGCTTCTGTGGTTCAAACCGGTTACACTACACCCACTCAGTGGTTTAGTGTATACACTACTCGTGCTATGCACTCGTAGTGTATATCCACTAAACCACCTCGTCGGTGTAGTGTAACCTAAACGGCGGACAGCTTTTTCGGCCTCCGTGTATGTAATGTGGAGTTAAAGGGGGGATTTCACACACACGCGCGCACGCAGCACGCAACGCACACCCACATGTGCATACACAGAGGCACAAAGCATTCTAAAAGACTCACTGGCACACAAAGAGCAGACAGCAAAGGCTCACAGCATGGTGTCAAACCAAATAACCTGATGCGTAAGTACATGTGCATACACATGTGCATACAGGTACACGTTTGTGTCATTCTAAAAGAGAGCAAGGCTGACCTGCGAGGCAGATGTTGCACGTACACCCACACGCACACACACACAAGAACAGCGAGTCATTTTCTGGCACACAAAGAGCAGGCGGTCTACATGGACTGGTGGACTCATTTACCAGGCATGAATATTCCAATAGTGTGGTTGGTACTCATAGGATTAGACCCAGGCAAGACAGTGATTTTGTAACCAACTTTTTATGTGCTATAGTCTTGCGTTTTGCTATAGCAGACCTGCGAAGTGCACACTGTCGTTTTAATACTTACAT